>OY723386.1:24462037-24827037 GCA_963210295.1 Ophion ellenae
AACGAATCGTCAAGCTGATTGGAGTATTTAGAGCCGAGAAGGCTGTCACATAACCGCCAGCGCTAAGTACCGGTGATTTAAACAACTAAAAAGCCGGGACAAAACGCGTTTTCGTTTATCGTATAAGAATAGTAGGCCAGTGTCAGGGGGCTGGTGGTGGCTGAGTTGGCAGCGTGACGAATTAACGATGCTTGCGGTCCCGTCTCCATCCCTGGTGAATCGACTTGTTTTTATTAATTTTTTTTCTTCATTTTATATTTAAAAAAATTCGAACTTACCCTCGCTCTAGCTATTCTCGCCTGTCCAGGCATTATTTATGATATTTAATTCATATATGTTTAATTTTAAAAAACACATTGGCTACCGGGGATCGAACCCGCGTCGTCTGCACTCAGAGCCCGCACGCTGATATATCAAACGCGAGGCTTTTGTGACTGCAAACCTGCCTTACGTATACACACTTATCCAACCTTAAAAAAAAAATTCGCTGCAGGACCAATTGCATATTGTTTTTATGACCCCAAAGTATCATTAAAGACAAAAGAAAACGATTTTACAAATTCCTAGAGTGATGTTATCCCTTAAAGAACAGAAATTGATTTTTTGATCGTTGTAAATGTATATCGCCTCTTAAAGACTTTAAGGCGTCTGGTCACCTTGGCCGATCAAAAAATGGGTATATTAAAAAAATAATAATAAACTCGGAAGTATGGGCCTCAATATTTTTATTTTTTTACACCACGACAGAAAGGGCTTTAAGAAAAACGTTAATAAATTCCCGTTCAAAATATTGAAAAATGGTGCCGTGCAAAAAAAATCAGCTCATTCGTGAGTAGTGTCGCTACAATGTAGCGTAGCGATTTTTTCTACCATTAAAAAAATTATGGTGAGCCGAAGAAAAAAATTTGTATTTTTCACCAAAATTATAGCTCACCATTTTTTTAATAGTCGAAAAAACTGCTACGCTACATTGTAGCGACATTACTCACGAATAAACTGATTTTTTTTCAGATGTGACATGACCGCGTAACAGCTGGGACAACGACCGCGCGTATCGTGCGGAGGCCCTCCGCGGCAATGTGCGTAACGGCGCCATTTTTTAATATTTTGAACGGAAATTTATTAACGTTATTCTTAAAGCCCTTTCTGATGTTATGTAAAAAAATAAAAATATTCCGGCCCATACTTTCGAGTTTCTTATTATTTTTTTTAATATACCCATTTTTCGATCGGCCAAGGTAGCCAGACGCCTTAAATGAATCTCGTACGTGTTAGCGAAAACCGGCAGAAAATTATGAAGCAACTCGTCCACTTCTTTGATGTTCGCTGTTTCGGTGTTCACTATTTTGGACCATCCCTCGTTTGTCTATCTGAGATCTACACTTTCGAAGTTTGTATCCTCGATATATATGTCTTTTTGCTATAGATGGTATTACCAATATTAGATACTCACTTCTTTCTATTTCGGAGATATGGATGTTCTACATTGTTTGAATCTGTATTTGTATGACTCAAACTGTAGACAATCAGAATACACGTTCTCGAATAAATGAGCTCTCGAATAAATAATCCTTATGTGTAATAGTTATTCAATTTCGTAATCGGTCGAAGGATAAAATTTTGAATAATTTACAGTTCGTTACTTTGAGTTTATAATTCTGTCATTTCGAAATCTTCGCCGTTCTATATTTGGCCTTTCAAAGTTTTGACCCCCATCCCAATGTGAAATGTGTTGAAAAAAAAGCCGAAACACACTTATCCAATGCGAAATGGGTTTTGAAAAAAATTCCGTTCGAGAATAACTCAAAGTTCTCTTCGAGCCTTTCTCGATCGTTTTGGCACTTCTCTTCAACAATTTTTTAAATTAATTTTCTCAGGGGAAAAGTAAAAACTCATTTCCGTATTGGGGGAAACATTTATTTTTTTGTCATATTTTCCAATACTGTTTGCACCAAAACTTGGAGCGCCCGCTCGTTTTAAGCAACTTAAACATGCGTCCGGCGGGGCGAACGACTGCGTGTTCGGTCGCATCGACGACCGTGGCGTCCTTGCTGCGGCCGCTCCCCTCGCTCGTGCCGCTGTTCTTTCGATGGCCTGCCTATCTCGCGCTCTTGGGCTCCCTGGGTGCGTCTTGCCGCTGCGGCTGCTTCTGACGATCACTTTTGTTTTTGTTGCGGCGCCAAAATTTCTTTTTTGTAACTGTAAAAAATAAATAATAAAATGTACAAATAAAATATACTACTCACACAAATTAAGGGATATTTAAAAAATTCCAAATTTTTGGCTGATTTCCAACAAGGGATATCTCGGAGAAAAATAGTCGTACAGAAAATAGAAAAGAAAATGATAGCTTCAAGTATCTAGTTTCCAGATCTGGACAGTAACATTTTTTAGCATGGGCGGTTTTCTTGTACTCATTCAAAAACCAACGAAATTTTGTTTCCAAATTTTTGCTCGTCTTTAAAATGGTCTGTCAACTTCAAAGAATTTTTTTTATCATACGACCTTAAAAGTCTTTTAGACAATTTAATCAACTTTAATTTGACCTTTTAACGAGCTCCGTACGATGATTTGGCGCGGTTTAATCGTCGATTAAAGCAAAAAAGTCCATTTTAACTTTGACAATCAATTACTCGAGAACTAATGATCGTACAGAAAATAAAAGTAGGGTTTTGGAAACTGCAAAACATTCACTATGACACGTAATTAGGGGCTGTTGATAAAACATTTTTTTTCGGAGTGGTGATGTCGACTGAAAAAAAGTTGACAATTTGCCAGTTTAAGGATATTGTGAAAATTTGGTATAACTTTGGATATAATGCATGAACGGAGGATATAGTCGGTAATGTTTTAACCTCGAAGTGTCTCCAAAAAACCCTCAAAGTTGCAAAGCGCTGCGATTTTTTTCTTAGTGCCCCGAAGGTTCAAATTTATCGTTTCTGCCAAAACTCACCGTAACAAGCAATTTTTCGATTTTTATGTATTTTTTCATCTTCAAAATGTTTTTTTTTAGCAATAATGCGTAATTTATTTATTCAAAGACATCAATTACCAAGAAAAAATAAATAAAAAAAATTCGAAAAAAATTTAAATAAAAAAAATTCAAATTTTTAGGGTACTTTTGAAAAAAACTGTTTTTTGTGTTTGTTAAGAAAGTGTATTTCAACGATTGAAGCTGCAAAAAAATTAAAAGTTCGAGATTTGTGTGAAGAGGATCAGTCGACAGTGAGAGGTATATCAACAACAAAGGTGGTTAGACTAGTAAAAAAATCGACCAAATTTTTTTGACAAGAGGCGATTATCGTTAACACGTGAAAAAAAAATTTTAATTTTTTTTTATTTGAAAAAGAAATTTGTTTTTTTTGTTTTAATTTTAATTTTTTTTTATTTGAAAAAAAATTTGAAATTATTTTTTTAATTGAAAAAAAATTTTAATACAAAATTTTTTTAAAACATTTCGAAATTTTTTTAAAAAATTTCGAAATAGAAAAAAAAGAATTTTTTTTTCAAATAAATTTTTTTTTCACGTGTTAACGATAATCTCCTCTTGTCAAAAAAAATTTGGTCGATTTTTTTTACCAGTCTAACCACCTTTGTTGTTGATAACCCCCACTGTCGACGATTCTCTTCACACAAATCTCGAACTTTTAATTTTTAATTTTCAATATTAGAATTTTTCTTTCTATTTTTTTTTTGGTATTTGTTGTCTTTGAATGAATAAATTACGCATTATTGCAAAAAAAACATTTTGAAGATGAAAAAATGAATAAAAATCGAAAAATTGCTGGTTACGGCGATTTTTGACAGAAACGATAAATTTAATCTTTCGGGGCACTAAGAAAAAAAAATCACAGCGCTTTGCAACTTTGAGGGTTTTTTGGGGACACTTACCGACGACATCCTTCGTTCATGCATTATATCCAAAGTTATACCAAATTTTCAAAATACCCTTAAATTGGCAAATTGTCAACTTTTTTTCAGTCAACAACATCCCTCTGAAAAAAAATGTTTTATCAACAGCCCCTAATTGCATATCATAGAGAATATTTTGCAGTTTCCAAAACCCTACTTTTGTTTTCTGTACGGTCATTGGTTCTCGAGTAATTGATTGCCACAGTTAAAATGGACTTTTTTGCTTCGATCGACGATTACTCCGCGCCAAATCATCGTACGGAGCTCCTTAAAAGGTCAAATTAAAGCTGATTAAATTGTCTAAAAGACTTTGGTGGTATGATAAAAAAATTCTTTGAAGTCCACAGACCATTTTAAAGACGATAAAAAATTTGGAAAACAAATTTCGTTGGTTTTCGGATGATTACAAGAAAACCGCCTACGCTAACAAATTTTATAGTCCAGATCTGAAAACTAGATACTTGAAGCTATAATTTCCTTTTTTCATTTTCTGTACGATCCTTTTTCTCCGAGTTATTCCTTGTTGAAAATCAGCCAAAAATTTGGAATTTTTAAAATATCCCTTAATTTGTGTGAGTCGTGTATTTTATTTGTACATTTAATTATTTCTTTTTTACAGTTACAAAGAAAACATTTTGACGCCGCAACAAAAAGGAAAGTGGTCATCAGCAACAGCCGCAGCGGCAAGAGGCACCCGAGGGAGGCCAGGGGTGCGAGAAGGGCAGGCCATCGAAAGAACAC
Organism: Ophion ellenae; assembly: GCA_963210295.1. Lineage (NCBI taxonomy): Eukaryota > Metazoa > Arthropoda > Insecta > Hymenoptera > Ichneumonidae > Ophion > Ophion ellenae. Next base: position 24,466,691 of record OY723386.1, read on the forward strand.
CGGCACGAGCGAGGGGAACGGCCGCAGCAAGGATGCCGCGGGTATCGTCGACGCGACCGAACCCGCAGTCGTTCCACCCCCCGGACGCATGTTGAAGTTGCTCAAAACAAGCGGGCGTTCCAAATTTTGTTGCAAACAGTATTGGAAAATATGACAAAAAAATAAATGTTTCCCCCAATACGCAAATGAGTTTGTACTTTTCCCCTCAGAAAATTAATTTAAAAAATTGTTGAAGAAAAGTGCCGAAACGGTCGAGAAAGGCTTGAAGAGAACTTTGAGTCTTTCTCGATCGGCTTTTTTTTTCAAAACACATTTCACATCGGATAAGTGTGTTTCGGCATTTTTTTCAACACATTTCACATTGGGATGGGGGTCAAAACTTTAAAAGGCCAAATATAGAACGACGAAGATTTCGAAATGACAGAATTATTAACTCAAAGTAACGAACTGTAAATTATTCCAAATTTTATCCTTCGACCGATGCCGAAATTAATAACTATTACACCAAAGGATTATTTATTCGAGAACGTGTATTCTGATTGTCTGCAGTTTGAGTCAAAGAAATACAGATTCAAACAATCTAGAACATCCATATCTCCGAAATAGAAAGAAGTGAGTATCTAATATTGGTAATACCATCTATAGCAAAAAGACATATATATCGAGGATACAAACTTTGAAAGTGTAGATCTCAGATAGACAAACGAGCGATGGTCCAAAATAGCGAACACCGAAATAGCGAACATCAAAGAAGTGGACGAGTTGCTTCATAATTTTCTACCGGTTTTCGCTAACACGTAAGAGATTCTTTTAAGGCGTCTGGCCACCTTGGCCGATCGAAAAATGGGTATATTAAAAAAAAATCATAAACTCGAAAGTATGGGCCGGGATATTTTTATTTTTTTACAGAACGTCAGAAAGGGCTTTAAGAATAACGTTAATAAATTTCCGTTAAAAATATTTAAAAAACGGCGCCGTTATGCACATTGCGGCGGAGGCCCTCCGCACGATACGCGCGGTCGTTGTCCCAGCTGTTACCCGGTCATGTCACATCTGAAAAAAAAAATCAGCTCATTCGTAAGTAGTGTCGCTACAATGTAGCGTAGCGTTTTTTTCGACCATTAAAAAAATTATGGTGAGCCATAATTTCGGTGAAAAATACAAATACAAAAATACTAATTTTTTTTCTTCGGCCCACCATAATTTTTTTAATGGTCGAAAAAAAACCGCTACGCTACATTGTAGCGACACTACTCACGAATGTGCTGATCTTTTTTTTCGCAGATGTGACATGACCGGGTAACAGCTGCGACAACGACCGCGGGAATCGTGCGAAGGGCCTCCGCGGCAATGTGCATGACGGCGCCATTTTTTAATACGTTGAAAGGAAATTTATTAACGTTATTCTTAAAGCCTTTTCTGACGTTGTGTAAAAAAATAAAAATATTCCGGCCCATACTTTCGAGTTTATTATATTTTTTTAAAGATACCCATTTTTCGATCGGCCAAGGTGGCCAGACACCTTAAAGTCTTTATGAGGGGATATACATTTACAACGATCAAAAAATCAATTTCTTTTCTTTAAGGGATAACACCAGTTTTCTTTAAGGGATTTCTTTAAGGGATAACACAACACTCTAGGAATTTGGAAGAATCGTTTTTATTTGTCTTCAATAATACTTTGTCGTCATAAGAACAATATGCAATTGGTCCTGCAGCGAGCCTCGCGGTTGATGTATCAGCGTGCGGGCTCTGAGTGCAGATGCCGCGGGTTCAATCCCCGGTAGCCGATGTCTTTTTTTAAATTAAACATATATGAATTAAATATCATAAATAATGCCTGGACAGGCGAGGATAGCTAAAGCGAGAGTAAGTTCGAATTTTTTTTGAATATAAAATGAAGAAAAAAAAAATAGATAAAACAAATTGATTCACCAGGGATGGAACCCGGACCGCAAGCATCGTTAATCCGCCACGCTGCCAACTCAGCCACGACGCTCATTGAGGATAGAGAAACATTTAGGATACACGCTTATCCATAATGTTTACTGTTGAAAAAAAACGCCGTAACGAGCGCGGCAAAGGCTTAAGATTTCTTTTTCAACCTTTCACGGTCGTTTCGGCGTTTTATTTTACAACGCGGTTCGTCGTTAATTTTTTTTAACCCGCATTCTCGGCATAAACGGCCAACCGAGAGAAAACAATTTTCTCGATACATGTTTTTCTCTTTGAAATTCATTTAATGCATATTCCAATCCGCAGTACGGCCACACATATATGTCGAGCTCGATCGGACGGAAAACGTCGCTCGTTCGCCTGTCGAGTGAGCGAGGGGCAGAGACTTTCCCCCCACCGAGCTACCCATTCGTGTGCACCACGGTCTTACATACAGGTCTTGAAACTCTAGTGGTGGGGGTATGTCCTCGGGTTGAAGCACCGGCCGTTTCCCCTAGTGACCACGAGTGTCGCTGCGATAGAGTGATGCAGGCTGTGCGAGAGAGATGGAAATCGATTGTTGACTCATAAGGATCTAACCTAGCTGTACAATTGGCTGGTGTAGCCAAATTAGTTATCCAAGTGGGTACAATGAATATGAATGTTTTTTTATATCGGTGTCAAAGTGAGCTCATGTTGGTAGAGGGGAATGCTGCTTTCAGGGGTTCGATCCCTTTACGCTCGGTTTTTTAAAAACATGTTTTAGCTTTTATTAAAAAAATAGGCTTTACGCGTTGTTTTAATTGACCGGAAAACAAGTGGGAACTATTCCAGACCGAAGTGGAATCCAGACCGAAATACTTGCAGGACGTATTTCTTGAAAATGAAACAAATACTTAAGAAACAGTGCTTATTTGCAATTCTTTATGTCCTCTTCGAAAAATTTTAATGCATGTCCCAAGAAACATTTTCAATAATCTCTACTTTGCAGTTTACGAAACGGTTTCCGTTGGTAAATTAAAAAAAAACACCTCTTTTCCGACCTTTAAGCGAAGGACTCTCGAATAGGATAAATGAAAATAATTCACTAACTTTGTTTTAGGTTTTCCAGCCTGGAAAGTATTTATTGTAATGACCCCAATAAATTTTCATTTTGTTTCAGGTTCCCGGCTCCAACGCCTGTTTCGCCCATTCTCAATGAATATATTTCGGGTCGAAATGATTTTCGCACACAACGTGTCTCGGCTCTAATTTCCCAACTCCCGGTATCGCGGCCTCCCATTTTTTTAATTGCGCCAAGTCTCTCCGCACTCGAAACACTGAGCGTTTCGATTTTTCACTCCGAGAGCCTGTTCGACACGTTGGCACAATACACCACTTAGTCATTTTTCAATATCACCGTTTTTACAAGTTTACAAGTAGAGCACGTCGCGTGTGGTCACGTGAATCGTCGGTTATGTTTAGGTTTTATTTACTTTTGAAATCTATTTCCGTCTCTCTCACACAGCCTGCATCACTCTATCGCAGCGATCCTCGTGGTCACGAGTTGAAACAGTCGGTGCTTCAATAAGAGGCCATCCTCCACCACTGAAATTGTGAGCGAGTTTGAAGACCTGTATGTAAGGCCGTGGGTAAAACAGGAAGCGAGCGACCTCCGTGAAGTTTGCCCTCCGCCATGATCATAAATAATTCGAATTAATGTTAACCGTTTGAGAGAGTTTGAGAGAAAAGAAAAATCGTTTGAGAGTTAATAGTTTAAAAAAAAAAACATTTAAATTTTTGCGTGAAGTTAGCCCCCAGATTATTTTAAATCCGTAAATAACGACCTTTGACAATTTTTTTTCCGTCGCTTGAGAATCGTTTGAGAGAGTTTGAGAGTCCAAAAATCCGTTCTAGAGGTCATATTTTATAAAATATAAGAATTTTTCCAAATTCACAATCGCAGAGAATATGAAAACCTATCTAAAGTGCCTAAAATGTAGCATAAATAATAGAGAATCGTTCGAGAGGGTTTGAGAGTTCGATAAAATCGTTTGAGAGTTCATATATTATGAAATATAAGAATTATTCCAAAAACGCAACCAACCTCAGGGGCGTGTCACGCATGGGGCTTACCCTGCTAATCATTCGCAAGCAGAGAATATAAAAACTTGCCTAAAGTGCCTAAAATGTATCATAGATGATAGGGAATCGTTAGAGAGGGTTTGAGAGAAAATAAAAAATATTTGAGAGGTAATATTTGCCACGTAAAGACGAATTAGATTTCTCGTGTGAAGTTGGCCCCCATTTTTTTATATTCTGAAAAAATGAACGAAGACGGTCCTTTTTTTTAATCGATTGAGAATCGTTTGAAAGAGTTTGAGCGTAAAAAACATCGTTTCAGAGTTAATATTTTAATTGATGTAATATAATCTTCTACTACGCGATTTACCCTAGATCACGTTCGTGGAGGGAACGGTACTGTTCTCCACGACACACACGGAGGCTAGAGTGGGAGGAGACCGATCTGTGAATTTCATAGTGGCTACAAAAATGTGCACAAACAGGGATGGCGCCACTATTTCTAAGACCTTGAGAAGTAAGCTGAGTATCGATGTCGTGTAAGAGAGATGGAAGAGGATCGAATACGCATCCTCTTCCATCCCATGGCAAATACGGTGGAACGTCGCTTATCCGTGGCAAAGTGTGGAGAGGGTACCTCGGATACGTGGAATCTCGGATAATACGGGGAAAGTAGCAATATAGGACTATTCCACGCATAGGCATAGCAGATTCTTTCGTTTTATCCGCGATTCTGCGTATTACCCGAGGATACGACTCCGATAATGCAGAGGACTCTGATGAGTTAGGTGACTCGGATAATGCGGACCGTCGGTTAATCGACAGTCGGATAAACAAGCCAGAACTGTACCAGCAAATACGATAATATATACACAATATTCGAACAATTTGAGAATTTTTAAAATCGAATTTTCGAGACAAACCAGCCTTGATGTTGAAAAGAGGACACAGATCTTTTATCTTTAAAACGTTGAAGCAAGCAATATCGATTCGACTTTATATTGCTATTACGGTGTTTTTCTCAAATCGAAAAATAACTACTAGACAATTTTTTACATTTCTTGCCTCAATGAGTAATTGCAATTTTTTTCATGTGATTTTATTTTGATTCAAATATGTTGTCAGAATAATCGCGTTACCGATTCACTGATTGCGAGTTTTTATACAAACAGATCGCAGAGCTTTGTTTTTTTACTAGAAATAATTTACCATCATATTGACCTGAGAAAAAGGTATTTAAGGATAAAAAATTATTATTTAAGACGTTTTCTACCGTTCGTTGTACAAGAAAACAATACAGGACATTTTTTTAAATTCCTTACGGCAATGAGTAATTGCAATTTCTTGTGTATGATTATCTTTTAATTTTTATTCAACCCTGAAACTCATAACTGGGGTCCGGTAGAACCCCATCTTTTATGCAAGAAACGAGGTTTTTGGCGTTTTTCGGTCTTTAAATGGATTGTTCACTAATGGAATGTTAATGAAATCTTACTTTCGTGTGAAAATACGAAGAAGTTGAGGTATGATAACGTCCATATCCCCGTAGGACTGGTTTAACGAAAAAGAAAAGCACGGGGTGCATATACACCCCCGTCATGCGCTTGACGGTAAAAAAAATAAGTCATGAGTTGTTGGGTATCGTTATCGGAAGAATTGTCGCGTTACCGTTCGCTGTTTGCGAGTTTTAATATAAACAGATCGCAAAGCATTGTTCTTTGACAGCAGGGATTACTTTACCGTCGTATTTACCTAAGAAAATAAAAATTGATTCAAGAAAAAAAGCATCAGGATTATTGATGACATTTTCTACCGTTCATTGTACAATTAAACACTGTTATAAAAAAAATAGTTTTCTACCACTACGTATTGCATTATGATTATTTTTTACCTTTTCACCGTTAATTATGCAACTAATACGGTATTGTTCATTGGGCATTGCTATATTCAAAATATTCTTGTATCTTTACGCATTTACGGAGATCTCTCTGGCATATATCATTTTACATTTGTCTCGCACGCAGCCCACTTCTCAAGTATAATTCTGCCTCATACACAGCTCACTTCTCATTATTTATTTGTTCCGTCTCGGTCACACGCAGCTCACTTCTCGAGGTCTTAGCAATAGTGGCGCCATCCCTGTTTGACCACATATTTGTAGCCACGTTTTTCAAGTCTCTCCATAAGAGTTCGGACCACGGTCTTACATACATGCATGAAGAATAGAGGTAAGGAGCCCGAACACGTATGCTAAATGCACCCCAAACGTGGACCCTGAAAGTGACGAAAAGTTGTGGTTCGAAATTCAGCCACATCAAGCGCTAGTGCCGAGAGGGAAGGATGCGAAGTATGGCATCGGTGACGCTATGAAGTGAGCGTATATATAAACTGGAGAATTCTTGGTTATAATGTTTATATATCATTCTTGGCTGTTCGTCTGTGAATGCGAAATTGTAATGAGGATTTTTTAATTGCAGTAAAAATCTATGTTGTGGAGTGCAGTGAGTGATTGCCCCGCATTATATAAAAGCAGGTAGGAAAACGGTATTTTGAAACCATTTTCTGTATTATATTATAGTTGTAATTCATCGGTTGATTAAATACATTTCTCGAGCATGAAAGTGAGGTTAGAATTCGTATTATTGTCATAATATGTAATTACAAATTTTATTTTGGGTTCTTTTCTTGTTGCAGTGCACAATGGCGGAATACTGTTCGTACCCAGGGTGTCAAACTGGGCGAGACAGCAGAGCAAAGTGCAAGCGCTTAGGAGTACGACAGTTGTCCGTCTTCAAGGTTCCAAAGGTAAATCGCGTGGTTAAAATGTTTTCTTTTTGTTAAATGACGCATAGAGCGCGTAATTTGTTGACGAAATCTGCAGTAATTGCATGCCACTTATTGCCTATAGGAAAAAAAATTTGCTCAATGATTTAGCGTGTATATGAAATTTCAACCCGCTTTGTTTTTTTCCTGTATCTTGTAGAATATGGTACAACGATGGAGCAGAGCCATCAGGGAGTGTCTCTCCCACACTGATTTCGTGTGCGAGCTTAACTTTTCCAATGACTCGATAACAAAAGAAGACCACATCAAAATGCCTGATGGTACGATCGAGGTAATTCCTCATTTTCATCATACCCTCATCGCTGATGCTATGCGCATCGCAGTCCATAACAAGGTAAGGATTGTAATAATTATAGTAATTTTTTGTGTGAAATGCATAAAAACATTCAGCGCTACAGGGGCATGACTTTCCGAATGAGTTTCTCCGCCACTTCTCAACTTTTTTTTTCTTTTTTCTCTATTCTTTTCCTGCCCCGCTTGAATTTTCTATAATACGCTCTTTTCTTCGAATGAACTCAGCTAGCCTGCAGCTGTGTTTGCTAATTGTTTGTAGCTCGGTTCAGCAGTATAATTTATCAAAAGTTAATCTTTTTCTTGCGGTCGTCAATTTTTATATGCGGAATATTCTTATCTGCTACCCCTCTTCAATTTCCTCTGTTGTCTTTACTCTTTATTACTTGAGTTAATTCGTTGAAATCGTACTTTGCTATCCCCTCGAACAATTGGACATAGATTGTCCATTATTACATTGAGATAAATATAATAATCAATTATTTTTTATTTCGACAGGAAAACGGTGGTCAACCGGAACAGAATGTTCCCTGCGACCAGTTAGCCGGACCTTCTCATGGATCCGTAGCTATTTGCAACGACGCTGTCGTACATCAAGTGCCTACGACCTGTTCCGCTCAATGGGGTATATAATAATTGCCTATGTATATAACTTAATTAACAAATGCACGATGACAGAATTAATCGACGAACAAATAAATTTATTATTTTTTCCATCTGTCTTGCGTGCTTAACTGCGCTTCGAATATTCCCTTCTATCGCTCTCTCTTTTCTCATTCTATCTCTGTCGTATCCTATCCTGAGTACAGCAGCGCCAGCGGATATTTCCGTAACAATTTTCGCTGATTCCATAGTCCGCGTCCACAGTACAGCGTTCGACCTCCTTACCTCCATTCTTCATGCATACAGGTCTGACCACGGTCTTACATACAGGTCTTGAAACTCGCTCAAAATTTCAGTGGTGGGGGATGGCCTCTTATTGAAGCACCGACTGTTTTAACCCGTGACCACGAGGATCGCTACTATAGAGTGATGCAGGCTGTGTGAGAGACGGAAATAGACTTCAAAAGTAAACAAAAGCCAACATAACTGAGCTCCATAAACTTAGCCGCCGACTATGGAAATATCGAATTTTTTTTAAGCCAATCGATTGGTAGTCGTTTGTTAGTGTTTGTTAGACAAAACCCAGCTTTTGTTAAACTTTATTTATTGAATAAAACGAAAAACAAATTTATGGCGAAGGTAGCCGCAGAAAATGGTTTTCTAGTGATTTCGAACTTTTCTTCGGAACCAATCGATTGTTAGTCGTTTGTTAGTGATTGTTAGTCACTTTATATCGTTTGTTAGAGCTCAATTATTAATAAATTAATGAAAAACTTTTCGGCCCTAGAGCGCGCTGCAAGCCACGTGGTGATGGCAGCATCGTCGCGACAGCTGCTTCCGGCTTTGCACATGTAACGCGTCAATTTCAGCAAAACGTTGATTCTCGTCATTCTATTAGATTGTTAGACGATCGCTAGTGATTGTTAGTTAATTGTCATCGTTTGTTAGAGCTCCATTTTTATTAAATTGCTGAAAAACTTTTCGGCGCTAGAGCGCGCTGCATGTCGCGAAGGTTAGAAGCATCGTCGCGACAGCTGCTTCCGGCTTTGCACATGTAACTCGTCAATTTAAGCAAAACGTTGATTCTTGTCATTCTATTAGATTGTTAGACGATCGCTAGTGATTGTTAGTTGATTTTCATCGTTTGTTAGAGCTCCATTTATATTTAATCGCTGAAAAACTTTTTGGCGCTAGAGCGCTCTACATGTCGCGAAGGTTGGCAGCATTGCCGCGACAGCTGCTTACGGCATGGCACAGGTAACTCGTCAATTTCAGCAAAACGTTGATTCTTGACATTCTATTAGATTGTTAGACGAATGCTAGTGATTGTTGGTTAATTTTCATCGTTTGTTAAGGCTCCATTTCCATTTAAGCGCTGAAAAACTTTTCGGCGCGAGAGCACGCTGCATTTCGCGAAGGTTGGCAGCATCGCCGCGACAGGTGCTAACGGCTTTGCACATGTAACTCGTCAATTACAGCAAAACGTTGATTCTTGACATTCTATTAGATTGTTAGACGAATGCTAGTGATAGTTGGTTAATTTTCATCGTTTGTTAAAGCTCCATTTCCATTTAATCGCTGAAAAACTTTTCGGCGCGAGAACACGCTGCATTTCGCGAAGGTTGGCAGCATCGCCGCGACAGCTGCTTCCGGCTTGCACATGTAACTCGTCAATTTCAGCAAAACGTTGATTCTTGATTGTTGGTTAATTTTCATCGTTAGTTAGAGCTCCATTTTTATTTAATCGCCGAAAAACTTTTCGTTGCGAGAGCGCGCTGTATGTTGCGAAGGTTGGCAGCATCGCCGCGACAGCTGCTTCCGGCTTGCACATGTAACTCGTCAATTTCAGCGAAACGTTGATTCTTGTCATTCTAGTAGATTATAAGACGATCGCTAGAGATTGTTAGTTCATTTTCATCGTTAGTTAGAGCTCCATTTTTATTTAATCGCCGAAAAACTTTTCGTTGCGAGAGCGCGCTGTATGTTGCGAAGGTTGGCAGCATCGTCGCGGCAGCTGCTTCCGGCTTTGCACATGAATCTCGTCAATTTCAACAAAACGTTGATTCTTGACATTTTATTAAAATGTTAGACGATCGCTAGTGATTGTTAGTTAACTTTCATCGTTTGTTATAGCTCCATTTTTATTTAATCGCTGAAAAACTTTTCGGCGCTAGAGCGCGCTGCATGTCGCGAAGGTTGGCAGCATCGCCGCGACAGCTGCCTACGGCTTTGCACATGTAACTCGTCAATTTCAGCAAAACGTTGATTCTTGACATTCTATTAGATTGTTAGACGAATGCTAGTGATTGTTAGTTAATTTTCATCGTTTGTTAGAGCTCCATTTTTATTTAATCGCCGAAAAACCTTTCGGTGCGAGAGCGCGCTGTAGGTTGCAAAGGTTGCCAGCATCGTCGCGACAGCTGCTTCCGGCTTTACACATGTAACTCGTCAAATTAAGCAAAACGTTGATTCTTGTCATTCTATTAGATTGTTAGACGATCGCTAGTGATTGTTAGTTAATTTTCATCGTTTGTTAGGGCTCCATTTATATTTAATCGCTGAAAAACTTTTCGACCCTAGAGCGCACTACATGTCGCGAAGGTTGGCAGCATCGCCGCGACAGCTGCCTACGGCTTTGCACATGTAACTCGTCAATTTCAGCAAAACGTTGATTCTTGACATTCTATTAGATTGTTAGACGAATGCTAGTGATTGTTAGTTAATTTTCATCGCTTGTTATAGCTCCATTTTTATTTAATCGCCGAAAAACCTTTCGGTGCGAGAGCGCGCTGTAGGTTGCAAAGTTTGCCAGCACCGTCGCGACAGCTGCTTCCGGCTTTACACATGTAACTCGTCAAATTAAGCAAAACGTTGATTCTTGTCATTCTATTAGATTGTTAGACGATCGCTAGTGATTGTTAGTTAATTTTCATCGTTTATTAGAGCTCCATTTATATTTAATCGCTGAAAAACTTTTCGACGCTAGAGCGCACTGCATGTCGCAAAGGTTGGCAGCATCGCCGCGACAGCTGCTTACGGCTTTGCACATGAAACTCGTCGATTTAAGGAAAACGTTGATTCTTGTCATTCTATTAGATTGTTAGACCATCGCTAGTGATTTTTAGCTAATTTTCATCGTTTGTTAAAGCTCCATTTATATTTAATCGCTGAAAAACTTTTCGGCGCGAGAGCGCGCTGCATCTCGCGAAGGTTGGCAGCATCGCCGCGAAAGGTGCTAACGGCTTTGCACATGTAACTCGTTAATTTCAGCAAACCGTTGATTCTTGTCTTTCTATTAGATTGATAGACGATCGCTAGTGATTGTTAGTTAATTTTTGTCGTTTGTTAGAGCTCGATTTTCATTTAATCGCCGAAACACTTTTCGGTGCGAGAGCGCGCTGCATGTCGCGAAGGTTGGCAGCATCGTCGCGACAGCTGCTTCCGGCTTCCTGCATGTAACTCGTCAAATAAAGCAAAGCGTTGATTCTTGTCATTCTATTAGATTGTTAGACCATCGCTAGTGATTTTTAGTTAATTTTTATCGTTTGTTAGAGCTCCATTTATATTTAATTGCTGAAAAAGTTTTCGACGCTAGAGCGCGCAGCATGTCGCAAAGGTTGGCAGCATCGCCGCGACAGCTGCTTACGGCTGTGCACATGTAACTCGTCAATTTCACCAAAACGTTGATTCTTGACATTCTATTAGATTATTCGACGAATGCTAGTGATTGTTAGTTAATCCTCATCGTTTGTTAGAGCTCCATTTTTATTTAATCGCCGAAAAACTTTTCGGCGCGAGAGCGCGCTGCATTTCGCGAACGTTGGCAGCATCGTCGCAACAGCTGCTTCCGGCTTTGCATATATAACTCGTCAATTTAAGCAAAACGTTGATTCTTGTCATTCTATTAGAATGTTAGACGATCGCTAGTGATTGTTAGTTAATTTTCATCGTTTGTTAGAGCTCCATTTATATTTAATCGCTGAAAAACTCTTTGGCGCTAGAGCGCGGTGCCTGTCACGAAGGTTGGCAGCATCGCCGCGACAGCTGCTTACGGCTTTGCACATGTAACTCGTCAATTTCAGAAAAACGTTGATTGTTGACATTGTATTAGATTGTTAAACGAATGCTAGTGAATGTTAGTTAATTTTCATCGTGTGTTAGAGCTCCATTTATATTTAAGGGGGGATTGTCTTTTTTTTCCGCAAAATTTACCGCTTTTTGGGAATTTTTTTGTGAAGAAAGTATACAACGGAAAACATGTGAAACTTGGCATATAGTTTTATTGATCTGTTTACTACATACAAAAATTTTTTCAAACAATTTCATCAAAAAATCCCCCCTTAAACGCGTTCTTCTCGAAACAGCTTTTTCACAACTGGTGTGCACGATTTCTCAAAAACTATTCAACCGATTGCCTTCTAATTTGGACAGAATGCTCAGCTGACATCCTTTTATCGTTTGATGAAGCAAAAGAGCAATACGTTTAATAGTTTTTTATTTATAACAAAAAATCGATCATTTTTTTTCGAAAAATCGATACTTCAAGTTCAAAACGTCACCAAATCGTCAATTTTTTTTCCCCTTCATGGAACGATAGCTATATGTGTCTAAAGTGAAATGCTTTTTGGGTTTTTGTTGCAGGATGAACGTGAAGGCGGTAATCGTGCACACCATCAAAAAAGGACCATCGCGCGTCGAGGGGGGTGGGAGGCGGATTTTTTGATGAAATTGTTTAAAAAATTTTTTGTATGTAGTAAACAGATCAATAAAACTATATGCCAAGTTTCACAAGTTTTCCGTTGTATACTTTCTTCACAAAAAAAATCCCAAGAAGCGGTAAATTTTGCGAAGAAATAAGACAATCCCCCCTTAATCGCTGAAAAACTTTTCGATGCTAGAGCGCGCTGCATGTCGCGCAGGTTGGCAGCACCGCCGCGACAGCTGCTTACGGCTTTGCACATGTAACTCGTCAATTTCACCAAAACGTTGATTCTTGACATTCTATTAGATTATTAGTCGAATGCTTGTGATTGTTAGTTAATCTTCACCGTTTGTTAGAGCTCCATTTATATTTAATCGCTGAAAAACTTTTCGGCGCGAGAGGGCGCTGCATTTCACGATGGTTGGCATCATCGCCGCGACAGCAGCTAACGGCTTTGCACATGTAACTCGTCAATTTCACCAAAACGTTGATTCTTGACATTCTATTTAATTGTTAGACGATCGCTAGTGATTGTTAGTTAATTTTCATCGTTTGTTAGAACTCCATTTTCATTTAATCGCTGAAAAACTTGTCTACGCTTTAGCGCGCTGCTTGTCGCGAGGGTTGGCAGAATCGCCGCGACAGCTGCTTAGGGCTTTGCTCATGTAACTCGTCAATTTCAGCTAAACGTTGATTCTTGACATTTTATTAGATTGTTAGACGAATGCTCGTGTTTGTTAGTTAATTTTCATCGGTTGTTAGAGCTCCATTTTAATTTAATCGCCGAAACACTTTTTGGTGCGAGAGCGCGCTGCATGTTGCGAAGGTTCGCAGAATCGTCGCTACAGCTGCTTCCGGCTTTGCACGTGTAACTCGTCAATTTAAGCAAAACGTTGATTCTTGTCATTCTATTAGATTGTTAGACGATCGCTAGCGATTGTTAGTTAATTTTCGTCGTTTGTGAGAGCTCTATTTATATTTAATCACTGAAAAACTTTTCGGCGCTAGAGCACGCTGATGTTGCGAAGGTTGGTAGCATCGCCGCGACAGCTGCATACGGCTTTGCACATATAACTCGTCAAGTTCAACAAAACGTTGATTCTTAACCTTCTATTAAATTGTTTGACGATCGCTAGTGATTGTTAGTTAATTTTCATCGTTTGTTAGAGCTCCATTTTTATTTAATCGCCAAAAAACTTTTCGGTGCGAGAGCGCGCTGTATGTTGCGAAGGTTGGCAGCATCGTCGCGACAGCTGCCTCCGGCTTTGCACATGTAACTCGTCAATTTAAGCCAAACGTTGATTCTTGTCATTCTATTAGATTGTTACACGATCGCTAGCGATTGTTAGTCAATTTTCATCGTTTGTGAGATTTCCATTTATATTTAATCGCTGAAAATCTTTTCGTCGCTAGAGCGTGCTGCATGTCGCGAAGGTTGGCAGCATCGCCGCGACAACTGCTGACGGCTATGCACATGTAACTCGTCAATTTCAGCAAAACGTTGATTCTTGACATTCTATTAAATTGTTAGACGATCGCTGGTGATTGTTAGTTAATTTCCATCGTTTGTGAGAGCTCCATTTTTATTTAATCGTCAACAAACTTTTCGGTGCGAGAGCGCGCTGTATGTTGCGAAGGTTGGCAGCATCGTCGCGACAGCTCCTTCCGGCTTTGCACATGTAACTCGTCAATTTCACCAAAACGTTGATTCTTGACCTTCCATTAGATTATTAGACGAATGCTAGTGATTGTTAGTTAATTCTCATCGTTTGTTAGAGCTCCATTTCCATTGAATCGCTGAAAAACTTTTCGGCGCGAGAGCGCGCTGCATGTCGCGAAGGTTGGCCGCATGGTCGCGGCAGCTGCTTCCGGCTTTGCAGATGTATCTCGTCAATTTCTGCAAATCGTTGATTCTTGACATTCTATAAAATTGTTAGACGATCGCTAGTGATTGTTAGATAATTTTCATCGTTTGTTAGAGTTCCATTTTTATTTAATCGCTGAAAAACTTTTTCACGCTATAGCGCGCTGCTTGTCGCGATGGTTGGCAGCATCGCCGCGACAGCTGCTTACGGCTTTGCACATGTAACTCGTGAATTTCAGCTACACGTTGATTCTTAACACTCTATTAGATTGCTAGACGAATGCTAGTGATTGTTAGTTAATTTTCATGGTTTGTTAGAGCTTCATTTTTAGTTAATCGCCGAAAAACTTTCCGGCGCGAGAGCGCGCTGCATGTCGCAAAGGTTGGCAGAATCGCTGCGACAGCTGCTTACGGCTTTGCACATGTAACTCGTCAATTTCAGCAAAACGTTGATTGTTGACATTGTATTAGATCGTTAGACGAATGCTAGTGAATGTTAGTTCATTTTTATCGTGTGTTAGAGCTCCATTTATATTTAATCGCCGAAAAACTTTTCGATGCTATAGCGCGCTGCATGTCGCGCAGGTTGGCAGCATCGCCGCGACAGCTGCGTACGGCTTTGCACATGTAACCCGTCAATTTCAGCAAAACGTTGATTCTTGACATTCTATTAGATAGTTGGACGAATGCTAGTGATTGTTAGTTAATTTTCATCGTTTGTTAGAGGTCCATTTTTTCTTAATCGCCGAAAAACCTTTCGGTGCGAGAGCGCGCTGTAGGTTGCGACGGTTGCCAGCATCGTCGCGACAGCTGCTTCCGGCTTTGCACATGTAACTCGTCAAAGAAAGCAAAACGTTGATTCTTGTCATTCTATTGGATTGTTAGACGATCGCTAGTGATTGTTAGTTAATTTTCATCGTTTGTTAGAGCTCCATTTATATTTAATCGCTGAAAAACTTTTCGGCGCAAGAGCACGCTGCATGTCGCGAAGGTTGGCAGTGTCGCCGCGACAGCTGCTTACGGCTTTGCACATGTAACTCGTCAATTTCAGCAAAACGTTGATTCTTGACATTCTATTAAATTGTTAGACGATCGCTAGTAATTGTTAGTTAATTTTCATCGTTTGTTAGAGCACCATTTTTATTTAATCGCCGAAAAACTTTTCGATGCGAGAGCGCGCTGCATGTCGCGAAGGTTGGCAGCATCGTCGCGACAGCTGCTTCCGGCTTTGCACATGTAACTCGTCAAATGAAGCAAAACGTTGATTCTTGTCATTCTATTAGATTGTTAGACCATCGCTAGTGATTTTTAGCTAATTTTCATCGTTTGTTGAAGCTCCATTTATATTCAATCGCTGAAAAACTTTTCTCTGTCTCTGTCTCTGTCTCTGTCTCTGTCTCTGCCTCTGTCTGTGTCTCTGTCTCTGTCTCTGTCTCTGTCTCTGTCTGTCTGTCTGTCTCTCTCTCTCTCTCTGTCTCTCTCCCTCTCAGTCTCTCTCTCTCTCTCTCTCTCTCTCTCTCTGTCTCTGTCTCTGTCTCTGTCTCTGTCTCTGTCTGTCTCTCTCTCTCTCTCTCTCTCTCTCTCTCTCTCTCCTCTCTCTCTCTCTGCCAGCCTGAAGTTCGCTCATATAAATGTCCAATCTCTACTTGCCAAGGATCATTTTGAATGCTTTAAGGCCAGCATCGCCCGTCATCAGGCTCACATCATCTGCCTTTCTGAAACCTGGCTTAAGCCTGAAATACCCGACAGCATGGTCAAACTGCAGGATTTCAAGATCTTCAGATGTGATAGGCTGGATCGCATTGGAGGCGATGTCGCCATCTATATTCACCACTCACTAAAAGCTAAAACTGTTCTTGCCTCAGCTGGGATCTCATCCGATGGACCTGAATTTCTATTTCTCGAGTTATCTAGCTCTGGCGGCCCGAAGACCCTGATCGCAACAATCTACAGACCATCTAAGACCAAACTATTATCCTCTTTCACCTCACTCTGCAACAAGCTTCTGCCACTCTACCGTAACTTCGCTCTTCTTGGCGACCTCAATCTAAATATGAACTCATCCACACATGACAGTCTTTTCCTTTCCCGATTCAGTCAAGCCAACAATCTATTTCTAGTTCCCTACAATCCCACTCACCATACTCTCACGTCTCACACTCACATTGATCACAGCATCGTCGATCGGCAAGATAAAATACTCTATTATGGACAAGAGCCTGTCTCTCTCTCTGGGCATGATCTCATCTGGTTCACGTACAACTGTAAAATCGAAGACGCACTCCCCAATGAGCTCCTGAGACGCGATTACCGCAACTTCGATACGCAAGCTTTCGAATCTAACCTCTCCTCTATAAACTGGACACCCCTCTTCGAAAATCCCTCGATCGATTTCAAGGTCTCATTCCTCAACACCATACTCACCGAATGTCTGGACGAACTAGCTCCACTGCGATGCTTCATTCCAAAGCACAATCCGTCTCCGTGGCTAACCGACGATATCAAGCAAGCTATGAGAGACAGAGACAAAGCATGGAAACTTCTCACCAGCCACAGAAATCATGCTCGCAACACCTCACTGCACCATGTAGACATCCGCAACGACACTATCATCCTCAAGCTACAAGCCGAATATAAAAGCCTAAGAAACAGTGTTCAATCACGAATCCGGAAAGCCAAACACGACTTTTATGCCCAGGCTCTGGAAAACGTCAAAGATGCAGAAACTGCATGGAAGCGCCTACGGAAACTTGGGATCCTCCGCTCTAATGGTGACATAAGCCCTCCAGTCGTGTCGGTCAACGACCTCAATACGCACTTCTCCTCCTTTGGATCTCGCACCACCGACAGCACCGAGGCTCTACAACTTGATTATGATGGAACGTACCGAGACTCGCTTTTTTATTTCGGGGACATTTCCCCTTCAATCCTTCTAAATGCCCTTCGCCAAGCCTCCTCGGAAGCAGTCGGGGTCGATGGTATTCCACTGAGGGTCCTGCGCCTCGCGATGCCCGCCATCCTTCCTATCGTATTGCACATTTTCAAGTTCTCCCTTCAACATGGCACCTACCCACTCATCTGGAAGAAAGCCCTAATCAAACCTATAGCTACAGTAAAATCCCCCACATCCCCCTCTGACTACAGACCCATCTCACTCTTGTGCTCCCTGTCTAAACTCCTCGAACGTATCGTTGTAAATCAAATAACTGACTTCCTTGAAAACAATAACCTCGTCGATCCCTATCAATCCGCGTACCGCAAAGGTTTCAGTACTCAAACCGCCCTCCTCCGGCTGACTGACTACATACGAAACGGCATTGACGATAGAAAAGTCACCGCGATGGTTCTGTTCGATTTCTCTAAAGCCTTCGACATGGTCAATCACGGCATTCTATTAAAAAAACTCAAACTGCAGCATTTTTCAGTTTCCGCTATTCAATGGATCAAATCGTACCTCTCAGACAGGTTCCAAGCTGTCCTTGGTTTTTCTGGCACTCGCTCCAGCTGGGCATCTCTCTCGACCAGCGTCCCTCAAGGCTCGGTTCTGGGTCCTCTTCTATTTACGGTCTACCTGGCCGACCTCAGATATGCGCTCGCCTCAAGCGACCATAACCTCTATGCCGATGACCTCCAAATTTTTCAGCAAAGCTCAGTCTCAGACCTCGAACACTGCATAACCAAACTAAATAAGGACATCATCCTAATTAGGATCTGGGCAGCTATCAACAAGCTCTCGCTCAACACCTCTAAAACGCAGGCGATCATCTTTGGCAGTAGACCTTACATACGAGCTCTTGACCTTTCCTCACTGCCTCACATCATTAACGGGAATGATGCAGTCGTAATCAGCTCAACGGTCAAAATCCTGGGTGTCTGGGTTGACGACGTTCTCCGGTGGAAAGACCACGTCATCAATGTCGCAAAACGTTCTAACTCACGCCTCTACCAGTTGAAAGTTTGCCGCAACTTCCTTTCATGGCAAACACGAGTCAGGCTCATCAACGTGCTTATTCTACCGCTCTACGACTACTGCTGCATTATCACCTTGGGGATCGCTAACGAATACAATGAAATCCTGAGAGTCGCCCTCAACTCTTGCGTTCGTTTCATCTACGATTTGCGCTGGGACACGCACATCTCACCTTACTGGGCCAGGCTTAACCTACCCAGCCTCCAGGAAAGACGCGAATACTACACGCTTAATCTACTACACCAAGTACTCTCAACCGACCGACCTTCATACCTCAGAGACACCTTCACCATCATCAACGTCAATACCGACATGCGTCTCCGTGAACAACCTCATCGTCTCTACATCCCGCACTTTCGCACGGAGTATATGCGACACTCATTCCGTATCACAGCAGCCTACCTGTGGAATGCTCTCCTGGTGTCAAATACTCATTCGAGTCGAGCGATTTTTCGTGATGTCTTGAGAACCTTGACTAACTCATATGCGGATCTCTGATCACTTGTTTCGTAACTTGCTGTTTTCCAATTATAGGAATGTTGTTTATTACACTCAGCGGTACCTAATTTCTCCTGACACTCTCTTGCGCTTCTAGCCCTAATTCTAATTTTTATCTACTTTTATAATCTGTTTATATAGACTCACTGCTTTCTTATCTCTTCACTCTAAATCTATATTGTTTCCAATTGGTACTGTTTAGAATCATGTACGTTTGTTGTGTGCCAGAGGACTAATGTGTCCTAGAGCACAATAATAAATAAATAATTCTAATTCTAATTCTAATTCTCTCTCTCTCTCTCTCTCTCTCTCTCTCTCTCTCTCTCTCTCTCTCTCTCCCTCTCCCTCTCCCTCTCTCTCTCTCTCTCTCTCTCTCTCTCTCTCTCTCTCGCTCTCTCTCGCTCTCTCTCGCTCTCTCTCGCTCTCTCTCTCCCTGTCAACGCGAAAAAGTAATGTAAAAATTCCATTACTCATTACTTTATATTTTGTATTGTAAAAAAATTGCATTACGCATTACATTGGATTTTGTAATGTAAAAAAATTCCATTACCCATTACATTGTAATGGGCAATGAAAATGTTTCACATTACAAAATATAATGTAATGAGGAATGGCATTTTTTACACTACCAAATCCAATGTTATGAGTAATGGAAATTTTTTATATTACAAAATGCAATGTAATGAGTAATGGAAATTATTTACATTACAAAATGTAAAGTAATGGGTAATGAAAACGGTAATGCATTACAAAAAGTAATGCATTATTTGCAACCGTGGTCCTATACCTATATGCAACATAACCGTGATCGTTATGTACGCTCACACTTGAAAGCCTATAAAAATTTACAATAACCACAGTATGAAGACTATGTTCCGAAAATATTTGGATTTTTTTTTTAAATTCCACCGAGATCTGCTTTGCATCCCTGAACGAAACAATATATATATTACCGCGTGTTCCAGTTTGTATGAAGTTCAACCTGTCACGAATCATAAGGCTCTTCGCAGAGCAACATCAAACTTATTCAAGTGACACTTGAGGCTATATAGTTCTTGCCAAATCAGTCACATGGTTAAGACATTTTTGTTCTTCCTTGACGATCGAAGCAAACCTCCGAGCATAGCATTTTTTAAGATTACATTCCGCTCAAGTAATGCCTCGAATATCCAAAACACATATGCGAAAACGAGGTGTTTATTACAAAAACGATAAACTTTAGGAATCTATGGTCGGAGCTTGTTGAGGCTTCGTCCGCTGATCCCACTGCATGCACCATTCGAGCACAGATGCACTCGAAGTCTGGAAAACTCACAATATATTTTTTTTCTCCCATTGAACCCCGACCGGCTCGTTCCGTGTATGTATTTATTTTTCGTGCTTTCCGCGGTAATAGATATCAACGCGATAT
Source organism: Ophion ellenae (assembly GCA_963210295.1). NCBI lineage: Eukaryota > Metazoa > Arthropoda > Insecta > Hymenoptera > Ichneumonidae > Ophion > Ophion ellenae. The sequence goes on from OY723386.1 coordinate 24,486,870, forward strand.
TAAAAAACTCTGGTGGAGGTGATTCTATTACATTTTCCGAGCTAGAAGGGAACGACGAAAACGTTTCTGATGAGAGACCATTTTTAATAATCGGCAGCGCTCAAAAGTTGCCACATTTTGAATGAAGCAGTGAGTTAACATAATCTCTCTGAGAAGAGGTTTCAACTCGTTAACATGGTTACAATGAACCATCAGAACAAATCTTGCACAACCAAGCCACGCTCTTGAGTTCGGTCGAAGATTTTGCTGCGTGGGAGCAACGGATCGTCGAGTTCATCAAAGTACTGAAAACGCAAAGCCGAATTAAACGCCGACGATTATCAACTAAACATAAATAGTCATTGATAGTCTAAATATCGCATCTGGACGGATTGAAGAATTCCATGTACAGGCATTTCATACGCATGGGTACATGACACAGCGGTGATGGGTTAATGTGGCGAGAAATCGACTTGAACGCGTGATGGTCTATACTTTAACCCCTGCTCGATGAATTTCAACAACGTGAAAGTGGTTGAGCTTTACGAAAAAATACGCAATCGTACAATAAACGTCAATAAGTATAAACCAATACGCGTTGGATATTATTTCTCATTGTCACGGGAGGTAATGATTATGAGGCCTGCAATGTGCAATCAAGAGATAATACACGTTTCGCATGGGTGACAGTCGCAGCTTTATACCCAGCTGAACGAAACAGTGACCATATATCTTCTTACACGCATTATTTAACATTATTGTATCTTCCAAACAATCTATCCATCAATTTGTATACCACCGAAAATGACATTGCTCCGATACGCGTGGCTCAACATAAGAAGAAAAAGCATATCAATTTGCCAAACATACAAGATACCGAGGATAACAATGTATGACATTTCACATAGGTCAAAAACCTCTCAAGTCCCGTGAGCGCAGAACTAAACAGAGACAACAATTGAAAAAATATATATTCCATCGGTGTGTGAAGTTAACATAATTACTATATCGTTATTTGTGCTAGACGAATTAAACGACAATCTATTATTTTGCAGGTGTTTTTATTACTTTAGATCAGAGAATAAACTGCAATCACATGAGATTGTTTGTGAAGTAATAAAGAACTCCACCATCCAACCACCATATGATACCAATAACTGGCTCCAAATCACCAACTACATTCGGAAAGCACAACATCGATTCATTGTAAAGGCCTATTTGGAGTGTTTTTGCCTAATGATAGAGAGTAGATGAAAGTGTGTAAACACTGATGAGAAGAACGTAGCAAAGGATATGTATCAATATCTTGAAGTTTTTAGTATTGTCTATCACATGTGTTGTTCATATGACGAATCGCTATCATGGTATCGATCACATTTCAGCGCTGATTCCATATCATGGTTTGTCGAAGAACTGGAAAAACTAGCGCTGTGCATAAAATACATTTTCTGCGACAGTCAATACTCGTCGTTAGTTAATTCTAATACGTTGGCGCAATGACAATAATTGTGTATTCAGTCATCATGTATCAGTAGAAGTAGAAGTTGAACTACTCAAGATACAATGGCGTATGCCCCTCATAATATTAAATTAAATCAATAAATTGTCATTCCTCCGAACATTGAAAAGTAGGCAATACTTGAGTTTGAGTTTTCGCTTTTGGGATCTATATAAGTATCTACTGCTTCAAAGCATAACGAAATATTCGTGGATCGTACAAGCTACCTCCCCAGCTAGAGAAACCAAAATATGTCATTTTTACGGCGCAGACTGGTAAAAAAATGATATGGCAAAGTACATTACATTATTTACCGGCTGCAAACTCACCAGGGTTAAACTTTATATCCATTCGGAATTCTATCCTCACGATGTCCCGAATCTGGACTTCAACAAAAAAAAACCAAAATATGTAATTTTTGCGGTGCAGACGTAAAAAAAAATCTATGGCGAAGGACTTTACATTATTCACCGACTGCATACTCTCCAGGGTTATACTTTATCCCAACGCGGAATTCTATCCACATGATGACTCGAATTTGGACTTCAAAAAAAAAAAAGTTTCGCCATTTTGTTCAATATGTATTCTCGATTTCGTAAATAAGATTACGACTGTAATAGTGATCGTTCTTTGCTAACCATTGCGAAGTTTTTATGTAACGGCCCTCTTACGGTCAATGATTGATCGCATCAGAACGAGCGTGTAAATATGCTACCGTAGATGCGTGAATAGAGTTCGAATGCAAGGAAGATTCACCACCGAATACAACTGCAAATTGTTTCAATCTTACACGATCCCGTTGTTGAATATTGTCCATTGACCGACATTATCGGTAAAATTGTACGCATCGGCAAAATAACCCCCGGCTAAATGAATAAACATTTAAAAAATGAGTTTCTCAAAGATCAACGTCAGTCATGATTAGATTGGATCAATAATGATTGGATCTTCTCATCGACTAGATCACGCTAAAACATATTCGTTATGACTGTGCCCACATTTGAGGATCTACAAGGATTCATTGTTGGAAGGGACTTTATCGTGATGGAAGTAGCAATTCTGAGAGCGGGATGCGTGCTCTCCTATTATATTTTCGCGAGTCCTATACCACGGAGACTTCTCACAAAATCTGAGTGATACAAAGCATCATGGCTGATTCGCAATTATTATGGTCTAAAATGGGCATAAGGAAATGTTCGATATAGCATAGCTAAAGGTTTAATAACGGCTGCAGTTGAAGGTTCAACGGAAGACGACATGTGTCCTATCGTATACATTGAGGGTAATGAAAAACGAGAATGGCTAGCTGATATACTAAATATGAAAAATGAGCTAGTTATTGAGTCGTTGAATATAGACTTTGGCGACATGGATGTCTCAAGTAAATAAGATGGAAGTTCTACTCTATGATGTGAAAAGCATAAAAACAATTGTGCCTTACAAAATGTATTTAAAAGCTTTAACTGGTAGCTGAATAATAAAGATTCGTGCAAATAAAATAAATGTAACATTATGTATTTTTTTTATTCTCCTCACCCCGTACTTCGTTATGTCAACATCATCTGATACCGGATTGTACAACTGAGCACAATATTTCTTTCGAATGCGAAACTGAATTTTTTCGAAGACATTTATCAGTACACGTTCGATAGATGTTCGAGAGCCGTTCAAGACACTTTTGAAAACGTTCATAAGACGTTTGAAGACATTCATGAGAGGTTCGAAGACGTTTAAAGACTTTCGAAGACGTTCAAGAGAACTTTGACGATATTCATAATACGTTTAAAGACATCGATCAGGGGTTCAAAGACGCCTACGAGACTTTAAAATATATTCACGAGGGGCTCCGAAGACGTTTAAGAGACTTTCAAAGACATTCACGAGGAGTTTGAAGACGTTCGAGAGACTTTCGAAGACATTCGTGAGACTTTCGAAAACATTCTTAGTACGTTTGGAGATATTTATCAGGGTTTCGAAGACCCTTAAGAGACTTTAAAAGACATTCATGAGTGCTTCGAAGTAAAACCCCTCGTGAATGTCTTTGAGAGTCTCTTAAGCGTCTTCGAACCCCTCATGAATGTCTTTAAACGTATTATGAATGTCTTCGAAAGTCTCACGAACGTCTTCGAAGCCCTCACGAATGTGTTTGAAAGTCACGATGACTCGAATTTGGAGTCATCGTGAGGATATAATTCCGCATTGAGATAAAGTTTAATTCTCGTGAGTTTGCAGTCGGTAAATCGTCTGCACCGCAAAAATAACATATTTTGGTTTTTTTGTTGAAGTCCAGATTCGGGACATCGTGAGGATAGAATTCCGAATGGAGATAAAGTTTAACCCTGGTGAGTTTGCAGCTGGTAAATAATGTTATGTACTCTGCCATAGCATTTTTTTACCAGTCTGCGCCGTAGATATGACATATTTTGGTTTCTCTAGTTGGGGAGGTAGATTGTACGCTTCATAAATATTTCGTTTTGCTTTGAAGCAGTATATACTTGTATAGATCCCAAAAGCGAAAACTCAAACTCAAGTATTGCCTACTTTTCAATGTTCGAAGGAATGACAATTTATTGATTTAATTTAATATTATAAGCGGCATACGCCATTGTATCTTGAGTAGTTCAACTTCTACCTCTACTGATGGATGATGACTGAATACACAATTATTGTCATTGCGCCAACATATTAGAATTAACTAACGACGAGCATTGATTGCCGCAGAAAATGTATTTTATGCACAGCGCCAGCTTTTCCAGTTCTTCCAAAAACCATGATACGGAATCAACCCTGTCATGTGATCGATACGTTGATAGCCATTCGTCACATGAACTACACATGCAGTAGTCAATACTAAAAACTTCATGATATTGATACATATCCTTTGCTACGTCCTTTTCATCAGTCTTTACACACTTTCATCTACTGTCTATCATTAAGCAAAAACACTCCAAATAGGCCTTTACAATGAATCGATGACGTGCTTTCCGAATGTAGTTGGTGATTTGGAGCCAGTTATTGGTATCATATGGTGGTTGGATGGTGGAGTTCTTTATTACTTCACAAACAATCTCATGTGATTGCAGTTTATTCTCTGATCTAAAGTAATAAAAACACCTGCAAAATAATAGATTGTCGTTTAATTCGTCTAGCACAAATAACGATATAGTAATTATGTTAACTTCACACACCGATGGAATATATATTTTTTCAATTGTTGTCTCTGTTTAGTTCTGCGCTCACGGGACTTGAGAGGTTTTTGACCTATGTGAAATGTCATAAATTATTATCCTCGGTATCCCGTATGTATGGCAAATTGATATGCTTTTTCTGATTGCACATTAATCGCAGGCCCCATAATCATTATCTCCCGCGGCAATGAGATATAATATTCACATTTGTTCAGTTGGGAAAAGTAGTAACTTGAGCACTGTGTGCCTTTTTTTTCAATTATTTATTGAATAAATGCAGGGGGCGATGTCATCGTTCCTCGGGTCGCTAGTCATCTCTGGTTCCTTTATTTTTCTTTCAACAACATCTTCTTTTGTCAACTGACCCTAGCGACGATCTTTCTTTCTTATCGTAATAACGTGAACACATCACATGCATCGGCGCGTACACCGGCGGGCTTGAAAGACATTGGCTTTCAATGAGAAAACGATCACCAAAAAAGCATTAACTCCTGTAATCACATGACTGGATCTTACGCTGATCAATCGGTAATACGCAAATGTTGGGAAGAGTGCGGTGAATTCTTCCGGTTTGCGTTTGGATTGTCACCGTTCGAATCAATCCATCCCTTCGAGGATGCGCATACACTATTCTTCCCAGGCGCCATTGGAGCGGAGGGGTGACATCGCGAATCAATATCATGGTGCAAGTTTTGATACCCTCATTTAAATACCTTGATCTCCTCTTCGTTCTCTGTTGTAACTGTAAGACGTATTCGTGAGACCAGCGATGCCAAAAATCTTGGCGTATTTTGGCGATCAGTTCGTACCGGTTCAAGTGGCTCGATGCACCGTTTGGAACATCAGGTTCAGGCAACGCCGTCAGGGCGAAATCGATTAAAAAATGTCCTGGTGTTAGGACCTCGAGCTCACTTGGATCAGTCGACAGAGGAACTTAAGGCCATGTGCCACACGCCTCCGACCGCTTCGAAATTTTGAAATAGGAATTCTCCCAAACGGAACAATCAATTGGAATGAAATTTGTTGTGTGCATGCAGGACGCTTGCTCCGAGAGCATGATTCGCGAAATTTTCCAACATTTCGAAAAAAAATTTGCAGTTTGTGGTTACCATACGAAAAACTGTGAATTATTGACCATTGCATCGCATTGTCGTTAATTTGGCGCGAATCATGCTCTCGACAGTGAAAAAGCACACATTTTGAGCTTAGTTTCACCTGTTTTCATGAACAAATGGCGGAGAAAAATCATTTTGAAATTTTTACATAAATGTAGCAAATATGTACCAACAAAGCTCAAAATATCAGGTACCGGAGCGAGCGTTCAGTTCATCCGTTTTCTCACTGGCGGCGCGCAGCTCACTTCGACTGTTTTGACCGACCGCGCTCGCCTCCTTCCGGAACAATTTATTTTTTGACAGGTCGAAAGCCGGAGCCTTAACCTCGCACATTCGGCCGAATTATATTTCATGCGATGTGTGTGATAGAGTGTGGTATAGAATGTGAATAGTGGAAATAGTGATAGAGTGCAGTTCGTTTTCGTCGCGCTTTGATGAGTTTTTTTTTGCTGTGAACAACGCCTCAGGACGCAGGCACACCACCGACGAGAAATCCCGACAACGAAATAATCAACGAGAAAACCGCCGCGGACGATTACACGAAGAAGATCGAGGAACATCAATCGAGGAAAACACCGGAAGTCAAGGTACGTACGTACTATAACCTTATAACCTCAATTTACGTACTTTGTAATTTGCCACGATCTTCCCTCGCATTGCTTTCCCGCTCGCTGATGTGTCAAATAGCCAACGGCTCGGATGCAAGAAACCCAAGTTTATTTGCTCTTCGCAGAAATACCTCGGTATTTATTCGTGAAAAAATCGCAGATCGCATATTTTTCATTTCCTGAGCAGTGTGCGACTAAAATGAGGCACGAAATTCAACACCCTTTGCCTACGAACGCTAAACTATCACGTCTCAAACACGGATGATTTGTGGACCTGTGGCGATTCCTCGATGCTCCTTCCTGAGCACCATACTAATGTATGGTGCTCAGGGTGACCTGGGCTATCATGTAGGAACCAGAACTCATGTAGCGTCGGATTTACCATCTAGATGGACCATTGGATTTATCCACGGCAGCAAGTACGTACTGCCAAGGATGAGAAACTGCATCAATCGTCGCGGCGACAATATACAGTCCCGGTGTCGCGAGGATATCACCGCTGTCTCCAATCTCTCCGAGAGCACCAGCAAGGCTGACCGCAAGGAACAATATCTTGCCATGGATCGCACCACCAATCTGTGCAAGGCCTTTCGCTTACGTATGTATGTTTCAAAACAAAGGGCGAGGACGCTAGAGCCTTCTTGCATCTTCTTCAACAGAATTGAATGGTCAACGGTTGAACGTGTTAAGGTAGAACAAGCATGCGCTCTTGATTTTTATAGATTTTGTTCAAATTTTAACCTGACATTGTTCGTATGATTATGCATGTTTCAGTGAAATTTCAGAACAGTCGACTATTTAGATTCGGAGATAATGGGTTTTAAAATTGCAACTTTTAACACTGCAGGGTCTGCTTTCCGTAACAAATATTTGTCCTCTATAAAAAGACACAAGGATAGCAATATGAAATATTAATGTTTATAACGCAAACATTTCTTTTTACGTTAAAAGTTTCTAACTTTAGGAACACGATAATTATCTTTTTTCTCGACATATTGACCAATGCTGTTCTACGGTGTTGCATAATGTCTTCTTATTATAGGGGACAAATATTTTTTACCGAGAGTTATTCTGTCGTTACTGAACGTCTTAAGCAAAACTGAATAGTAAAGATAATCTAAACTTTTTTCACTCGTTCCCTAACTAGTTCGCTATCTAATCATAATTTTTCCTCAAAATGAATAACCCAAAAGAATGGTACGCTGAATTATGTGACCTGATTTTCGGCCAATGCAGACCCTGCAGTATTAAAAGTTGCTATTGAAAAATCCATTATCTCCCAATCTAAATAGTCAACTGTTCTGAAATTTACCTCAAACTTGCATGATGATATGAACAATGTCTGGTTAAAATTTGAACAAAATCGATAGAAATCAAGAGCGCACGCTCGTTTTATCATAAGGGCTTACACCACTGTAAAGTCAAAACTTCAGTGATATTTCTCGATTTTTTTTTGTAGGACAAATAAGAGACTATTAATATTCAAGGATGTTATTAGTCTTATCTTCGAGTGACCAAAATGAAATGTATATTAAAAAATTATGCCAAAAGGTGAGGCTGGAGCTATTCTGGAGAGGCATGTTGAATTTGAGACGCTCTGCGGCACGCATTATAGCTGACTCAAATTCGATTTTAGAATAAAATAAATAAATTTCTATTAATTTACACGAGTATAGCTAGAGAAATACGTAGAGGATTGTGAAAATATTAATTTTTGTGTAATTGGGGAGCATTAAACCAAAATCTTAATTTTCGACAGAAAAAAAAGGTCAATCATTTAGTAATAACTAATGTTATAACTAACTCATAGAAAATCCCGTAGGTATTCCTCTTTGGAATGTTATTTTAAACATGTACTCAAAATTTGGAGTGAAAATAATGAAAATTTTTTAAGTTATGCTGCGTGCCATTTTGAAAAATTGTGTTTTGAGAAAAACCAGCGTAACACAGAGTTTCTTCTTCGTTCCTTGGTGGACTATGGACACAATATTTCCGATGAAATTTTTCGAGGAGAATAAGCCACTGTCCGGGCTGAATCTCCGTCGTCTGATGACATCAGCACCGTACCCATACCTTCGTGAGGCGAGCGGTGGACCAAGTGTATATGAATCGTGGTCGAGGTATTTGTTTAAATTTATTAAAACGGACGGTAAGATGTCACCACCTTTCCACAGGGCAAGTCTTTAGCAACTCGGAAAGCCTAAACTTGAATTGTTGTAAAAAATTATTGAAAACTTTCAATTTTGGGTAAGTCAGCATTTTATTTCAAATTCGTTCAGGTCAGAATGACGCAGTGTGTCAAGGAAGGAGAACACCACCGTCACTGCCCATTTTCGACCGTTTTTTGAAGATTTTTTTTAAAGAAACCAATAAAATACATGGTCAAAAGAACTTTTCGGCTTTATCAAGTATATATTGAAGTATGTAAAAAGAGTTTATTTGTCAAAAGAATAGAAAATCGCGGTGCACGAGTTGCTATAGCACTACTGGTTTTCAGTCAACTCTCTCCATACTGTTGAAGTTTGCATCGTTTGAACGCAACGAAAGCTTTTGCTTACATTTTATTTTTTATATTTTTATTGTTATAGAAAAACTTTTGTTTTAAGATTTATATTGTAGATCGCTAAATAAACATCTTAAAAAATGGTTAGAAGATTTTTGTGAGCAAAGTTTGCCAAATAAATTAAAGGAATTCACGAATATTAATTTTCGTTGCGTTCCAACGACATAAACTTCAACCTCATACTCTCTCTGCGGAACGCAGTACAACTATCGTTAATTTAATCCTGGAACTAAGAGCGAAATATTTTCGTTGATTATGTTAGTTTTAGAAGTCAAATACGGGGAAAAATTTTAAAATAATTTTTAAACAATCGTAACGAGGATAAAAAGTTTGTGTTTTCGACCATAATTTTGATATACTACTCCGAAAAATTAAAGGAACGGAACATTTCTTCTTTTTTTGGAGTGTTTTTTCGAAGCACTGTATCTATGTGAAAAATGGTCGCATCGAGATAAAAAAACGCTTTCGAAGCTTCAAGTTTCTAGTTTCACGATTTTTTGGCAACTTTTTTTTGTGAGCTGCGGTTTTCGCGCTATCATAAGAATAGCGGAAGAAAATAATTGCCAAATTTATTATTCTTTTTTTCAAGGGTTCACGGGCTAGTTAATTTTTTTTCCACGTAACTAAATGTATAGGTCAGTTAGCTTGTTGATTGAGCTTTAATTTGGTTTTTTGTCTCTCTACTTCAATTTTTTGCTGAGATATCCGACTTAAAATGAAACAAGATCCTTTTGTCTTTGATAATCGATATCTCAGCAACCAATGATTGCAACGGGAATTAAAGGGCAGCTTTGAAAACTTGAATAAATTTCCTACCAGCCCCTTTCGTTGATCTTTCAGGAAAACATTTTTTCACTCTCAACATTAATTTGAAAAAAGGACAAAAAGTGACTTTTTATAGTTTGTCAGTAAATCTACTACTACTTTACAAATATTGATGGAAACACTAATGTTGCCGCGTTTTTTTTTCAAGCGTAATGTAGCCCCAATAGCCCTGTTAATTTTCAAATAGATTCATCGAACTGTTTTTCCGGACTGATTAATCAATATTTTACAGAACAATGCAAGGCACAAGTGTATTGTTTCTAAACATCGTGTAATCATCATCAAAATGGAAAGACCAATTTTCTTCGACTTTTTTCACAAATTTGCACTAGTCTCTTGTTAAATTTAAGAAAAAGAAATTCATAAAACTTCAATTTTTTAAAAATATTTCTTTAATTTTGTAAAACATTTCAGGAAACAATACTGACTCATTTTTTACCCGATTTGGCCTTTGCGCACTATATTTTCACTCATGTTTAACTTCATTAATTAAAAGTTGATAACCCCAAACTGTATTCAATAGTCGATCTGAGAACATTTATGCGATTAACTCTTGATATTTTCTACGAAGCTTATTAGGGTTCCAGAAAACAGTTTTTTTTCAAACTAGGCATGAACAAAAATTGAAAACCGTTACAGTTTACAAAAACTTTAGATTAATTTATTTACCGAAACGTAGAAAAACATTACCAAAAAAATATTAGTTAAAAACATGTTAATTGGTTTTTTCTTTAAAAAAAAAAGATTAGTTTTGGAAGAAATTTTTTTTTGTAACCCTAATAACCTTCGCAGAAAATATCGAGAATTAATTTCATGCAAGTTCTCAGATCGACTAGTGAATACAGCTTGGGGGTTTCAACTTTTAATTAATGCAATTAAAGATGAGTGAAATTATGGTGCGCAAAGGTCGAATCGTGTAAAAATGAGTCAGTCTTGTTTCCTGAAATGTTAGACAAATTTGAAGAAAAAAAAAATTGAATTTTTTCGAATTTTTTTTTCTTGACTTTAATAAGCAACTAGGTCAAAGTTGTGAAAAAAGTCGAAGAAAATTGTTTTTTTTTCATTCTGATGATGATTACACGATGTTTAAGAACAATACACTTCTTCCTTTGTTTTGTAAAACTTTGATGAATCGAACCGAAAAATGGTTCGATGGATCAAATTGAAAATGCACGGGGCTATTGGGGGTACATTAAGCAGAAAAACAACCGGGCAACATTAGTCTTTCCATCAATACTTAAAGGATTGTACATTTACTATAATATATAAAGTAGTAGTACAGTTACTGAAAAACCATAAAAAGTCAGTTTTTGGTGCTGCTTCAAATTGATATTAATGGTGAAAAAATGTTTTTTTCTAAAAATCAACGGAAGGGTCGTGTTGGAAATTTATTTAAGTTTTCAAGGCTGCCCGTGCAATCATTGGTTGCTGAGATAACGGTGATCGAAGACAAAAGGATCTTCTTACATTCAAAGTCGGATATCTCAGCAAGAAATTGTCGTGGAGAGACAAAAAAACCAAATAGAAGCTGAATAAACAAGCTAACTGACCTATACATGTATTTAACTGAAATAACATTCTCCAGCGCGTGGAGCCTTGAAAAAAAACCCAAAAAATTTGGAAATAAATTTTCTCTCGTTATTTTTTATTATTGCGCGATTACAGTAGCTCACGAATATGTTTTGACGACAGATCTCGAAACTGGAAACTTGAAGCTTCATAATGCTTTTTTTCATCTCGATGCGACCATTTCTCTCATTGATACAGCGCTTCAAAAAACACTTTGAAAAGTAAAATTTTACCGCTCTTCTGTAGAGCGAGACTTCTCCGATCGTCATTGCTAGAAAATTCGATCTTTGGAGAAACCTGCCGAAGATGAATTCCGGCAGAGAGAAAAAATGCTAAACCATTTTTTTTTGCATAATTAGAAATAATTTATTAATAATAAAATTTGACCACTCTTTCGCCGAGTGAGACCCGATTGATCTCGTTCGCTCGCGAATTTGGTCGGCCGCAGGCAACCGCCGAAGATAAGCCATGGCAGAGAAAAAAATTCCGATCGCAATTGTTGAAACAAAGAGCATTGTACAATTTTTTAAGTTTCCAAGGATTTTTGAAAAGTGCTTCCAACAAAACGATTTTTCGAAAATTTTACACCGATGACCTCTAAACAATTTGCGATTGTAAAATTTTACCGCTCTTCTGTAGAGCGAGACTTCTCCGATCGTCATTGCTAGAAAATTCGATCTTTGGAGAAACCTGCCGAAGATGAATTCCGGCAGAGAGAAAAAATGCTAAACGATTTTTTTTTAGCATAATTAGAAATAATTTAGTAATAATAAAATTTTACCACTCTTTCACAGAGTGAGACCCGGTCAATCTCGTTCGCTCGCGAATTTGGTCGGCCGCAGACAACCTGCCGAAGATACGCCATGGCAGAGAAAAAAATGCCGATCGTAATTGTTTAAACAAAGAGCATTGTGAAATTTTACAACTCTTTTGTAGAGTGAGTCTCGATCGATCTCGGCAGTGACTCGAGATATTAGCAGAGATCGAATTCGTCGACGATGAGCGACATCGAGATGCCAAATAGTCTTTGAGCTTATTTGTTTAAATTAATTAAAAAAGAATGGGAAAATGCTAGCACCCTTCCACCATACGAGTCTCTAGCAAACCCCGTTTGCTAGAAAGTTCAACCATAAAGAAATTGCCACCGATGACCGTCGTCGACAAAAAAATTGATTCGAGGGCATTTGTTCAAACAATGCGCGATCGCAAAATTTCACCGCTCTTCCGTAGAGCGAGGCTAGCGATCTTGATTGTTCGAGAAGCTGACCAGCAAAAATGCTACCAAATATGAACCCTGGCAGAGATAAAAATGCTGAACGCATTTGTTTAAACAATGAGCATTGTAAAATGTTACCACTCTTTTGTAGAGTGAGTCTCGAGCAATTTCGGTCGCTCAAAATTTTGGCAGGGATCGATATCGTTAACGATAAGCGGCATCGATGTTACAAATTGTGCTCGAGCTTATTTGTTTAAATGATATGAATAAGTATGGGAAAATGCCTGAGTCTTTTGGTTGCGGCCGTCGTCGAAAAAAAATCGATTCGATGGCTGCATATACAAAGTAAAATGCAACAAAGTTTCACCGCTCTCCTGCCGAGCGAGCGCATGCTTCCAATACAAGCGTACCATGGTCGCTACGCATAGTTGTATGAATTGTGTGATACACACATAGACGTAAGGTGATTGCGTACGACCGAACGGCATGCGAGAATGTATTCGTTCTTTCTCCACGCGGTTGCCGCGGCGTAGCAAACACACACACACACGCGCGCGCTCAGCGATCGCCGTCTATTTGGCTTCGACTCTTCGTCTCAGTGCGAAGCATCGAGACCGAATTCGCGATCGCTGCGCTGTCCGTCGGTAGCGACTCGTAGCTAAAAACTACGAGATCTGCGCTACCGACGTAACGAGAGGCCGCGTCGAAATTTTCTGGCGTGTGGCACATGGCCCTAAGGCCTTGAATTTACATACGCTTCAATTTGACAAAAAACGGTAGCTAATTCGTCGAATGAAAGACTAGTTTCTCCGATCACGGCCTTAGCATGCGTTTTTGCCGATTACACCGCGGACTCCCACAATCCTCCTACATGAGGAGATTGAGCGGGAATGAATTTCCAGTCGATTGACTGCTGGGCGGCGAATTTTACCACGTCTTCTTGATGCGATTGATCAGTGAGGAGTGTAACAAAGTTTTTCATGAGGTTGTCAGCTCCTACGAAGTTTGTGCCGTTGTCAGAGAAAATAGTCTTGGGTCTACCTCGGTGGGCTTTGAATCATTTTAAGGAATTGATAAATGCGTGAGTAGTCATGTCGGAGACGATTTCGAGATGGACAGCTTTTGTCGCCATGCAAACAAATAAACATAGATAAGCCTTCGCTGTCTTGTTGGGCGATATCTTGATCGTATATGGATCTGCGTCATCGACTCCAGTGCATGAAAAGCGCCTACTGGGTGTGACGCGCTCCGGAGGTAGATTCCCCATTAGCTGCATTGGACTAACTGGTCGCCGTTTGAAACACGTTACACATTTTCGCAAAAGGACACGAATCGCATATCTGGCAGATAAAATCCAACATTCTTCGCGGATCGCCGCTAATAGGGCAGACTGCATGTTGGTCCCTACGATGGAATTGCTGTTACATCGTAGCGAATGTGCCTTCTCTCGGTTATTCCCAATATCCTCATTTGCCGTTATAAGCTTATTGAACATGTATACATCTAAGAATAAGATGCGTAACAGCGTAAAAAGGACCGTGCGTACGTTTCGCACGCATATTCAACCTACAGCGATATATATATGATAGCAGCACCGCCACAGTCATCGACTTTTCCTATCCCATTGGCTGTCAACAAGAACACGATCTCAGGCACATATTCCAAGAAGAGCTGTCGAACGAAAAACCAACCATCAACTCGATCAACAGACTTCAAAAACTCTACGCCGGCCCATCCGCATGGGGACCGAGAGAAGCCTCGACCCTAGATTATTTAAACATAACACAGACTAGACGGCTCCGACGAACTTATAACTCCGACTAAATAATAAGACATCCGGACTCGTAGCGTAGTCCGATATACAAACTTCCCGATATGATAAGTCACCAGAGCCATAAATTGACATAACACAAACCATGCGAATGCTTAGGTCTCTGATATCGAACTCTATATCACATGCGCTTTTTCGCCGAAACACGGGACAAAGGTCTCCTTCTCTTCATACGCATATTAGTCAGAACCGATGCCCTGGAATAAGGCCACGCACGTGACTAACGAATCTGTAAAGTATTCGCACACCATACTGCGACCAATGAAGCTAATCAACCGATATCTTCACGACCAATGGTCCAATCCCTGCAGAGCTAGAGGACCAAAACCGCACTTTCTCTGAGGTTCCGTCTCCCACTATTGAACCCCTCCTCATTTTCATATCAAGAAAGACTTCCTTCCTGAAGTCAGTCTCCCCTCAACCACCATCAAATCAAGTTCTTCTTTCGAGTCTCAATTCCAGTCTCCCGTCACCTACAATCGACTCAAGTTCTTCTATCAAGTCTCAATCCCAGTCTCCCGACAGTCTTCATCAAATTCAGAACTTAGTCTTCCGTTAACCAATATTTTCGTCAACCGAATCATTCCCTATATCAAGTCTTAACCCAGAAGCCTGACGAATATTTCCGATTATCCTTCATACAAACCGTCTTTATTTTTCGACCCACAATATTTTATATTACAGTTGTATAATTTCTATCATCGGTCCGCGAATATCAGTCTCAATTCATCGACCGCGCGCGCCGTTCCTATTTCTATCTACGCGTAGTGCCGTCGTAGTAAACACATCGAGTATACACACGACCAGCGTAAAATCCTGCGAGCGTCTTACCAGCAATTGTACCAGCGATCGCACCAGGCCAAGAGCGAAGGCCCTTGCTAACTCTACCTTTTCTTTTTGTATCATTCATCGTAGGCCTGATCACTTCAAACCGTCTAGTATTCTTATAATAAATAACATAGTGTCAATCGTACACCAAATCTGTCGAATTATTCCTCAATTTCGAAATATCGTGTCAATTCCTTTATTCTATTCTTTCCCACGCACTACCCCTTATTACCCTCATCCCGTGCCATTGCGCTAGGCGTAGGCAACAAAGAGGAAAACGAAAATATTATGCTCTCATCCCCCCGGATGTGAGATTGCGCTATTATTAATGTAGCCAACGGGTGTTTCGTTGATAGGACTATTGGAAATCGCGTTTTCAAGGGTAGCGGAGCGTGTCTAAGACGCCCCCCGACTCGCAGGACGCCGTCTTCATCGACAAATCGGTGGAGCTCCAAGAGACGACTCTTCCGGTCGACTTCCTCTTTGGACTTGAGATCAGCCAACTCTTGAGCGAACGAATGCTTCTGCGCTAATTTTAGAATGATGATCATAGCTCCTCCCAAGTCTTTGACAGCCAAAGGACCCGTCTTACGATCCTTTTGCGGGACCTTCGTGTTTTTGGCGAAGTGAACTACATAAGCCATGATGCGCTCTAGCCTCAACAATGACGAATATTTCGTGAACCATTCTTCCCTGATTTTGACGCTCGGAAACGCTAGTACCGGAACTTTTCATTCCGGGATTTCGCGAATCGGCGGGCATGCGGATATCGGCCAAGTGATTTCGTCGTTCTTTAGCCAACTAGGGCCATGCCACCAGATCATTGCGTTGATTAGCTGCGAGAGATCTGCCGGATTGTGCTCTGACCGCACGTGCCTCCATTCCAGCTTATCCGTCGAGTCCTGGATCCCGGCTACTTGATTGCGTACAAACTCATTCCACCGATGAGGTTCGCCTTGAATCGAGGCAAGTGTCACGCTAGAATCGGACCAAAATGTCGTACGATGAATTGTTATCGTGAGCGCGTTCCTCATTTTCTTGAACAATTGCGCAAGTAACAAGGCGCCGCACAATTCCAGCCGGGGCAAACTGACAGGTTTTATTGGTGCGACGCGTGATTTTGCGCACAATAGATGCACCGTTGTTTCACCTGATACATTCGTTGATCTCAAGTAGAGGCAGGCTCCATACGCCAACGATGATGCGTCGCAGAATCCGTGTATTTCGATACAGATCGGGTCATTGCAAACAGTTTGCCGAGTTATTTTAATATCGCTTATTTCGGTGAGATTATTTTTGTACTTCATCCATTGGGTATGAAGCTCCATTGGGAGTCCTTCGTTCCATCTTAGCTGCAATCGCCACAACTGTTGGAGGAGAAGTCTCACCTTAATAGTTACCGGCCCTATAAGACCGAGAGGATCAAACAGTTGTGCTGCGAGCGATAAGATCACCCGTTTAGTCGGTCGTTCATCTCGATTTATATGCACTATCTTGTAACCTAGCTCATCGTGCTCGGAATGCCAGCGTAAGCCTAGTATTTTTGTTTCTTCACCCATCGCGCGGGGAATAGGTGTGCTGCTGTTCTCTTTCTCGTCCAGCACGGCTTCTGAGTTGGAGTCCATTTGAGCAAGGGAAGTTGAGCTGATTTCAAAATTTGCATGATTTCGAGCTTACGTTCGCAGAGCTCTTCAACTGATGCTTCTTCTGTGATCAGGTCATCCATGTAAAAATCTTGTTTGATGGTTCTGCTGGCCTCGGGAAAGGTTTCGCTGTTTTCAATCGCCAATTGTGCCAGGCACCTCGTTGCTAGGAAGGATGCCGGTCCTGTTCCATATGTTAGTGTGTTCAAACAATATTTAGAGGGAAGCGAACAAGGGTTCATTCTCCACAGCACTTTTTGGAGATCACGATCTTCAGGGTTCACTGACATTTACCTGTACATATTTGTTATGTTCGCGGTTAGGACGTACGCATGTTGGTGAAAACCCGCCATTATCTCCATCAAATCGTCCTGAATTACCGGACCTACCATTGGCATGTCGTTTAAGGATCGCTCGGACGACGTACGGCAGGACGCGTCGAATACGACTGTAAGTTTCGTCGTCGTTTTTTCTTCGTTCGTTATCGCATGGTGCGAAAGGTAATTTTTGATGGCCGCATCGTCATCTTCAATTTTGGTTATGTGCTCCAAAGCTTCGTACTCCGTCATAAATTCAATGCATCGATCCTTCATTATCGAATGTTTTGCGAGTTTGTGCTCGACCGAGCATAAGTGTTTGAGTGCGTTGTCGTAAGACTCGCCTAGTTGGTCAGGATCGTGACGGTAGGGTAGCCGAATCTCGAACCTTCCCGACGCCAACCTCTTGTGCGTCTCCTGAAAGTGCTTCTCGCCCTCTGATTCTTCTTGTGACAAGGATTCCGATGCTGGACCGTCCTCGATCCGCCAAAAGCGTTGTAGCTGCTCGTGCAGCTGAGTAGCATTGGAGAACCCACAGAATTGACGATTCGTGGAGGACCGTCTCTTCGTCGTGTACGGACCACCGACTATCCAACCCAACTTCGTTTTTTGCAGCACAGGTTGATTTGCACCACCTCGTATTTGTTCCGCGCAAATGAGGTCCCAAACGATTCTAGCACCAAGCAAGAGGTCGATTTTTTGAGGAACGTGGTAACACGGGTCGGCTAGAGTTACATAGTTCGGGATCTTCATGGATCGTGTATCGAATGGCGTCAGGGGAATTCTGTCGGTGATTTCATCGAGAACTGAGAAAGACAACGGGACCGAAAAGGCGTTGAATTTCGAGATTACGGTTGCGCTCGCTGCGAACGAGATCTGCGTTATCGATTGAGCTATCGCTCCGACTATTTGGTGAGCCTTCCGTTTAGGCAATTTGAGTTTGTCGCACAATTGTTGAGATATGACATTCGATTGCGAGCCGCTGTCCAACAGCGCTCGTGCTTCGATTTTGTTCCAGACGGAGTCCTCCAGATGGACGATAGCTGTTGAGAGCATCACCTGCGATGGTTTCGCAGAGCTGCACGTTGAGATGGAGTGAACCGATTTCGATTCGTTTCTTCGACATGAGGCGCTATCCTCCTTACTCGAAGGTTCACTCACGTTTGACTGGGAGTCGCTCGCCTGAGCCGATGCACCTTCCATCCTAGTTTCGAGATGTAAGAAAGAATTGTGCTTTTTGTCACAATACCTGCACGTCCCGGCTTTACAAACTTCGGCCGTATGTCTCCTGCCGAGGCAGTTCGGGCATAAGTTTAGTCGTTTAACCTAGTTTATTCTCGCTTGAACTGGTACGTCGCGGAGTTTTGGACATTGATACGTTAGATGCCCTTCCTGGTAGACCGGGCATTCATACCGATTTCCCATTTCCTGAGTGTTTACATGAGCCGTTGAATGCTCCGCCCTTTGCATTGCGTTTGTCTTAAAATCCCTCACGTCAACCTCTCGTTTTTTATTGAGCGCTTCGAGGACTTGACACTTATTTGATAGGAAGGTTTTTAGATGCTCTATTGCGGACCAATTTTCCGCAATTAGTTTTTGTTCCCAGTCACGTTTTGTCTAGATTATTGAGCGCCATTTCGACGATCGATGTGTCCCATGACTCCAGCGGTTCACCGAGATTTTCAAGGCTCTTAGATTTTTGCATAGTTCATCAGATAATGTACGAAGGCTCGTCGCGGACTCCCTGGCAACTGACGGCAACTCGAAGAGTGCACGGACATGATGACGTACACTAAGACGCTTGTTTTCAAACCGCGATTTCAGGAGGTAAAGGGCTATACCGTAATTCTCACCAGTAATTTCCAGCGAGTGTATCATCTGCGCGGCTTGATCCCTTAATACGGATTGCAGGTAATAGATTTTTTGGACATTTGATAGAGACGCGTCAGAGTCCACACGGACCTTGACCTGATCGAAAAAATGATTCCATTTTTCGTAACTACCGTCAAAATGCGGCCATGCAATCGTGGGAATGTTGACATTGGGATGTGTGACCTCACTGGTTGGTTGCCGTTTCTTCTTCCGAATCTTCAATTTTCGATGATTTCGTACAAAACAAAACTATTTTTTCGTAATCCAGCTCGAATGACCATTTGTTCAGTTGGGAAAAGTAGTAACTTGACCACTGTGTGCCTTTCTTCTTTAAGGCAGTCCTCTAGTTTCCCGGGTCGAAAAAATCGATTTTTTTTTTTTCATAAATCACATCTACAACATGTGTAGAAAATGTGTGCCAAAGGATTTTTCGATATTCGAAGTGGTTCACAAGTTACCGCCCTGGAACGGAGCAGGTATGAGCTTCTCGGAGAGGCTGAGCAATTCAAACACAATAAACCGCCTCTTTCTAAAGCAGTTCAGAAAGTTATAAGTAGAGGAACTAGTGCGGTTCTAACTCAGGGATCTCAGGGGGGAGCGGGGCGGGGGAGTCGAGCGGGGGGAAGCCGGGGTATGCATGGCGGAGGGAGGGGGGGGGGGGGTCCTGCATGCGGCAGCCGAGTGCGGGGTTCCGGCGGTGAGAAAGGGGAGGGGTGTTAGAGAGTGGGGAGGCTAGTTTTTGGTGACGATGTCTTCCCGGCGATAGCTGGACCCGCGAGCGAGAGGAGGAAGCCGCTGTCGACTCTGTGGGGGAGGGGGCATCATAGAGTCGCGGGTCCTTGAAAACCCATAAAATCTGATAATTTATTATCAACATTATAGATGTAAGCAGAGCATTTTTGTCTAGACTATTCACAGAAGTTTATATATATAAAAAAAACAACTTAGACAAATGTGTGCATGTGTGTGTGTGTGTGGGAAACTTCCATTTATGGCTAGGAAAATTTTCGAGAGTGAGATAACGATAGTTCCCATATGAAGGGTTACCCTTCAAAGCCCATAAAATGCTTTATTTATTGCATGCAGCGGCAGCGTTATTCCACAACAAGTTTCAACCCGTCGAGGTTTCATTCCACAAGATTACGTCAAGATGCTCACATGTGCGAGTATGTACGCAGTGCATCCGGCCAAGCACCCCCTGGACTTGACCAAAAACGAGCTCGAACAGGTTCCAAAGGTCTTGCTCCTAAAGTATTGGGGTAACTTTATTGGTTTACTGTGGGATCGTTTGCCGGAGCATCATCGGAACGATAGTGAAGTGATATCGTATCTTCCATGCATGGAGCATTATAATACGCCACAGATGAAGGACCACATCGATGGTCCCCCACCCCAACGTCGGGACTGTGAAAAGTGTTGCGAGGGGGGAAATTCTCTACGTGCGGGGTTCTTCGAACGTGTTTGTACCTGTTACACATGCCTATGATTGGATAAGTGGGGAGAAGTTTTTAAAATCTGAGTGGAGGGGTTACGAGGGAGCTTATGATTTCGTGGACCAAGCTCAGACTGCACTATTCCACCGCACCATCAACTTCTCCGAAAAGAACTTTGAAAAAGAGTGAAAATGGATCTCTCAAATATCAACAAAGTCAGCCTGATGGCGGAATTCCTCCCAACTAAGAAGCTGTCAGAACTCCACGTCCATTCGGATTATCAAATCACGGACATGAGAGCTGTACAGACCTAGTTTGGAAAACGCTACATCGTGGACGTTGCAAATGAGTTTGCCGTCTTCTTGCCAGCGCGGCTGGTAAAGGCCTTCGATCAAGATCTGAAAATGTTCGAGAGTATGCTGCAACTGGCGCGCAATGGTCAACTCTACATGAAGTACATTGGTGGAAAATACAACAGCGTCGAGTTCCATCGAGTCTGAGTAAGGTGGAAAAGAACGCTCGTGATGGCGCGGTGGAAACAACGAGTTCAGCGGTAGCTGGCATCGTCACCATCGTAGAGTGCAACGACTGTTTGCATCACAGTCATCATCGTAGAGTTTTCAACGCTTGATGCTATGTAAAAATGTACAAAAAAAGTTCTTCATCGAATATAATGTAAAAAAAAAAATTGTCGTCAAACTGTATTCGCCGTAGATATAGGAAATAAATGGAGAACGATATTTGTTCAAAATGTTTTTATTCATTAAAAAAAAATCCCTCGCTCACACAACGCTTCGTACACAGAGAGCCAGCTTTTCAACGACTTTACATTCGCTTTGGCGCAATTGTATTTTGTATTGAAGGAATGATGGGGACATTTAACGTTTGCAATTTTCGGCAACTTCTGCAGCGATGGACAGTCCAGAGTCTCCAGATCGATGACGTTTGTTGCTGAATCCGTGAATCTCGATAGCCATGAGCACTTCTCGAATCCCTTGGCATAGATCGTAGGAGCTCCTTCCAAGATTCCTCGAATTGTCGTTCTAGCTGCCTCGTATGGTATGCCACTGTGTTCCCATCGTATTCCATGATAATTGCGTTCCAGCCACTTGTTTGTCATTTTGCACTTGGCCGGTAAAACGTCCCAGGCGAATGGTGCATCGAAGAAAAATGTCAGCGGTTCAGCGTTCTTCTCATTGAGTTTGACGATGGACATCTCCTTTAGGACAAATTCGTTGACGGGTCTCTTGAACCCTTGCACGTCGACGATAAGCTCCACGATGACTGAAGTGGGCGCGGATCATTGGCATGATTTTATACCAATTTTTTAACCCCACCACTGATTGAATTGTACTCGACAATACGATCATGAAGGATCATGCAGTACGCTGAAGTTTGCGATGGAATATTGTGTTTCAATTCAAACTCAAGGCGCACATCAACAGGACCGGACTTGAGCGAATCGTTTTGTTTTACGACAATTTTCCGATAATCTTCGGCAAATCCGAGGAGCATGCTGAGCGGAATGCACACATCGAAGTTTCCCGATACATCTACAATCTGCTTGGTCTCTTCGACATCGAGCCATCCAGTGTTCTCAAGCATAGAACTTTTGGCCGGTGAGAGAGATGAATATCTCTTAATTACACTCGTAATGCCGACATTCTTATTACGATCGATTTCTATGGCATTCAGCTCATATCGCACTTCCTCAAACAAATGACAAATGGCATTGTTGACGAGACTTGTAGCAGTGGTTGGCGCCCCATCACGCTTGGATAATTTTCCACATATGTGTAGCGAACTCTTGCTTGGCAGGATGGAGAGGTCGTGATGTTGGATGGCAATACGGATTTCATCGCTGTTATTGAAGGTTGAAGATGCATATGGCTGATGAGCGTGACTCTCACAATGGATGATGGATTCATCAAAGACCACGGGTGTCTGAATGTTTACGATTTCTTTTTTATCCATGACCGCTTATTGTTATTGGAAGATCTGTTGAAAACAATGCCCATCACGACTTTATATGCAGGCGTATGGTGATTACTTCACCGCGGAAATTTACCAAATCACCGTCTTGATCCACTATGCGAAGCTGTATCGTGTCAATCGTTCGGCTCGTGATTGGCAGATAAATTACGTGGGAGGGAACTTCAATGATCTTATAGCCCGGTGGCACAGATGGAAAAAAATCGTGAATTGTGTGTACTTTTTGTCCGTTAATATAGGCGCCAACGGTAATGTTGCACTCAACGCGTAGGGCGTTCACTTTGAGAATGGCTACTGGAAGATCGGATTAGTGTCTTTTATTGGCTTCCAATTTGCGTGCGGTGAAGCCTAGTAGATGACCAATAGAATCTTTTGGCTCAAAATTGACATCACGATCACACTCGATCTCACTGCGTAGCGTGTTATTGTTGGGTTTAATGCTGATGCTGATGTTTTTACGCGCGAGCTCTGCTTGTACAAACGTCTCAATATCCTCTATTTCATAACTGCCCGTAGGTATCGTCAACACCTCATCTCCCACGTAAAGTTTATCATGGTCAACGTCGATATTTGGAATAGAGTTGAAGGTTAACAATTCAACGAGACTGAGGGTATAACTTTTGTGTGACGAGAGTTCGATGGGGGGAAAGTACTGCGCCTCGAGTATGGACGATGAGCCAGATATGGTCAATGTTAAACTTTCGTCCATGATGCTGGTAAATTAACAACTGAATTCGCCACGTCATTTCCCTCCTATATATAGTGTATATTTGTCTTTGTGCTGCAGCTGCCGACAAAGAAACTTGAGCCACAAATGTCTACATTCAATCGTACCATATTCCTGATATCCCTTATAATTATAATTTACGCTACCGATACGGAAATATCTCATGAGCTCGGATGGTGGTGGAAGATTGCCGAAACTATCAAAGTACATGACTTTCGATCCGGTCTTTTTGTAAGCGACCCAATGCGTGCCAGGACCGACATTTTCATCCAAATTTACAATTGCTGCTTCACATTTGAGAGGTCCGCTCGCAGGCAATGTGTCGCGCATGTAAACTCCGCGAAAATGTGGAATCTTTAGGATTTTTGCATATTTAAGTAGGTCGCGGTCGGTGAGGGGTCGGTGAGGTAGCGTAACTTCTAGTTTTTTGGCTTGATATGAAGGCCCAATCCTTGCTTATATGGTTTCAGATGTAGACCCCGACCTAATGCAATTGCTTCAATTGTCCGATTATGACGCTTACTTTCATCCAATTCACGTTTAGCTGCTTGATCAGCATTTACGGCTTTAGCTATACTAGCCGCACCACCCGACAAAGCACCCGCAGCGCTAAGACCAGCAAAAAGGGCACGAGGAAGGGCAATAAACCACCAATTTTATGGGGTACAGGTAGAACCCGAGGTGTGCGCACTTTACCACCTTGCAACTTTACAGCTGCACGAGCACCCTTTAAGGCTGATTTAATAATCTTATGCGGATCATTACTTTGAATCATTGTCTTCTTTGCAGCGCCAATTATCTTTTTCAAACA
The DNA here is from genome assembly GCA_963210295.1 of Ophion ellenae. Taxonomy (NCBI): domain Eukaryota; kingdom Metazoa; phylum Arthropoda; class Insecta; order Hymenoptera; family Ichneumonidae; genus Ophion; species Ophion ellenae. The sequence continues at coordinate 24,510,885 of OY723386.1, forward strand.
AACGCCACCCTTGCGGGCCTTCATTCCCATGCCCAATTTTCTCTTTGTCTTCATAATATTTGCCACACCCCAAGCACTGGCTTTTTCACCGATACTAGCGTCTCTCGCGGTAACACGTTGCCTAGCCTGTTCAGCCAACACTTTATCCGCCAAATGTCTCGCCTCAAGATTATCCGGATTTTTCGAATACGCAATATCGTGTTGTTTGCAAGCCGTATCCAATGGATTAATGCCCGGATCACCACGAGCAAGGCACTTGGCCAACTTTGTGCCTGGTCCACAATACTGATATCCAGGCAAATGTAGTTCAACGGGGAGTTTTTTGATTAGGCGGTTGACCAAACCTTTACCACTCTTCCTATGCACAATCATGTCAAAAGATAATACGCGACTGACGGATAATCGCTATAAGAAGCATATTTATATGATTTCGCCGTTAGTCGTGTGTGAGATGACGTCCAGGAAGCAAACTATCGGAGGCGGACTTCCCGTGATAAATTTCGACGAGTTTGTCGAAGACCGTGGAGGGAAAAAGAAACAAAAACGCCATGGGTATTTATTTCCGGATAGCATACGTGCACTGTTTTGCGGTGCATCGAATTGTGGGAAAACCAACGCTTTGCTCACTCTCATCATCCATCCGAATGGTTTGAGATTTAAGAATATTTACTTGTATTCCAAATCGCTTAAGCAGCCAAAGTATAAGTTGCTCGAACAATTACTCGAACCTGTGAGCGGAGTTGAATATCATCCACTCGAGGCGCATGAACACGTGATAGAACCAAGTGATGCACGATCCAACTCTATATTCATCTTTGATGACATAGCATGCAAAAAGCAGAATAATGTTCGGGCCTTCTTTTCCATGGGACGACATGAGATTGTTGACAGTTTTTATCTTTGTCAGACGTACACTCGTATTCCGAAACATCTCGTGAGGGATAATGCAAATTTCGTGGTGCTTTTCAAGCAGGACGATATGAATCTCAAGCACGTCTACAATGACCATGTTAATACGGATATGACTTATACGTGCTTTAAAAACATGTGCGTGAAATGCTGGAATTCTGACAAGTATGCATTTATCACGATTGACAAGGATAGCGATATTAACGGAGGTCGATATAGACAAGGTTTTGATTATTTTCTCACTATTGATAAATGACTCATCGCTGGTAGTTGAAGAGACAGTATTGCGCATGCCGTGGTAGTGACAACATGAAGAGCGAACAATTGTTACGTGAAAAGGATGTGTTGCGTGAAATTGCCAAGGCGAGCGATGCAATCAGACGAAAGCATCGAATGATGAAAATTGGGAAAGATAACGATCAGCAGAGATTGCAGGATGTCTTTAAGCCTATAGTGGGGCCATTGGAGAAATTGGTGTCGTATAAAAACGGTGAAGTGGTGACGGTGAAGGAGGAAATTAAGGATGAAAAAGTGGGAGATAATGTTGAAGAAGAAAAAGAAGATGCGTTAAATAGTGTGAAACATCAAAATGAGGCACATGATTTCTTGAAGAGTGAAACACAAGATTCGTTTAAATTGATATATGAGGATGACGATGACTCGCAAAATGTCGATGAGCTGATCAGCGAATATCTCCTGCTATTACAAACAAATAGAAAGGCAACCTTGGATGTATTATATGGTATACGAAATCTCGCTAACAACAAATTAATGTTTGGCAATTCTCCGATAATTTTCGACTCTGAACATATTCGTGTGGGAGATGCGAGTTATGCGAAAACTGATGGATTAACGGAGCTGTTGTTTAAAAAAGTGCCTAATGTTGAAACTCTCACACCGGACGATTTGAAAAACTACGAAAAGATTGTAATCTCGACGAATGCGCACAAAAAATTGTATAAGCCTAGTGAGGCTATACGACGTAACACCAGCCACAAATTTAACACATATATCGCCAATATAGTCGATCATCATGTGGGACAGGGTATGCCAAAGTATGAGCTAGCTAGAAAAAACACCCAATTGGACTATATTTATTGGGACAATCCAAACGAGCTAGTGGGTCGTCTTCGCTTACTTCTGGCATCCCATGCAACCGGAAATTCATCACATGCGAATGAAATTATATCGATTATTGAGGAATTGCGTGAAGCTGAAATAATTTATTAACTCGACATCGGGGAATTCACGCATTCTCATCATGAGTGTCGATGTGTTTGGACGTCATTCAAGTAGGAGTGTACTCCACAGTAAGCAAGGTCCTCCAGGTCGACCCGGGATTGGCTTTAGAATTACCGCAGATGGTCATTATGACTTGGGGCAGAAACGATTGTGTAACATTGCAAATCCGGAAGGAGAAGATGACGCCATCACTCTAAGTGCGCTACAAAAGAAATCTCGAACTATCATTAAGAACATACGCAAAGAAATGAATGAGAGTAGTCACTTGTTGGTTAATGGACTTGAAGCTACGATACGAGACATTGCGAGGACACTCGAGGCCGATGTCAAAGCTCTACAAGATTTGGTGATTCGTAATTCGAACGTCATTGCTGAATTGGACGCACGACTGAGTGGACTGGAAAATGAATGAAAAAAGGGGCGCTCTCGTGCTGGAGCTACATAAGCCTGCTCGACGAAACTATCCGCGTCGACATGTGGACATCCGTGGCTTGGACGAAACCTGGCAAGCCGACCTCATCGATATGTCATCATACGCTCGTCAAAACTCCAACCACAAATTTCTCCTCACCGTCATCGATACCTTCTCGAAATTCGCCTGGGCCGTGCCAATGCCGAGTAAGAGTGGTAAAGATGTAGCAGCAGCAATAAAGTCGATCCTCGTTAAGGGACGCATACCGCAGAACTTACACGTTGATCGGGGAAAAGAATTCTACAATTGTGACTTTAAGGCCATCATGAAAAAGTACAATATTCACATGTATTCAACATATAGCAACTTGAAGGCATCCATTTGCGAGCGTTTCAATCGTACATTGAAGAACAAGATGTGGATGCAATTCAGTCTTCGTGGTAATTATAAGTGGATCGATATTCTTGATAATCTAATTGCCGAGTACAACGATTCTGTACACCGCACCATTAAGATCAAGCCGAGAAATGTCAACGCGGAAAATGAGAAGCAATTGCAGCCGATTTTCAATAAGCCTCCGATGAAAAGTTCGCGAAAATTCGCCGTTGGTGATAAAGTGAGAATCAGCAAATTTAAGACTGTTTTCGAAAAGGGTTACACCCCAAACTGGACAACGGAAATATTTACAATCTATCGTGTGAAAAAAACTCATCCCGTGACGTACCACTTAGGGACCATAAAGATGAACCGATCGCCGGTGGTTTCTACGAACAAGAGCTTCTCAGGGTCAAGCACCCCGATATCTATCTCATTGAAGCGGTATTGAAGAAGCGCGGTAATCGAATGTTTGTAAAGTGGTTAGGCTTCGACAATAGCCACAATAGTTGGATAAGTAAATCCGATTTGTAGTCGATAATAAAGAAAATGGAAAAATATGTATGTTTTATGACTCTTGACCTGCTGGTCGTCCCCGCATCCCTCCAAGGCCTCCGACCGACTCCACAGCAGGCTTCCCCCCTTCTTGCCGTCACCCTTTTTCGTGGAACGTGAGGAGATGGATAGAGTGAATAAACACATGTGATTATAAAAAGTCCGCTTCTTTATTTACGGAAAATAATAAATCCATTATTGCACAATGTATACAGCAAACAAAATTTTAACATCAACCGAACAAAATATATACATGATTTTCACGAGTTTTATACGTCAATTATTCACAAAAATATACACAATTTTACATCAAGGTTGTGGAAAAAAAATAATCACGAAACTTTTCACGACGGTATTCTGTAATGCCCCCATGGTAGGGTATCAGAGGTCCCAGGTATGATATACCGCTTATCATCATGAGGACTTAGAGCGATTTTCGTCACACGAATAGCGTAGACCTTGTGCAACTTCGATCGAATACATGTTTGACTACGCATCATTTCAATGTCTTCCTTCAAACATCGGGCATAATCGTCAAACGTGATTGACCTCGCCACAACACTGCTCTTGACACCTTTAACTTTTTTCGTGTCCTTCTTACCCTCGACACGTGTCGCATACATTTTCGATCGAAGTCCAATGAACTCGGTCATAATTGCACCATTGCATTCGTCTTTCATGAGACCGGGTACCTTCTTGTTGACAAGCGGCATATCATACCTATTGTCCGCTGAATAGTCGCTCGTATCAAATTTTTCAATGTCACACTTCATGTCTGCCTATACATCTTCGCTCTCAATGACATATATGAGGCTATCTGTATCGGTATACATCACTTTACATTTATTCCGATACAATGGTACCATATACTCGTGATGAAATCCATACAAGCACGTTTTGGATATGTCGAGTATGCACATACCCACATATATCGGCTTGTTGAACTTCACCTCGAGATTGCGCAATTCTACGGCAACGAGGTTTTCGGAAAAAACGCTTCGGCTGTGGAAGTTTGGCTTCGCAATCATTGCCTCCGCGCCATACCTGCCCTCCCATTTTGTCAAAAGCTTTACATCTACATGAGTGCGCACATTCTCCATCGTTTTGCCAAACACAGCATTATTCATCAATTTGAATAAATTCTTTTCAAAATCGTTTTTGGCCAGCGTTCGATACTGAGTATTTAACCCGATATATGAACGTAGCCATGGGGATTGTGTGAATTGTAATACCCTATGGATTTTCGTGAGGCAAAGTCCATGACGTAAACATTGTTGTAAATTTCTGTACTGTATGATGTAGCGTTTTTTATCGCAGACGGTTGCTAGCAGCTTTTCCTGCTGCATACCCGGTGGTTTTTCGTGTATTGGGCAAAACGGTAGGTCTTTGTGCGCATCATGTAGAGATTGGGGATATTCCAAGTCGACCTCAAGGATGTAGCCTATAGGTGAGTCTAGCGCGATGGATAATGGATCAAACTTGGACACGTCGTTGACCCATCGAAAATCTGCATATGGCAAGCGTTGACACATTGCCCATCCATACAAATTGTTGACGTCAAAATACATCAAGTATGATGATGCTTTCGATGGATCAAACGACTCCATGTATTTATTATTAGCGTGTGCATATCGGTTTGAGCATTGACTGAGACCACCGCGTATACCCCGCTCAACGAATAAAACCATGTCGATGTCAGTTAGTAATTCAAACTTGACATTCGAGTGTTTCAACATTGCATCCCAGGTATACCCCGGCAATACGCGGGATCTAGGCCATATCTCTCAATGCACGTATTCCGAAAGTTTTCGAAAATATCAGCTAATAACAAGACATCTGTCTTCAAGTACAAATCGCTATAGTCACCCAGCGTTCGAATGGAGAACCGCTCCCAAACGTTCTCCGCATGTGCGTACTCGCTCTCGGATACTGTAGCATCTGTCAGGGAACTATAACATGCGTCACGTGGTGGTAAGCAAGTGTTGTCCAACCTGCTCACGTTGTCAATATACTCATAAAGGAAGACCCCTTTTCGCGTCAGCAAATTGAAATTGTCCGTCGATAGAGTTGAAAATTGCATGCGTAAAATTTTGAGTTTATCCTCGGTCAAAAATGAGGCTAATTTGTCGAGACTGGTATTGAGGAATTTGTATGAATCGATGAAGCGCAATTGGATTTTCTGTTTAGAATCGTCTGTGATTTAAATATGCTTCGTGAAGGAGATATATTTCTCTTTTGTGATTGGAAGCACATCGGTCTTTCCTTCGAACGCTGTGGCTACTTCCTTGATGATAAAATGTGCATCGTAACCCGATAAATTGTGAAAAACTACTGGAATGAAGAATGACTGTTTGTAGTTTAAATTGCAATTAGAATGGGCAGGGGCTCTATAGCGTCCAGTCAGATGGCAATGATCTCGAACGCGTATATCGTCTTGCGCGAATGGTTTCCTGCATATATGACATTGGGTCGCTTTGCGAAAACTTGTCCACTCGCTCGGTGTCAGATAAATCATTGGGACATTGTCGCAGAAAATTTCTTTTATGCGCAATGCTAGATTTGTCAGTTCTTCGACAAACCACGATACACAATCAGCACTGCGACGCGAGTGATATGAAGACAATGAATCGTCATACGAACAACGCACGTAATATCCAATACTAAACACTTCATGGTGTTGATACATATCTTTTGCTTGGGTCTTCTCATCGGTCTTTGCCAGCACACACTCCGAATCAGCATAAACGATGAAAGGATGTCGCTCTTTCCGGCTAAAGTTGCTGAACTGGAGCTATTTGTTGGTGTCATTCGGTAGTCGGATCGCGCAGTCGTTTATCGCCCCACAATCGACCTCGTGCGATTGCAATTTTTCCTCGGAACCGAAGTAGTGCAAACACCTGCAAAAAAGATTGTTTTTTGTTTAATTCGTTTAGCATATATAATTACCTAGATATATATTATGGTAACTACATACCGATCACAGATATATTTTTTATGCTCCATTTTGGTTAGTTGTGCCCTCACGAGTCTCGACAGATTCTTGATCCATACGAAGTGCCCCACATTGTTGCCCTCAGTATCTTGCATGTACAGCAAATTGATGTGCTTTTCCTTCTTATTTTGAGTCACGCGTATTGGAACGATGTCCTTTTTGGCAGTGGTGGTGGTGGTGGTGTACACATTGATGGATAAATTGTTTTGCAGCTCAAATTTTTTTATTTTGTGTATGGTTACCGGGAATTGAATATCCTGTAGATTCAGTACGCTTGAGTAATGTGGGTAAGATGACGGACGGTCACTGTTTCGTTCGGCTGGGTATAAAGCAGCGACAACTGCCCACGCGAAACATGCGTTATCGTTGGATTTGACGTTGATCACAGCTTATACTTATTCACATTTATCATGAGGTTAAGTATTTTCCGTAGAGCCCAGCCACCATCTCGTTCTTGAAATTCGTCGAGTAAGGTTAAAGTGGGCTCCATAACGCGTTGCTGGTACCACTCATTCAAATCGCTTGTGTTAAAGAGTTGACAGTTTCGCGTGTTGACACTTTTATTAGCATGTTCGTCTCCACTCGCGAATTCACCATTGTATACTGCATTAACTTTGACACTGTTGTGTTTGCAGATAGTATTTTGCACATGTTGAAGCACTAGGTCGCGAGCATCGTTCAGAAATTGCCGTGGTTCGATGTGGTTGCGATTGATTACGGAGCCGGTCAATATTCCACTATTGAAGGATGTGTCAATCTCTCGCCAGATTAGCCCATGATGACCGTGTCCTGCACCCGTGCGTATAAAATGATTACGCACAGAATTCCTCAACCCTTCCAGCCGCGCTATTTGGGCTATCAATGACTGTTAAAGTCCAATTGATAGTCGCGGACGCTTAATCCGGCTTTGCGTTTCCAATTCTTCGATAAACTCAACGCACCGTTGTTCCCACACAGCAAAATCTTCGTATGAACTTAGAAGCGCGGCTTGGTCGTGCAAGATTTGTTCTGACTTCTCCGTGTTGCCCTCCATATTTGATGAAACGAGGCTTCCCAAAAGAGATGATGTTCACTAACTGACTGCTCGATCCAAAGTGTGAACACTTTTGAGCGCGGCAGATCATTAAAAATGGTTTTCCTCTTTAGACATTTTTCGTCTTTCCCTACCATCTCGGAAAAAATCATCAACCCACGAGAATTTTCTGATATCGCATTGGATTGCCAGGAAAAATAAAAGAGCATCTCAGTCGAGATGCGTGTAGTGAAAACAAAAATTCATGGGCTCTCCATCGGTGCGCAAGTGGTCCACGGTTGCAGCCTAAAAAGGGTCTTTATCCATAGATCTCCGAAAGTTTATAGTTTTTCAAAATAAACACCCCGTTATTATATATATGCTCGGAATAGCGAAGCAATAAAAAAAATCTAATAGCTTGGAGAGTGGTGTTAACGAAGAAAAAATCCTTAACCATGGGGCTAACTTGTCCAGACCTGCACGATATCAAGTGTCGGCATCAAGGCTTGACGTTACACTCTCTGTAAATATTATCATTCAGAGATGAAAAACTAAAGCCCTGTAAAATGGAAATGCATTTTTTCCCCGGATCACTGTCTTCGTAGCATGCTGTCCTAAAATTTTATGGGTTTTCAAGTGTGGACCTATGGAATGATGAGGCTCGAGTTGCGTGGCGCTCGACGTAAAAAAAAAGAGTCGTAAAATTTAAGACTTTCGGACGAGGTGGTTGAAACGTTGCAATGTATAACAGTGTCTCGGACATGAACCTCCGTCGAGATAGTTGAAAAAAAAGAACATCTGGATAAATTCCTACACCTTTTCTTAGCCCTCTACGTAACTTCTTAAGAGACAACGTCACACACACGCACACACACGCACACACACGCACACACACACACACACACACACACACACACAATTAAAAATACAAAGTGTTTGGTGTAATAACAAAAATGTATGTTTCATTAACCCTCTCCCTTCTCCCCTCTCGCCCGCGGGTCCAGCTATCGCCAGGAAGACATCATCACCAAAAACTAGCCTCCCCACTCTCTAACACCACCCCCTCCCCTTTCCCTCCGCCGGAACCCCGCACTCGGCTGCCGCATGCAGGATCCCCCCCCTCCGCCATGCATACCGCAGCTTCCCCGCGCTCGATTCCCCCGCCCCGCTCCCCCCTGAGATCCCGGAGTTAGAACCGCTCTAGTTCCTCTACTGTTATAAAGCCAATTTATGAGGATTTATCCAAAGAAGAATTGTTAAGCAGATGCCTGGGAGCGGAAACTCAAAATAATAACAAGTCGCTCAAATCGTTAATCTGGACTTTTGCTCCGAAGCACCTCCATTCTGGGCCAAAAGTGGTTGAAATCGCCACGTTTCTCGCTGTCATAATCTTCAACGAATGATTCAAATCTATCCTGAAGACCTTGGAAACCATGGGAGTGAAAATCGGCCCACAAGCTAAAGGATATGTTCAACAGCGTGATAGCTGTCGGATCGACCGTTCAGAAAGGTGCACGAGTGATGTTGTAAACAGGCCCGAATCGCGAAAAGGGAAGACGGAGCAGCTCTGCGTGACTTCTAAGAAGAAGAGGAAGGCCTATTGTATGGTCCGGGCATAACAGATTGACGGTGAGATGAAATTTTTAGTATAAATCACATGCGCGAACTTTCAAACGCGTTTTTCTCGAAACGGTGACCACGATATTTCAGAAACTACTGCACCGATCTTGTTCAAATTTATACAGCATCTTTAATATGTTATAAGCCAGCGATTGAACTAGGATTATCATGATTGCTTCGACATTTTTTTGTGTACGAGCGAAAAACTTAAGAAAAAATGAGTAAAAAATAGAATGTAATTTTCAAAAGTGTATAAGAAAGTCAATTTTTGTAATTTAGAATTCACTCTAGTTCAATCGCTAGTCTTAAATATGAAGATTAAAATGCCGTTTGGTTTTTTGATTTCAGATAAGCAGAACAGCCGCAATCTTGGTCACCGTCAAGCACCTCTTTTACTTGATGTCTTCCTGTCGGCCACTATAACCTTTATTCTATTATATATTTTGACTTAAAAAAATTTGTAAAGCTTACTTAAATGTTAATAAAGATTATGCAAAAACAATGAGATTGATTATTTCGATGCTTTGCCCGTAAAAAATTATTAAAAAAGCCGTAAAAAACAGCCGAGAAACTAAAGGACCGCGTTCATTATTTATTGAATAAATGCGGGGGGCGATGTCATCGCTCCTCGGGTCTCTGGTCATCGTTGGTTCCTTTATTTTTCTTTCAACAATATTTTCTTTTGTCAACTGACCGTAACGACGATCTTCTTTCTTATCGTAATAACGTGAACACATCACGTGCATCGGCGCGTACAACGCGTTCATACTGATTGGTTCATACTGATTTACATTTATTGTAAAATTACGTATTTTTCGTAAAGCTCAACCACTTTTACGTTGATCAAATTCATCGAGCAGGGGTTAAAGTATATACCATCACGCGTTCTAGTCGATTTCTCGCCACATTCACCCATCACCGCTATGTCCTGAACCCATGCGTATAAAATACCTGTACATGGAATTCTTCAATCCTTCCAGATGCGATATTTAGACCATCAATGACTATTGATGTTTAGTTGATAATCGTCGGCGCTTAATTCGGCTTTGCGTTTTCAGTACTTCGATGAACTTGACGATTGGTTGCTTCCACGCAGCAAAGTCTTCGACCGAACTCAAGAGCGTGGCTTGGTTGTGCAAGATTTTTTCTGATGGTTCATTGTAACCATATTAACGAGTTGAAACGTCTTCTCAGAGAGATTATGTTAACTCAAAGTGTGGGCACTTTTGAGCGCTGTCGATGATTAAAAATGGTCTCCCATCAGAAATATTTTCGTCGTTCCCTTCTAGCTCAGAAAATGTAATAGAATCACCTCCAGCAGAGTTTTTTAATATCGCGTTGATATCTATTACCGCGGAAAGCATGAAAAATAATTGCATACACAAAACGAGCCGGTCGGTGTTCAATGGGAGCAAAACAATTATTTTGTGAGTATTCCAGACCTCGAGTGCATCCGTGCTCGAGTGGTGCATGCAGCGGGATTAGCGGTCGAAGCCTAAAAAAGCTCCGTCTATCGATCCCTGACGTTTATCGTGTTTGTAACAAACACCTAATTTTTGTAGATGTGTTTTGGATATCCAAGGCATGAATTGAGCGGAAAGTAGTTTTAAAAAAATGCTTCCTATGCGCGGAGGGTGGCTTCGAACGTCAAGGAAGAACAAAACTGTCTTAAGGCAGTAGTCTGCTTTAAAGGCGAAAAAAAGCGTTTTTTTCAGCAATTTTTTTGGAAGGGAAGGAAATGATTGCGGTAAACGAAATTTTGAGACGATAGTGTATTATATTCAAGCTTTAAAAAACAATTTTTATTATTAAAAAATATTGAAATTTTTCAAAGTTGTAACGATTTTTCTGGGGCGGCTGGATACTGCACTTGTAAATCGGTGCCGGTGATGGAGGTCGTGCGATGCATCTGAAACAGTGGAACCAAATTTTTTTTAAATTTTTATAAGTTCCTTTTCTATATGAACTAAAAAAATACCGAAGAAATGATGAAATTCTAAATTTTTTCGAAGTTTGAAAAAAAATTCACTCTTTTGAAAAAAAAATTCACTTTAAGTTGCTAAACAAGTAATTTAAATAGAGCTTTTGTCCAACTTTTTTAGTTCAAATAGAAGATAATTAAATACTGAAGCTAGATCACTTTGATTTTTTTCGATCGGACATATATTGTTTTTGCTATCGCCGGCACCGTTTTCTAAAACTTGTGAAAATGAAAACTCGAGAAAACGGGCTTTAAAGTTTTCGGTCCAAAAAAATATAAGTTTTTGGATACTTACACTAATTAGATGTTAATCAGTTATCCCCGGGCCATACAATAATCCTTTCTCTTCTTCAAATCGCTTTTTGAAGCCTGTAAAGCAGACTACTGCCTTAACCATGTGACTGATTTGGTAAAAACTGTATAGCCTCAAGTATCACTTGAATAGGTTTAATGTTGCTCTGCGAAGAGCCCTATGATTCGTGACAGGCTGGACTTCATACAAACTGGAATACATGGCAATATACATATTGTATCGTTCGGGGATGCAAACCAGATCTCGGTGGAATTTTTAAAAAATCCATATTTTTTCGGATTATTGTCTTCATACTATGGTTGTTGTAAATTTTGTATGGGCTTTCAAGTGTGAGCGAACATAACAACCACGCTTATGTTGCATCTGTGAAGCGATAAGTCGTCAAGGTATAGGACGCGGGCGCTTGCACTGAGAAAAAACGGTTTCACAACTTAAGGGGGGATTGTCTTTTTTTTTCGCAAAATTTACCGCTTTTTGGGAATTTTTTGTGAAGAAAGCATACAACGGAAAACTTGTGAAACTTGGCATATAGTTTTATTGATCTGTTTACTACATACAAAAATTTTTTAAAACAATTTCATCAAAAAATCCGCCTCCCACCCCCCTCGACGCGCGATGGTCCTTTTTTGATGGTGTGCACGCTTTCTCAAAAACTATTCAACCGATTGCCTTCAAATTTGGACAGAATGCTCAGCTGACATCCTTTTATCGTTTGATAAAGCAAAAAAGCAGTACGTTTAATAGTTTTTTATTTATAACATAAAATCGATCAATCTTTTTTCGAAAAATCGATACTTCAAGTTCAAAACGTCACCAAATCGTCAATTTTTTTTCCCTTCATCGAAGGATAGCTATATGTGTTTAAAGTAAAATGCTTTTTGGGTTTTTGTTGCAGGATGAACGTGAAGGCTGTAATCGTGCACACCATCAAAAAAGGACCATCGCGCGTCGAGAGGGGTGGGATGCGGATTTTTTGATGAAATTGGTTAAAAATTTTTTTGTATGTAGTAAACAGATCAATAAAACTATATGCCAAGTTTCACAAGTTTTCCGTTGTATACTTTCTTCACAAAAAAATTCCCAAAAAGCGGTAAATTTTGCGAAAAAAAAAGACAATCCCCCCTTAAAGAGAAATGTTTTGGATTTTGGAGAAATATTATAATATTATAACTACAATTGGCTGGCTGAGTGTATACGAATCGTTGTGTGTGCGAGGAATTTTTTAAAAAGAATAAAAAATATTTCGATGAAAATGTATATCATTATTATTTTTCATTTATTCTACGGCGAAAACAGTTGCTTCCTCATTTACAATTCGATGACAAATTTTTATATATTTTTAGATAATCAACACGTCGAAAACGATGACAAGACGACTGTGATGTGAACGGCTATTCGACGGTGGTGCCCCACCGAATATTGTCTTTTCCACCATGGTGTGCTCAAAGTCGGTAGAACTCGACGCTGTTGTATTTGCCACCCATGTACGTCATATAGAGTTGACCATCGCGTGCCAGTTTCTCCATACTCTCGAACGTTTTCTAATATTGGTCGTAGGAATCCATAAGTCGCGCTGGGAAGAGGACCGTCAACTCATTCGCGATGTCCACGATGTAGCATTCCCGAAACTTGGTTTGTACGGCTCTCATGTCAGAGATTCGATGATCCGACTGATCGGGGAGTTCTGACAGCTTCTTCATTGGAAGCAATTCCACTATCAGGCCGACTTTTTTGATACTCGAAAGATCCATTTTTCACACTTTTCTCCTTTCAAAGCTCTTTTTGGAGAGGTGTTGATGTTGCGCTGGAATAGTGCAGTCTGAGCTTGGTCTGCGAAATTATAAGCTCCCTCATAACCCTCCCACTCAAATTTTCAAACCTCTACCCACTTTTCCAATCATGAAAAACAGGTTCAAACACGTTCGAAAAACCCCATACGTGGAGAATGTTCCCCCTCCCGACATTTTTTACAGTCCCGACGTTGAGGTGGGGCGCCATCAATGTGATATTGCATCTGTGGCGTGTTATAATGCTCCATGCATGGAAGATATGATATCACTTCACTGTGGTTCCGATTCGCATTCCGGGAAATATTTTGCAGCGACTGCGGCGGGCCAACAAATAAAATTTTCACACGCGACACGTGTCTTACCTGCCTGAACGTATACCAGGCCGATTCTGAGTATTATCGTAAGCATTTTGTATCATTCTAAATATCATTATGTTTGATAGATTAGTATGGGGCATGTTTTGTTTGTTTCAGATTGACTGTACTGCTGCGAATATTGAAAATAAAATAATTTTAAAAAATGAAAAAAACAGGCGAACTCACACAAACGCACACACACACGCACACGCACACGCACACACACACACACCAAAGATTTTATGTATAGTATATACTATGTGAAGTCATTGTTCAATTTAATTATTAATAAACAATTTTTTTATTGTCATTTAATTCGAAGCATTCTTTTTACCCCCCCCCCCCTCCTTTCACACACACACACACACACACACACACACACGCACACGCACGCGCACGCACACGCACACGCACGCACACGCACACGCACACGCACACACACACACACACACACGCACACACACACACACCAAAGATTTTATGTATAGTATATACTATGTGAAGTCATTGTTCAATTTAATTATTAATAAACAATTTTTTTATTGTCATTTAATTCGAAGCATTCTTTTTACCCCCCCCTTCCTTTCACACACACACACACACACACACACACACACACACACACACACACACACACACACACACACACACACACGCACACACACACACACACACACGCAAGCACGCAAGCACGCACGCACACATACATACAACACTCGTCGACGGCGGCTGCCCTATCCCACCATTCACTCTTCGGACCACATGGCTAGCCCCTCCACAGAGACCCCTGACATCCTTCTCCGTGACGTCACATACCCGCGCCCGGCTACCCCCGCCCCTCCGCCATGTATACCCCCGCACTTTCCCGCACTTTCCCCGCCCCGCTGCCCCCTGAGATCGCTGAGTTAGAATTGGCGTTGCTACTCTACTATTGTATACGTGAAACGTCTGTTGATTTCATAGGCATTTCTCACTTTCGGGCAAGAGTCAACAGTAAAAATTGAATCGCAGTTACACTTTATACACAAAGTGAATCCCAATTCTACTTGTGATATTTTCAGAAAATGTATATCGCCCTTACACACTTTGCACTGTAACACATGTTGTAAAGTCGTTAATACTAAACCTAATCACAGAAGAACGTTTGAAGAACTTTCATCAATAACCGGCTCAAAATCATCTTGATTTTTCAATTTTTGAGCAAAAGTGCTAATAAAATCTGTATTTTGTTCGGTGGAATGTTTGTTGCCATGAAATCTTTTTTTGGTCGCAGGATCTCCAGGATATCTGGTATCGCGTTTCTTTCCTTTCCGATCCATTTTCACGCTCTTCGAAGATATTTACGCACAAAGTAACGAACGTACACTGACTGTTCGTTTTGAATTTCGATACAACTGAGCTCAAAAATAAATGTATGCGAAGAAACAGGTAAAACTTTTAGTATACACACAGGGAACTGACGCGCGAAGCAGGTATAACGGTAACTCGCTAACAATAGAGGGGTCCAGCCGTTTGCAGCTGCCGTGCGGCTCAGCGCGCGCTTCACCGAGGCGCTCACGTATAAATGCTATAACTTCGTCCATATTTCGAATTTCGGTTTAAAATTTTTACAGTATATTCTTAATATATAGTACTTTCGAAATATGTAAAAAAAAGTCGATTTTTCTAAACCAAGTTACCAGACTACGACCTTAATTGTTCGCGACGCCGTGACTGCAAGGGCTTTGGAAACTCAGTAAAAGGGGCGATGAGGACCGAGGGAGAGATGGCTAGCTCAGCTCACTTAAGTGAGAGAATATGGTAGAGGGGCGCAGACGTGCAGAATGAAGAAAATTTCGGAACATCAATAATAACCGGCCTTTATTTAAGTAGCCCAGACTTTACAGAGCATTACATGTTCGCGCAAAACAATGGGAAAACAGTGGGACCAGAAAAATAGCTGATACGCAACGCCAGGAATAACGCGACATCCCGCAGGACGCGACATCGACAAATTAACCGAAATACAATAGTTCGCCGGGTCTGTTAGCCGGGGAACAACACGGGAAAGTGGCCAATAGCCTCCTCAAACGCGTGGTCTTAGGGTGACTCCGAAACAGGTAGGTCTCTCTGGCGAAGGTAGGGTACGCCCGATACTCGATACGAATCGGGACTTTCGTAGGTGCGGTTTCCGAACGATAGAAATAACGGGAAGTATCACGAGCGATGGTCGGAGGCCGGAGATGACCAAAAGATCATAAAGAATACGAAAGACAACCGGGGAATGATGGAGGTTACGGTCGGTAACCGAGAAATAATGCCAATCACGGAAGGTAACCGAAAAATAACGATAAGGATGAAAGGTAGCCGGAAACTAATGATAATTACGCATGGTAGCCGAAAAATAACGATAATTCTGCAAGGCATCCGGCAAATAATAATAATGACGAAAGGTAACCGGAGAATCATGGCAATCACAAAAGGTAACCGGAAAATAACGATTATTACGAGAGGTAAGCGGAAAATAATGATAATTATGAAAGGTAGCTGAGAATCAATGAAAGTTACGAAAGGGGACCGAAAAATAATGAAATTCACGAATGGTAACCGGAAAATAACAATAATTGGGAAAGGTGGCCGGAATATAATAACAGTTACATGAGATAGCCGAGAATTAATGAACTTTACGAAAGGTGACCGATAAATAATGAAATTCACTAAAGGTAACCGGAAAATAATAATGATTAGGCAATTCCTCGGGCGCGAAGTATTTGTCCGGGGCCCTCGAAATCCTTGCTACTTCGGTGGACCTATGATCGTTCGAAAAATCGATAATGGTACGATCGTCGAGAGAGACTACGCGAAAGCGAGAGAGAGACTGAGATATACAACCACCGAGCTGACCTTGGCGCGCTAACGTACACAATTACGCCGACCGAACACATTTTCGAAACTTAACCTCTCGGCTAACAATTTGTGTCGCAGAGGTAAATTACTATTCAAATGATTTATAATGCACAATACGAATAAGGTAATCCACCACGATGCCAAACAGGGCTTGGACAAGGCAAATTTTGACCGAACGAGGGTTTTCGCCTACCGAGTACCCTTTTGCCCTTTAGACGCGCCTCCAGGCGAACAAAAAAACTATGACGGGGACTTTTCCCCAAAACTCGCAAACGCGACTTGGAAGCGAAAAACCCAGGCTTACCCAGAGATAGAAGATGGAGAATCGGGCTCACCGCCCTGATATTCCAGCCGGCACTCCCGGACTCTAACAATACTTCCAAAAACTCGATTGGACGCGAGCTCGCCAAATTCCCGACTGCCGATTCCTCACCTCACAATATCGTTGTACCTCTCTCTTTTATTTTCATTGTCTCTGCTACGGCGAATTCTTCGCTTATTGTAGCTTCCATGTACGGGGTATTTCCCCTTAGTACATTTCCCACCATTTTCTCCACTCCACGTCCCTGATCGATCCCCACCGTGCGGTCGCAGCCGACTTCCCCCTCTGCATCGCATTGACCATGACATTTTCTGACATGGGTATAGGGAACCTGCGAAAAACCGATACCAATACAGCCGGTCACAAGTTCGCTTCCCAGTCTCGGAGCTAGTCGCGTTTTGTCGAGAAATAGCTCACCGGCTACAGCCATACACACACACGTACCGGTCTGTGTGCGCGACATCCGTGTAAAACTGCAGCTACGTCAAGCCTGTGTTTTTATTTTTCTCCGAAACAGCCAGCGTCCCCTCGAGCATCCCTTGACCACGAGCACCGGTGTTCCATGCTCGCCTGCTCCCATGAGGGAACATCCGCGTGTACCCGCCTGAGTCAACGCGCGGAGCGGATAATGGCGCCCGAGCTCCCGACCTTTCCCGACGCCGATAGTTAGGAGAGAGGACCTCCTCGTGGACGAACCACATTCACAAAAGGGACGCGAGACGCAATCGCCAGGGGCACTCGGGGTCGTCCTAAATTTAATAATTTTAATTAAAAGCAAAGAAAAAAAGAAAGGTATTTAATGTCTTGGTATTGCGAGCACGCCACACAGGCACGGCCACCTCGAGCATTGCGTTCCAGGCCAAAGGCCCGCATTACTTCGCAAATTAATTGGGATTCCCATAAGGAGGATCCCTTTAATATTGTAATATTCACCAACAACAAAAAATCACTTTTCTACGTATTTTCCTGGTCCCGAAGTGTGAGTTGTGAATCTGGCTGCCGGTCGCGCCTCCAAAAGGGTCGCCCCTTATACCGTAGCATTGAAAGTAGATGATATCTTAGACATGGATTTCATTCGCAAACATAACGTCGATATTCTGAACGGAAAGTATATAAAAATATACGGGCACTTGGTACCGATGGTCAACGGTACAAAAGGAATTAAATTGCCCCCTCGCACAGAAAAAATATTGTACGCGAAAACATTGACAGCGAAAATAGGATGCGTTGCAGCCAAAGAAATACAACCAGGAGTTAAAATAGGAGAAAGTTTCGTTAATCCGACAGAAAATACTTGCCTCGTACTTGTACGACACTCCAGCGATCAAGAAATCGAAATTAATAGGCCGACAGTGCAAATCGAAATAATCAAAGAAGAGAAATTGATAAACGAAACAAATCAAATGAATACCCTCAGCAAGGAGGACAACATCAAAAGACAGGAAAAAATATGGGAAGAGGTCAAGGGAACCTCAAATTGAAATAAAGAAGAAGAAAAATTTCTATGCGAACTCAGCGAAGAATACGCTGTCATATTCCATTTGGAATGCGAAAAACGCGGCTTCACAAATAGAGTCGAGCATCGCATAAATGTCCCAGCAGGAACGACTCCCGTAAAAATTCGTACGTACAGGTTACCGGAAGTACACAAACAGGAAGTCATGCAGCTGGCCGAAGGAATGCTGAAAGACGGAATAAGCCGACCGAGCAAGAGCCAATGGAATGCTCTTCTACTCGTCGTTCCCAAGAAAGCCGACGCGGAAGGCAACGTTTAAAAAAGAGTAGTAGTAGATTTCAGGAAATTGAACGAGGTAACGGAAGGTGACTCGTGCCCGTTACCCAATATCACCGAAATATTGGACCAATTGGGACGAGCAAAATATTTCTCAGCCCTCGATTTGGCATCAGGATTTCATCAAATCCCGATGGCAGAGGAGGATAAGCCAGAAACAGCTTTTTACACTCCTCTCGGGCACTACGAATGCAATCGAATGCCATTCGGGCTAAAAAACGCCTCACCAACCTTCCAGAGGCTACTGGACGCCGTACTTGCTGGTTTACAAGGACTCAAGTCCTAGGAACTATGTAATATATGGAACATCGGATGACAGTAATATATGGAACATCGTTCGAAGATCACAACAAAAGACTGAGAGAAGTATTCGACCGATTAAGAGAGGCTCAATTGAAAGTGCAGCTGAAAAAATGTCGATTCTTACGAAAAGAAACCCAATACCTGGGTCCCGTCATAACGGAAGTCGGAGTCAAACCCGACCCAGACAAAATCGAAGCAGTTCAACGTTTTCCTGTTCCAAAAAACGTAAAATAAGTCCAATCATGTTTGCAACTCGCAGGATACTACCGAAAATTCATTCAAGATTTTTCGTAAATGGCCAAACCTCCAGCGGAACTGATCAAAAAGGAAACGAAGTTTGTCTGGAACGAACTCTGCGAACACTCATTCAAAAAATTGGAGGCAACTCTCAGTACCGCACCGATTTTGCAATATCGGGGTTTTAAAAAACCTTTTGTCGTCACAGCAGACGCTTCGGACAAAGCAATCGGAGCAATCCTATCTCAAGGAAAAATAGGAAAAAATTCACCAATTTCTTACGCTAGTAGCACTCTGAACAAAGCCGAAACCAATTATTTAACGACTGAAAAGGAAATGTTGGCAATAATTTGGGCCATAACCCAATTCCGGCCATACATATACGGAACAAAGTTCACAGTGGTAACAGATCATAAACCTCTCACCTGGCTTTTCAACGTAAAAGACCCAGGCTCGCGATTGTTGCGGTGGCGCATCAAGCTAGAGGAGTTCGACTATACACTCGAGTACAAAGCTAGAAAGAAAAACACGAACGCGGACGCACTAAGCAGAATGTATGTGTTAGTGACGACGCGACGAACAGCTGAGAGAGAGCGCCAGAAAAAGGACAGCGCTACAAATAGCCGCACAAAGCGGAGAGGCCGAGAATACGACTCGCCAGGCTTCGAGGCCCCACGTGAAGAGAGAGTCACCCGCGGAAGCGCGGCACAGGGGGAATCTCTCCGTGAGTTGAAAGAGCCGCGACGGCCGAGTATCAGCAAGAGCAACAGAGAAAAGTGCAGCATTGAGGGATCCACGCTAAGCGAGGGAGCCCGAAAAACAATAATACCAGGATACCTTGGAGCCCCTCTGGGTGGGCACCAGTGCAACGCCTCGAACAATGCTGGCGATGGTCAGCTGACCCCGAGAAAGCGCGGTAGGCCGAAAAAAAAAATGCAATACGTTGGAACAGGACGCCCACGCGGGACAACGGAGGCCCATACGAGCGAAAGAGAACTCCCATCGGCAAAGGTGGATCGAGCCACAGGCCCGAGCGAAAAGGAGCCAGAGCGAGCGCAAGACTCGAGCGCAAGTCAGATGGCAAGCAATAGCGAAACAGAGAAAGAAAATATCAATCGAGCATTCCCGAGTGAGAGAGAGCGTGGCATAATACTCCAAGAGTACCATGACGCTCCCCTTGGAGGCCACCCAGGCGTAAAAAGAATGATGCAGCGAATTAAAACGAAGTATAGCTGGCCTGGAATGAATAAAGATATACAAGAGTATGTATCATCATGCGATAAATGCCAACGGAATAAAATTACGAGACACAAAAACGCACCAATGGTAATCACCGACACACCCGAAAGAGCTTTCGAAAAATGTGCAGTCGATATCGTAGGTCCCCTATCTGAAACCGAAGTAGGGCACAAGCATATCCTAACGTTCCAAGATTTATTAACAACATTTAGCGCAGCCATTCCGTTAAAAAATCAAGAAGCTAAAGAAGTAGCCAAGGCATTTGCAACACAAATCATCTGCAAATATGGCATTCCAAAAACAGTATTATCTGACCAAGAAACGATTTTTTCAAGTGAACTTTTCAAGGAAATGTGCACTTTATTTCAAATAAAAAAGATCCAAACAACCGCATACCATCCTTAATCAAATGGAGCCCTACAACGATCCCACAGGACTCTAGCGGAATATCTAGAAACTTTAATTCAAGACGATCGAAGAGATTGGGTTGAGTAGTTGCCATACGCAATGTTCACGTATAACACGACCCCTCATACGGCAACTGGATATACGCCGCATGAATTAATTTATGGAGTTACCGATAGCGTTAAAAGAAGCGCCAAGAAAAACATACACATACGCCGATTACATCGGGGAGTTGCGCGAGCGACTCCGAGCAACATGGCAGGTAGCGAGAGAACGTCTCACACAAGGAAAAATTAAGGTAAAGGAAGAACGGGACAATACGGCCGGTAAGGTAGAATACCGGCTTGGGGATAAAGTGCTATTGTTCAACCCGACCGTTCGCCGAGGAAGATCAGCAAAACTGACCCCCAAGTGGACGGGGCCTTACAAAGTACAGAGCAAAGACTCCAAAGTAAACTACACTATCGGCCGTGGACGTAAGGCAGTCCGAGTACATGTAGACCGGATTAAACCCTACGATACCCACTGACCGGTAGGATAGGAGGGACTACTCGCCTGGCCTCCGAGCGGCCCACGAGGTGTAGACCAACGCCTCTCCGTCTCGCGCCGTTGCCAAGCAACGGCTGAGCGGCCATCGTCCCGCGACGGATTCGCATACGGGTAGCGCGCTGCCGTCAAAAAAGAGATATTATAAAATAAAACAAAATGAAATACAGTAATGAAAAAAAAGAAACAAAGTTTGGAATAAAATGAACCTTTTATACAAGATATATAATAATAAAATAAAAATGAAAATGATAATAATGAATAAAGAAAAAGGAATAATATGCATATAAATTTTTTTAGAAAGATTACCATACAAGATAATAATAAAATAATGAAGGGAAGGAAACAGGAATGAAATAAAAGAGAAAATAAATATAAATTAAATTCGCAATGTATTGTTACATGAGAAGAAAAGACGTGATTAGAATCCTAAGGACGCCACGTCGGCGTCCCCGGGCATCCCTTCGGAATCCAAGGCAGCGCATTCCCTCGAAAAGTCATCGTCCCCCCACAGGCGGCGGAGGGCATCTCGGGTACGTCGACGGTGAGCCCGAACGCCATTTGCCTGCGAAACCAAATTACGACGCCAAAGGCCTCTCCAGGGCGACCTCCCATGGGCCTCACGCCTCATCGACTGAAAAAAAGAGAAAAAAAGGGAATTACAAGACGAGAATAATGAAGAGGTGAAATTTAAAAGATGTAGAAAAAAAGGAAGAATAAACCTACCAACATGAGGTCGACCCCTTCGCCCTCGAACACTACCCGGTCACCTCAGATGAGAAACGACATCCTGGAAAAAAAGCACACGTACAAAAAAATTAATTAACTGATGGAAAATTATATATATTTTTTCAATACAAATAATAATAAAAATAATTTTAACTCATTTTAAATTCTCTTCGACTATCCACGACGAGAACCAAACGATTAGTGATGCTCCTTTGGAATAACGGAGCTCCAGAGCCAAGAAACAATTCCCACTTCATTCTAATTTTCGAAGAAATTCAACAGCGAAGTGAACGAACTACACCTTCAAGGGTAGCTCGGGTGATGACACAGCACCGCACACCTGGGCACACGTCCAGTCAGAGCCGTGGAAATACGAGTATTTCACGCGGATAAAAAATTGTCATAGGAAGAAATGAAAAATATATAAAAATTTAAAAGCCTTCAACGAAACGGCGAAAAATATTATTTATATGCACAGAGAAAAACAAATCCCATAATTCTCTTTGCAGGTTCCTCCTCGCCCTTCCTAGGGTTACGCAAGGGAACAACCATAAAGGGAAAAATGGAAATGTTCATGTGGGAAAACTTTCCACGTCACCAGGAATTTATTACGAGGAAATTGAAACGTTATTCATCACAAAAGAAGTATGGAAATTGGCCATACGCATGGATCTCCAGCCCATTATGGATAGAGATCAACAAATAAAGTTAGCATTAAAACCATTAATGGAAAGTTATTACCGGATTCCGGAACACGATTTATGCAACGTATTAGCGGATTCCGTCGAACGTTTAGAGAAAGCGAAGAAGAAATATAGAAAGCGAAGTAGAGTCAATGTACGATATTACAGGGACAAAGAAAAATATTATTAAGAGACGATTAATCGACAGATTATGATTGATAATAAAATCAATAACGGGTAATTTACACGCAGAAGACGCTCAAAAAATAAATGGACAAATTATCTTAATAACAGAAAAGCAAAGAACGACCGGAGATGTGCTGAAAAAAAATTTAGAAATCCAAAAATCTACGAACGAAATGTTCAATCGGACTACGAGTCGTCACACGGCCAACGAAAATTTCGTAAAACGAATCGTAGCAGAATTACATCACAGTGTAACTAATTTAGTAATGGATATCTTACCAAGA
This sequence comes from Ophion ellenae, assembly GCA_963210295.1. Lineage (NCBI taxonomy): Eukaryota > Metazoa > Arthropoda > Insecta > Hymenoptera > Ichneumonidae > Ophion > Ophion ellenae. The sequence continues at coordinate 24,534,054 of OY723386.1, forward strand.
CAAAAAATTGACGAAAAATTAACCGCAATTAGCGTAATCGTAGAATCATTATTAAACGATATACGTTTACTGGAGACTTTTCTAGTAGGGCTAACAAAGGGAACAGTTAACCCGACCATAGTGTCACCAAGACAATTGGCGGCATATCTAAAAGAAGCATTATCGCATTTGCCAATAGAACTTAATATCCCGACGTCAATCAAACGCGAGAAAATGAGTGACCTATTAAAGTTTACAGAAATAGGCTCCTACTGCAGCAAAAACACTCTAGTACTAGTTCTGAGAATACCATCAATCGAGAGTATCGAATTCAGCGTTATCAAAGTATATCCCTTGCCCGTATGAATAGATCACAATAATTTTCAATTAATAGAAACGTCGATGAAATTTGTAATCATAAACCGAGAACATAGAGATTATTTGTCGCTAACCGAAAACGAATTAGCAGCTTGTAAAAGGGAAAATACCCAATATTACTGTCATCCGAAACATGCTAGACAAGTAATACGATCTGAGGCACCGTACGAAATAACCACGTTTGTAGGAAAAATCACGGGACTTCAAATTGTACTCGTCGCCTGGTGAGAATAAAAAGTTCGATTTTGATTGCCTTGGAAAAAGAAGGACGTTGGTTGTACGTAGCACCCGAAACCAAAGCGTTAATGATAAATTGTAAACAATCTGTATTAGAATATGCAACAATAAGTGGTACAGGAATATTGGCTTTAGACGGGAAATGTTCCGTCACATCCGACGATTTTTAAATTGAAACGTTAAGGGGTTACCCCCACTTGCGATTCTGAAAAAATCGATTTTTTTAATTGCATTTTTTTGAAGTATAAGTATCTGAGAATATGTCCTGAAAATTTCAAGTCGATCCGAACAAAATTGACTGAGATATGAGCGTTGAAAGAGAAGAATCCGTTGTGTAAACGACCGGCTAGTCTGCCGTCTGGCGCGCTCGACCCTCCCTCCGACCTTCAATACATTGTTCGATGAAAAGGGTCGTATACCTGGCATTCACAACGTTCATATAATAGACTGAAATTTATAAAAACGTATTTTCGTTGTCTGTTATGGTCTAAGCTTGTCAGTGTAGCTTGAAAGTTCGACTATATAAGACGTATATTCCGCCGTTCATAATATTATAAGCGCAGTTTTTATTCATTTTACATTAAAAAATGGATCGAAAAAAAGGTTCGCCACAAACAAGAAACAGTGATAATTTACGGAAATATCGACCAAAAAAAAGGAAGGGTGTTTTTAACTCCAACCTGGCCGAAACGGAAACTGAAAGTTTCAGCACGTCTGCGAAGAAACTGAAAAATAATATTGATATGACTGTGAATCAAAGTCCTAATATTGAATATCGGATTTTGAACTTTTGGGTTGTTTGCTGCTATTTCAAATTTAGTGAAGTGCAAAACGTGTAATGGAAATATTACATTTGAAACGGCAAGTGCAAGAGGACTAGGCTTCAAAATCGTCATGAAATGTGACTCATGTGCAGATAATTTGATACCATCTTCTCCTTTTTTGGAACATTCGTATGAAATAAATCGTCGATTTATATTCGCCATGCGAGTTCTCGGCATAGGATTGGCTGGAGCACAAAAATTTTGCGGACTTATGGACATGCCAAGGTTTTTTACCGAGACTACATATTCAATAATTTTGAAAAGTATTTATGAGTCTGTGAAAACATGTGCAGATGTAATATTTAAAAAAGCCGTACGAGAAGAAATTGAAGATACACCTAATGCAGAAGGCGATGCAACTCCTCAATTAACAGTCTTCGTAATTTAGTAAAGAAAAAACAAAAAGCTTGATGGTAAAGGACAGCTGACAGGGAAATTTATTGACAAGCTCACTGTGTACTATGGCCTTGCTATTCGACGCCATTCTGCTTCTGTTCACGATATGCATGAGGCAATATGGGCGACCTTCGATCATTACAGTTCAACCGATGCAAATCCACACCATGAGAGATGTCCAACCGGTGAAGAATCGTGGTGTTCGTATCAACGAGCTCAGGCGAGAAACGAGGCTTTCCAACACGATTACAAACCAATTCCATCAAATGTATTGGATGCCATCAGACCTATATACAACGATCTGAGTAAGGAAACTTTACTCGAAAGATGCGTCGGTGGCTTTAATCAAAATAACAACGAAAGCTTCAACCAAATTATTTGGAAAATCAGCCCAAACATCGTCTCGAGTGGAGCAATCGTTGTAAATTTAGCAGCTTATATTGGCGTTGGACTATTCAACGAAGGTTCAAAATCATTATTATTTTATTTGAACTCAATCAGAGTGAGCTGTGGACACAACGCGCACGAATACGCTGATAAAATGGACGAAGCACGGATTGCACTGGCAGAGAGACGTGCGGCCGAGAGCACTCGTGAAGGAAGAATGTTACGAAGGCAACACCAAATTTCCGTTTTGCAAGCGGCATCGTCGGTGGAAGAACTTCTGTATGGGCCCGGAATAGATGACTCTATGTAAGTTTACAAAAAAATATTTTCTTCGTGTAAACTGAAATTGAAACTTTAAACGCGTTTTTCTCAAAATGGCATTTCTGAAGTCGGTGAGCAAAATTACTCGAACATTAATGAACCGATCTTCTTGAAATTTTGCAGGCTTATTTAATACATAAAAATGTAGTCTTTAATCGTTCGATTTTTTTTTTCGAAAAAAAAAGTGGCCGTCTTATAGCTAAAAAACGGTAGTTTTTTTTCGTTAAAATCGAACCATTAACTTTGACTATCCGCCATTTTGTGAAAAATGAATATTTTTAAAAATCCTTCGATTAAAGACTAGTTTATACTTATATTTGACTAAATCCATCCGCATTTTTTTTCAGATGATCCACTTCGCCGCAATGTTGGTCACCGCAAACCGTGTATATAAAAACATTATTTCATTGACGGCCATTTGCCACTAAACAATGTAATATTTTTCAATAAAAAAATTACTCAAAGTTCTTCAAGATGTGTTCTGTAAGATGGTATATTGATCGATTTAAAAAGTTTTGTAGTTTTCTTTAAAAAAATTCATGAAAAAGGCCTTTTTTGCGCTACAAGTGGGGGTAACGCCTTAAGAGAAACCAATCAGGAGGAAACTAAAGTTCCTACCACCGTCTAATCTGTTATTTCTGTTTTCAGAAGTAGTTATACAGCATCCCCTACTAGAAACTAGTATACCTAACGAAATAATGAATGATCCAGCGGAAATAAACAGAATAGGAGAACGGATCGAGAATTTAAAAACAAAATTGAATAACGATCACGATTCCGTATCAACCTATAAACATATTATCGGAAATTATTCTATAAGCTTATTCATCCCTGTTGTAATCATTATCATGTACATAACATACAAGTACGTACGAAATCACCGCCCGCGAGCTACGTCACGAGGAAGCGACTGTCACATCCGGAAGGGATGAGAGCATAATATTTTCGTTTCCCTCTTTCTTGCCTACGCCTAGCGCAATAGCACGGGATGAGGGTAAAAAGGGCTAGTGCGTGAGAAAAGATAACATGAAGGAATTGACGCGATGTCTCGGTATTTAGGGGTGAGATTAAGGGAATTATCTGATAGAGACAGGGTACAAAAATAGAAAAAGATAGTTCGCTTACATTCGTTGTTCGTGTGTGCTCGCTCGTACAGTTGTGTATAGTCGCTCGTAAAATTATCGGTTGACGCTCGTAAGGCGAAGGGCCTTCGCTGGTACCCTGATGCGCTCGCTGGTCAAGTGGTTGGTAACACTTGCACAAGATTTTCGGTCGGCGCGGAGTTATATATGTGTATATGCGTACAGCGAAATCCACTTGAGGCTCTATATAGATATACGAAGTAAGACACGGATTTCTGATGGTCTACGCGAACTAAGGATCGAAGCTATATATATAGAACTTAAAAGAAAAGACTTGGAATAAGATTTTCGGTGCGTAGATCGGAATTAAACGTGATAAAAGGAACATGGTTCGAAATTCGCTGACGAAAGGTTGAGCTCTGAACTCGATGGAAATTGTCGGGAGACTGACTTCAGGAAGGAAGTCTTTCTTGATATCAAAATTAGGAGGGGTTCGATAGTGGGAGAAGGAACCTTAGGGAGAGTGTGGTCCTGGTCATCTAGTTATTCGGGGATTGGTCCATTGGGCATGAATATATCGGTTGATTAGCGTGATTGGTTGCGGTACGATGTGCGTGTAGGTTACAGATTTCCTAGGCACACGCGTGACCTTATTTCAGGGCATCGGTTCTGACTAATATGCGTATGAAAAAAGGAGATCTTTGTCTCGTATTTCGGCGAAAAAGCGCATGGGAAATACAGTTCGATATCTGAGACCGTAGCATCCGCATGGTTTGTGTTATGTGAATTTATAGCTATGGTGACTTCTCATATCAAGAAGTTTATATTTCGGACTGCGCTGTGATACCGAATGTCTTATTTTCCAGTCAGGGTTAGAATTTCGTCGGAGCCGTCTAGTCTATGTTGTGTTTAAGCAATCTATCGTCGGTATTTCTAGAGATTTACTGCGGTGAGGCTCTGCGTCGCGTCTGAGATGCATCTCATACTACTTTTCGAGGGTTAAGTATTTCGCTCCACAATTCTGAAATTTATGAGTTTCTGGCACAAGACGGTATAGACTGAATTGAAATAGAAGAAAAATCTCATGGTTTGGGATTTGTCGTAGGACGTGACACGACCTTGTCAACGCAACATCGGAACAGCCGCGAGCCGTGAAATGTAAAGCAACAGCTGACTCAAAGTATCTTAGAGTCACGTTCACGCATAATACGCCACGAACCCGTACGGCGTAAACAAAAACAAATAAGAGAATTACAATTTAATAAGAAATGGAAAATTCAAGAAAGCTTTTGGGAAAATAAATGTCAATTAAGGTTTCAACTAAATAAGCATGCACGTGTGGAATGTGTCACGCGTATAATGCATTTGTAAAACTATTTGTAAGCCGAGAGACGACCTGACAAAAAAAAACAAAACAAAATATTATCGTTATTTGGCCGATTAGTGATTTAGCCTTGGAGCCGAAATCATGGATTTCGTCGCCCGATTCCGGCCACCAGTCTTTTTCGGGGACGTAACTTCCAGGGCACATATGTTGGCGCGATTCAGCAGCACAGCATGCATGACTATGAAATCTGTATTTCACTGGTGAATTATACAAAAAAGAGTTAGGTAAAACATAATAATAATAATGACCCACAATTTCATATAGATTGTTAACTTTAACGGATAACTTTAACGTGCGTTAAATTTTCAAGAAACTAACGCTTTAACAATTAACGAAGTTAACTTTTTGAGTAGCGTAACAACGATTAACGACGTTAATTTTGGAATTAACTTTGTCCATCTTTGCAAATCTGTCGAATTATTCCTCCAATACCTATCTAATCGCGGAAAGTCCCCTTTTCACTCTTATTCCGTGCCATTGAGCTAGGCCTAGGCAACAAAGAGAGAAACAAAATGTTACGATCATATCCCTTCCGGATGTGACCTACGGTGGAAGTGACGAACGACCGGGTCTACTATCAACTATATGTTAATTTGTTTTTAATTTTGTGTGAAAATATTTGTATCGGAAAGGCGGCATCTCTCATCTTGTCCCAGGCGCCCCAAGGGCTAGGCACGGCGCTGCAGACCTGACTATACCGATAACTTTAAAAACTTTGAAAAAGTAAAAAAACACTTGCTCTATTATATAGAAAATTTGATTTATCTCAAATATCTCTAAATAGACTTTTTATTTGAATTGAAACCATTTTTTCATTATATTTCTTTAAATCAAATGTACAAAAAAAGTAAAATCATTTTTATGAAATAGCCAAGCAAGTTTACTAATTTGTTAAAGCTCATGATCCCATTATAACAAAAAAAAGTCATATCCCCATTAGATAAAAGTACAAAGTAGGTACCACACAAGTACACTGGAAATGCCCTGCATCGACTTGGCGTGCAGAGTTAAGAAAAAAGTTCGGCGAAGGTTTACGTCGCCTCAACATCTCAATTGTCGGGTTAACAAAACATAAATTGTCGCGATTTATTATGCATAGTGAAAACCAGATTCATGTGGAGTACGGCTCAAATGAGTGATCTACCCTTCGAGCGCACGGCATTTGAAATGTTATTTTATTTGCATAATACAAAATAATTATTGAAAAGCATTTATCTTTTACTCTATAACACAATTACCGCACATCTCATGAAATATATTCGGTCATATAGATTTTGATGTAATAGTTGAAATATGCATCTCTAAGCCACAGCATCGGCAGGTTTAATCTTTTGAATTGAATGTTCTTACGTTACGTGGCGGATCTCGTTGGCCCTGCTGGTGATCTCTGAAAACGATATTGTTTTTTAATTTCTACTTTGCAGTACCCATAAGAAGTGTATATTCTTTGTCGAACTTATTAAATAGAAATCAACATTTTAAACTTTTCACACGTAAAGCTCTTAGAATATTTTGTTGCCTATATTTGACTTAAAAAATCATATTGTTGCCGCTTGATATTTGAAAGTATGTTTTTTTGTTGTTTGCGATTAAGCTAACGAATGCATATATTTGCCTTCGCAATGCCTTCGATGCCACAATACCCATAGGCATACACTTTTCGTTGTCTTCGAACAATAAAGTTCATATTTCTGACTATACAGTATTTATAAAATTATGAACATTTATAAACATTTTTGGCTTTCTGCTCAGTTAAGCGTAAAGTATTAATTTCCAATATTATGAACATGAATCAACTGCGGCTAGCCTAAAGAGTGGCTCATAGCTACTTTTCAACTTCAGATGAGAATTACCGAGAGTCGCGTTGGGTTTCATCGTCATGGGGGTTCTCTTTGTACCGCAGTAATTTTCCAGACTGGGATAGAGGCTCTTCGCTCTGCTGATCGACTCGTCGACCGCTATCGACGGATTGTCTAGCTTCAGCTCCAGCATGTTGAGCGTTGGCATGTGCTCGGTGACATCGATCGTAGCTTGTCGGTCATCGTTGGTCCTCAGATCGTGTGGCTTTTTGAAAGTCGTATTTCTCACAAATTCGTCAAGCATCACCATATCGTGCTTCGCCTTGTTCTTTGAGATTGCACATGACTCCACCTCGAGCTTGCCGGTGCTGCAGGTCACCGTGAACTGCGGCACATAGGGCTTGATCCTTGGAAAATGTTGGTTTTTTCAACTCTTGAACTTTTGCGTACCGCAGTACTCCTATAATGGTCGCGAATAATTTTTCAATTCATGAGACTACGAGGATCCTTGTATCTGACAAGGTTGAAGGACATTGATCTTTTTCCTTCATCTTCAATTTTCAGTACCTGATTGTTTCTTACCTGTATTCGATGCTAGGAGATATCATATTTTTGGCCTTTATTTTCTCCGTTATTACGTAAGTAAAAAATCCCGAAACGATTTAAAGTTAATAAATGAACCCTAGAAATCTATTACATCTGCAAAAAAATTAACTGTGAAAAAATAAAAAAATTAATCGACGATGCTTTGTGTCTATCTCAATATTCCACGCACATCCGAGGTGACCCGCGCCCACACCAGTGTTGTACGCACCCCACGATTCCACACGCACATTCGAGGTGCCCTGCGCCCATACTAGTGTTTCACGGACCCCACCATTCACACAAAACGGCGGACGCGATAACATGTACAGGTATAGCCAGAGCTAAATCCGTCAGCTATAGATACAGTAGAAGCGCGATAAAAACATTACTTTAAAAAGTCGATATCTCGAAAACTATGGCGCCCCGCCAAAAATCCTTTTAGGGAATTTCTGAAAGTATTGAAAGGAAGGTGTACGCCAAATTTCAGACCGAAATTAGGTCTTCGCTTTTCGGAAGTTTATGTAAAAAATTATATTTTTCCTATGCTACACTTTAGCAATTACCTTTGTTTACAAGACATTTTTTTATTTTTATTTCTTAGACGATGCCTGACAGAAAAAAATTCCGCGAGAATTTTCAAAAGAGGGTCTTACTAGACGCCTTATTCAGCCTTGTTTAGCGTTGCTCAAAAGTATTAGGCACCCTGTAAGTTTTCTATCTGGACATAAAATCGATCGTCTTGGCGGAAAAAATCGTAAAGCCATTTTCCAAATGGCGTTTTGAAGCAGATAAAGCTAGCTCCATATTCCTTTTTATTTTTGCGATTTTGTTTGTACCCGGTACGTCACTTTGAACATGCCGGTTTTTCCACGATTTTCGCACTTTGCAGAATCGAGTGCTGGACCTTGAAAAATAGCAATCTTACCATTTAGTGATAAGATCTTTAAACAGGACAGCGTTAGCTTTAGTTTCGCGTTTTTCTCAAATGTTTGCGATTTTTTTCTCAGAGATATCTAGTTTTTTCTTGACAAAAACGGCAGGTTTCCGAAAAACCGGCATCGTGTGACCTAACTTGAAAGCTGTAAGGTTTGGAATATTTAGTCTAAGGAGTAAAAAAAATTGTATTTTGTTATTTTGGAGTCACTGCATTTTTTAAATACTTTTTTCCATAATTTCTTCGTATCGCTATTTTTGGTTGGTCGTCAACGATTTGTCTCATCAATTTATTGCCGTTACTTTGAAACAAAGAGGTTTTAATGAAAATATCAAGAGGAGAAAAGGTACATGATTGAATGTGTACGTTGTGCGAATCAGATTACATTTTTTGTTGATTTTTAAGAGCCCTTCTCACTAATATTCGATTCTGCCGAAATGTGGTTACTTTGTTCTTCTCGATCTCCTTCAATTTGTTACACGTTACAGTATTGCTTCTCAAGGAATGCTCGGGAATACGACTTTGCTTCGGGACATTAGAGGTGAACAACTCTTTAGTGTCCCGAGCATTTCTTGAAACAATGAAACGCGTAACGACTGTGAACATGATTTTAGAGTTCTTTTTTGTGAAACCGTCAGTCTGCGAAAATTACTCGCACGGATAACGTGAACGCGTGAAATAGTAGTTTTACGTCAAACTGCGAAAATCATTTTTGCGAGTTCAAAAAAATGGCAAAAAAACGTGAGCTCAGTCTGGTTAAACGTATAAAAATTCAAATGATGTTTGAAGAAGGGGAATCCCAGAAACAAATAGCAAAATAAGTGAATTATTTTGTATTAATATGGAATTAAACGAATGAGAATGACTGGCAGTCATATCGAAGGAGATCGGGACGAAAAAAGGGCACCACAAATCGGCAGGATAGAATAAAAATCGACGTAAAACATCGTCTGATCTGGCTGCTGAGCTTAACAATGAAACGGAATAAAATATTTGAGCCCTAACAGTACGAAGAAAGCCCAAGCAGGCTTGCTTAAGAGGATGCAAGCTAGAAAAAAACCGTGCGCTCTTAAAAAAAAAGAAATTGCGATTAATGTGGGCTAAAAATTGTTAACATTCTGCCGAGGAAGATTGCTTCAAAATAATATGGTCAGACGAATGTAACTTTGAAGTAAGTATGGCATATTCATTGCTTTTCTTTAAGAAACTGATTTATTTGATCGGCTATCATGTGTTGGAAATAATTTTGACCGTTTAAGAGATACCATTTTTTTAATAGAATTTTCCACATTTATGGCATCTCTGGTACAACTTTTGTAAGAACAGGGCAGGGTGAAGAATACCATCCGCAATGCGTAGTACCAACCATAAAATTCGGAAAAGGCAACGTGGTATGGGGTTGTATGGCGGCAAGTGGTGTGGGTCAAATGTTCATTTGTGAAGGGCGAATGAATTTTGAGAACTACATAAAGGTACATGAAGTGGATTGTATGAAATAAGGTGGACGTGCTCCAATGGACGGCTCAATCCCCGTATCTCAGCCCCATAAAACATTTATGGTCTGTTCTGAAGCGAAAGATCCGAGAGCACGCAATAACATCGAGGGAACACCTAAAAAAAGTGTTGCAAGATGAGTGGAGGAATATAGACCCAGAAGTGTGCCTTCAGTTAGTGTGCTCCATGCCCAAAAGGATTGCGGCCGTAATTAAACGGGTCGAACGAAATATTAGTCAAAGAAAAAAGTCATCATGGGAGAGGTGTAAATATTGAAATATAAGTGTTAATATTGTTTTTAAATAAAAAAATATCGTATAGGAATTCTTAAAAAATTCTAATGTGCTAAAAATTTAATTATGTACCTTTTCTCTTCTTGATATTTTCATTAAAACTTCTTTGTCTCGAAGTACGGCAATAAATGAATGAGACAAATCGTTGACTATCAACAAAAAATAGCGATACAAAAAAATTTTGGAAAAAAATCTAAGAAAAATAAGTGACTCCAAAATAACCAAATACAACTTTTTACACCTTAGACTAAATTTTGCAAACCTCATAGTTTTCAAGTTACGCCGCACGATGCCGGCTCTTTGGAAATCTGCCGTTATTTTCAAGAAAAAACTAGTTAACGCTGTGAAACAAATCGCAAATAAAAAAAAACAAAACCAAAGTTAACGGTGTCATTTTCAAAGATTTTATCACTAAATGGTGAGGTTACTATTTTTCAAAGTCCAGCACGCGGTTTTTGCAAAGTGCAAAAATCGTGAAAAGCCAGCATATTCAAAATGACGTACCGGTCACAAAAAAATCGCAAAATAAAAAATAAAAAAGTATAATGACGCTGGCTTTGCCCGCTTCGAAACTCCGTCCGGTAAATTGGTTTAAGATTTTTTTTCGCTCAGATATTCGATTTTATGTCCGAATAGAAAATTTACAGGGTGCCTAATACTTGTAAACAAGGCTGAATCTCCGCCATATTTCAGTTTAATTTTTTTAAATTTATTAGGTTTGTGAGAAAGTCTTGCGACACAAACGCCACCTTTTCTAAATAAACATAACATTTTATTAAGATAAGATTAATTTTTAATATACTCTCCTTCTTCATCTACAAGTCGTATTCAACGCTCTGGTAAGCTTTAAATGCCAGCCGCCCTGAAATCCTTAGGTCTTGGATTCAAAAACTCTACAAGGGTATTTTGAAGATCCGTTTGATTATCAAATTGTTTATCACGTAAATAGTTTGCCATAGCCCGAAATAACTGATAATCTGACGGGGCTAAGTCCGGTGAGTATAATAAATGTGCTAGTACGTACTTCCCATTCTAATTCTCAAATAGTTTTTTGTGTGATTTTAACTACGGGGGGCCGAACGTTGGCGTGATGGAGATAAATTTGTCGACGTTTACGACGATTTTTAAAAATAATTTCCGACATCTTCTGTAATTGTGTAGAGTAGATATCGGCCTTTGTTGTAGTGTTAGGCAGAAGAAGCTCATAATACAACAGGCCCTCGAAATCCCACCAACGACAAAGTAAAACTTTTCTCTCTTCAAGTTGGTTCTAGCTTTTTCCTTCGAGGTAGCCATTGGCGCTGTCGTGAGCGGTTAACGCATAATTCCAAGCTTTCATCTCTAGTGACTATTTTCTTGAGCAAATCCTTTCTGTGTGAACGAAGCAACAATGATACGCAAATAGAAACGCATGTCACCCTGTTCGATTCAGTGAGATCGTGGGATATCCATGATGTTATTACTTTTATATATTTAAGCTCTTTTAAATGATCGAGGACCCTGAGGTGACTATAGCCGAGTTCGTTTGCTAACTCTCGAGATCGCAATGCTTCGTCGTCAACAATATGTCTGCTGGACCTAGGTTTGTCTTCAAAGGATATATCGCCAGAATGAAAAAGTTCAAGCCGACGGGATACTGTCGAATGATGAAGTAAGTTACTGTTAAACACTCTGCACATATTAATGGCAGCAGATCTTGCAGAACGTCCTTGTAGAAATTCGTAATAGGCGATCACTCGAAGTGTTCTTTGATCCATATTTGCTAATGCTGTCTGATCGCAACGAACGAGCGCCTTATTTAACATGGCAGTTTCTAGAACATTTTAACAATTTCTACTCTCGAACGATCTCGAACTGCTTTGCTAGAAAAAATGTTTACCCAAGCATTTTAGTGCCGCCAGACTTTCTTACTAACCTAACATCTTTATACCTATTTTTCCGAGCGATAAGGTGATGTTACTACTTAAACGCGTTTTTTCTCGAAACTATGTTTTTCAAAACATTGTACACGACTTCACGACGTCTAATAAACGGATTGATTTAAAATGTCTTGTACACATTCACATTATTACACACACATCACTCACACATACACTTATTCAGTGTATAGAAGTTTAGTCTTAACTGACGTTTTGCTTCTTAATTTTTTTCCATTAGTTATTGATGATAATAATGTAATTTTTCCTAAAAAAAAATATGATTGATACACGATAAGAAAAAAAAGCTCGGTTAAGTGTTAGCCTATTATATAATATTATCTATTTGGGAAAAAAACTCGTTTTTTTTCAAATCAACCGGGTGGCCAAAATCAAGTACACCGTTGAGGACCTCTTTTTCAAAGGTCCTTGGCGAGATTACTTATAACTTCTTTAATTATTTATATTTTTTTATGAAATTTGGTACACAACTTTGTTCGTGTACGTACAACTAAAAGTTGAAACGATTTTTCAGCCGTCTTACTATTCCCTCCAACATTATTTTGTTCTAAATAATCCTCCTTTTCGCGTTGGTACAGTAGTCTAACCTCTTAGTATGGGGATTTTTGCAAATTCCTGACCATACAAAAAAAAACCAAAAACAATTTTTATCATTTTCCTTCGAATATTAACGCGTTTTCGAGAAGGAAAAAATATTCGAAATTACTGAAAAAAATGCGTTCATTATCTTTCCATTCCTCCTTGAGCGCGCGTACAGGAGAAAAAATGTGGATTTTCGAAGCAACGGTCACTCGTAAAAATCGGTCGATTTGAAACCTTGCTTCCACACGGTGTCCTTGAGATAAGAACCGGTCGAGGGATTCGCCAGCATATCCTCGATAATCCTCTTGAAGCCAAGCTGACTTGCGAGCACGTATTTGCACTCGAGGTCGTTCAATTCGCTAACGAGAATTTGCATGCTCTCCGTCATTTTCCTCGTCACCGTCTTCTCCGAGCGATATCTATTAACGAAGAATAAAATAATTCAAATAAATATGTATATATGTACAAGAAGGTCCGAAAAGTGACGCCCAAAAAAAACCTAGATGTCTGTATCAATACCGATCCGAATGAGCTCCATGTATGTTCTACAATCTATTTTAGTTTTCGAGATAGAAGTATTTTTTATTTTCCTTATTTACATCCCTACTTTCCGCGCGATTGTTTTCACTTGTGTTGTCGTTATGAAGTGCACTGTTAAGCAATAAATAAATCACCAACTGAACACTTACGTAAACGCTTTGAATGTTGAATAAAGTGAAAAAAAAGTTTCTGAGGATTGGTCACTAAAGTTTAAATGATGAAAAATACTTAAACTCGGCTACTCCTAATTGCTTTGAAAAAAATCCAAGGGGAAAGTACATGCACAAAAAGAAAAGTAACTTTTTTTTATTGTCTCTGCCACGGCGAACGCTTCACTCATTATAGCTTCCATGTACGGGGTTTTTTTTCCTTATTACATTTCCCACTATTTTCTCCACTCCACATCCCTAAACGATCCCCACCTTGCGGCCGCAGCCGACTTCTCCCTCTGTATCGCATTCACTATTACATTTTCTGCCATGGGTATAGGGAAATTGCGGAAAACCTATACCAATATAACCGGTCACGAGTTCGCTTCCCAGGCTCGGAGCTAGTCGCGTTTCGTCGAGAAATAGCTTACAGGCTACAGCCCTATGCACACGACACACACACGTACCGGTCCGTGTGTGCGACATCCGTGTAGAACTGGAGCTACGTCACGCCCGTGTTTTTATTTATTTATTTTTTCTCCGAAACTACGAGACGGCGATTTGAACCCGCGACCTCCCGATGTGCTGATTTCAGAGGCAAGCACGCTAACCACTAGACCAGCACATCGGTTCGAAAGAAAAGTAACTTTTTTAAATGATTTTTCTCGGAACTTAAAAAAGATCGCAGAACATGCGTGGGGTCAATTCATATAGATATTCATCCGAGGCATCTAAATTTTCTTTTTGGACTTAACTTTTCCGAGCCACCCTGTATATACGCGAAAAAAACATTTGTTTACAAAAAATATATATGATATACGATATATGTAATATAATCAGTTCGTGCATTATATTTCGTATACTACATACATATATATGATATACTATATGGGTGTTTTTCTACTAATTGGAACATCGATGTCCCAGGCAAATTGTATGTATTTAAAGTTATTATTACTGACTTGTATATATCTAAAACGATAGTTCGTTGCCTATTCTGGGTGTGCCAAATGCATATAGTTACTTAATATCATAATATTCATTTCAATATCTTTGAGCGAGACGCTACGGGCGTCTGCGGGAACGCTAGCACGCACACAGGGCACCGTGACGCCTGGTGGTAGGGAACCCACCCGGCGTACACAAACAGCAAACTCTTGCGGACTGGTCATCTAAATCAAACGTGCTCACTCAGTATATATGTCCTTGCAAAAGAGATCTTGCTCACACTTTTTGCCTAGCGGCGGTAAGGCGATACGACTACCAGTCGACTCGCGCATCCAGGCTCTGGCAGCACGGTTTAACGATAGGTCCTGACCCCATTTCTGGGATTTCAAGGGCCTCTAACACGGCCACCAGTCTCGCTACAACAGCCGCTGGACCCTCGCAACCGACGTTGGACATCATCTCGCTGGAGGGAAGGGCAGCTCACCCCGCTTTCACCACTGCCAGCACTCCACCTAAGTGTTCTACCGCTGGGACGTAAACCAGCGGTCCGGAAAAGCTTCAACAAGCCACCCAGACCAGCGATCTCTCGGGCAGCGAGTGGGAGGCAGGAGAACACTAGCCAACCAAAGCGCCGCCTCAAGCAGAGCAAACAACAGCTCAGCAGGAGGAAGAAGCACTTCCAGTACCGACGTCCCCACTGAAACCTGAGAGGGCGCCAGCAATTCCGACGGAGTCTGCCGACTCCTATACGCCACCGGTGCTAAGCCCGTGGTGGATTACCCGCACAGAACTCTGTTTCATATGGAGACCAAATACCTAGCGGCGTCTTAGCATGTAATCTTTAGGGAATAAAGGAAAAGAAAAGGGTTTTCAAGTCTACCAGTTATTTGCGGCATCTACTCTCCCGTAGTTTACGCCGAATCCAACACGCGCCACAGTGCTCTCCGCTCGAGCACATTAAAAAGTCTTAAAAAATTCCGTAAACACACTCTCCTGTCGTATCCAATTTCTACAATGATAAGGTTCACGGGTAATATTTATTTTTAATATTCGCATCACCTAATTCTAACATTCATAAGTTTACCGAGAATATAGTACATGTGTTTATATATTACGACCCAAACTTCAATTAACTTTTCAATATGAAAAACTATCACTCAAATGTTGTCCTAAAAATTTCCCAACAGTCTCCTGGTTTAATTAAAAAATCGCGACCAATTCGTATTACGTTTAGTAGACATCACTTATTGTGATAAACGAAACGCAAACGGTGAAAATTTCGTTCGAATGCCGAGCTATCCCAGATATCGCCATATTATTCCGTCCGAACGCGGCGTTTGTGGCTAAACGACGTGACAGACCCGCTTAATTTAACAGTTCTCTGGTAAGTAGCTTTTCTGTTATTTTATGCGATTAAATTAAAATAATTTCATACATTATTTATTTAGTTAATAAGTTAGCATGTGTGAATCTTAATTCTAGAAAGATTTCAAATGATTTAGCACTAGATAACTTTTTTGCAAAAATAACAGTGCCCTGTCATTTTATGACACGGGAGACTTATTTATGGTCCAGGGGACTGTTTTATTTCCGAGTGTTGTCAGATATTATTTAGTTGCAAACTTCTGGGACTGACAGTATGTTTCTTCTAGGTAACGACTTTTGTGATGACTAATACCTGCATTTCAATCACGGAACAGTGGAGCACAAAGGAAAGGCACAAGTTAACGTTGATGATATTTACATGGGCTTCGAATGTTAAAACGAATCGAGACCCGATCTTAACGCGCATGATAATGCTATTTCCGATTCTAGAGACTAAAGTTTCGTATGATATCCCACCCAATACCGAATTCGAGAATGTTACTGGGCCAAGTTCAATTTCAATCGGCTAATATAGCACCGGAGACTACATGTTAGTTAAGTTTCTTGTACAAAAATAAGGAATGTAGATATATCGGTGCAATTAATCAGATAGACAATGAGATCTATGAGAAATAAATTAGGTCTGACTGTTTCTAAAAAAACGATAAGACTGATTTTGTTGCAAGTTATAATGACATTTATTGAATTACATAGTACTATTGGGAGTACAAATTAATTCGGTCCGTTTTCAAGAGATGGCTCTGGATGTTATGAACGTTTCATAGTGACAGCTGATTTCGGTAGTTTCAGAGAAGTTAGACATCTGTCAACAACATTCAGTTTATATCGCTTTGAGTTCGATTAAAAACCTTTTTTTTACTGTGTTCAAAATGTCAAATTTATTGTCAACTAAGCAGCATTTGCGGAAAGTTTTACTTTTCTGCTTTAATTGGAAGAAAAGTGCGACTGAAGCGCAATGAATGCTAGTTGAAGTTTATGGTGGCGATGCTCCAACCGATAAATCATGTAGGGAATGGTTTCGACGCTTCAAGAACGGCCATTTCAGCGATGAAGACAAGCCTCGCTCTGGACAGCCCAAAAATGTCGAAGACAATGAATTGGAGGCATTACTCGATGAAGATCCGAGTCAAACGCAAGAAGAGCTTGCAGATTCATTAAGAGTGACTCAACAAGCAGTTTCCGTACGAATAAAATCCATGGGATTGATTCAAAAGCAAGGAAATTGGATGTCTCATGCCAACTCTTCTGCATGACAATGCTCGGCATCATGTCGCAAAAGTCGTAAAAAAATATTTGGAAACGCTGAAATGAGATATTTTACCGCACCCGCCGTATTCTCCGGGCAGTGCTCCTTCTGATTATTGGTTCACTTCTCTCGCAGAAATCGAAAATTGGCTCAAAACTTGGATCGCCTCAGAAGACGAGACTTTTTTTCGAGATGGAATTCGGAAATTTCCTGAGAGGTGGGAAAAAGTAGTAGCCAGCGATTGATAATGCTTTGATTCGTCTGTTTATACCTTTTATTTTGAAATAAATGGATTCTTTACCACAAGAAATGGACCAAATTAATTTGTACTCCCATTAAAAGTGTTAGTAACAAGATGTTGATTGTGATAGTTAATTGTATGAGATAATGTTTTTTTGTACGACGCAGTCAACGTTACTTTATGGAGATTTTGACAAGACTGACCTTGTTATTTTTTAAAGTGAGAGGTTCAATAATGAACCCGTTTTGAATGTAAAAAGGTTATTTTAATAAGTTTAATTCCAGTTATGCTGGAATGCTGCTCCACGTGAGAAGATTAGGTAAACATTTGTTCGACCCATAAAACGTCAATAATTCAGCATTTGCTTTTTATTTGATTTGGCATTCGTTATACGTAATAAGCTATGTTAAAGTTTTGACAAAAATAAAGATATTCGATTGGTTAAATTAGATTAAAAAGACTTTTTTTTAAATATGTATACAGTTCCCTGGAAGATACTGCAGACCCCTGTGATGAATTTTCACAAAATCGTCCATAAGTAGCAAAATAAAGAAAAAAGCGTATCGTCATTTTTAAGATATATGTTGAATTTATTACTGCCTTTCGTTATACATATTTTGTTTGTTATTTTTTAGAAAAAAAACGTGCATAGGTCGGCGTTGTATGACTTTCCATTTAGTAGAGAAACACCCGTATACAGGGTGTACCATTCAAGTTGGCATAGCAAAATATCTCGAGAAAGATGCACAGAACAAAATGTTTTAGATAAAAGTGACATAGTTTTGTTATGCCCGCTCGTGTTAAAGAGGTACGACTAGTTCTTCAGGGTCAACAAAGACACTAAATTTATTTTACCCACAGTTGTTCTGATTTATGTCAACTTGTATTGAATATTTGTATGGTCGATTCTAATGTGCCAAATTTGTGGTAAATGTTTTATTTATTGCATAATTACTCATAAAAACTGAAAAAATAGATCCTAAACGACTCTGGAGTAGTCTCCGTCATATTCACAATAACAGTCTTACCATAAAAACGAACTAAAAAACGTTGCACCAAATCTGTCTGAATCTTATTTAAATAACCCCGATTTACTTTAGTGGAATTAATACTATGGGTAAAATTGTAATTGAACATGGTATTGATACGCGATCATTTCTGAAGCTCCATAAATAATATAATGGAATTTTTAACAAACATCTAACAACGTCGCGTTTGCGATGCTCAACGTTGGCACCCGGAACTCATTGATATGAAAGGTTAGGTTATGGTGCAGAGATACGTTATTCACCAAACGCATCAGGCGTTACGCCCGACGTTGCCATATCTGTGGTACTATTTCGTCGTTCTGATAGTTTTCAACCAGAAATAAAAATCTTTTTCTAATGTAGTGCTTGAACGCGGTGGAGTTCGGATTTTAGAATTTTTACTGAATCTATTATGTCTAATTTATCAAATTTCAGTTTTCCAACGACCTTAGCTGGATACGTGAGCAGCAAAATCGTGATTACCTCACTTCCGGTCAACCGTCTTCATAAGACGACGTGCTTTATTACCTTAAAAGGCTCGTCTTTCCCATTTCATTTTTTTTTAAACTGAACGTTCAATATACCTCAAATTTTCCCAAAGAGTGCATAACGTATTCGTCAATATCATATAAAAATTTCAGGTCTGAAAGTTGGATTCTTCGTTATAGTCGTACCTCCTTAATAAGCGGGTTAAGATCAATTTTCTAAATGACTTTGGAATATTCAGTCTTCTAATCTAGCTCACGAGGGGACGGTTCGGGAGGTTTATCGAGCTACGGGACTTCGCGTGGTTATAGTGTGGGCAGGTACTAATCAAACCGCATAAGCATTAGGTGCCAACACGGCCTCGTTTTCGAGAAATCGCGGATTGAAGTATACCAGACTCTTTATGATTCGTAAGGCGCACGCGGTGAAGCAACAGAGAGAGTAGCTGGGCGGCCAGCGAACGAAACGCTCGTCCGCGCGGCTTGGGTTCAAATCTCGTCAATTTTTTTTCTACAAATTCCTTGTCATTTTTTCATTATTATCGAATACGTGAGCCACAATTTGACGATTCATTTTGGTTGTTATTCGAATAAAGTGACGTGCAGGAAGTGTTTCAATAAAGTACCAGAGAATATAGAAAGTAAATACAATAATCTGCTCTATTATTTGAAAAAATGCCCAAGCAATGTTTGTCGTTTTCATGGTTCACGCGTACCCTCCTTTGGATGATATTCGTTGTAAAAACAATCGAAACATTTGAGGGTCGATACCACAAACATTTGACTAATTCGCTCTCGTCGCAGTCGCATCAGAGATTGGTAGGGAGATGTACAACCTTCCCGTTTTCGGCGTGCCTCGGGAATGGCGCTAAATCGCAGCAGCGAGTTCGGAAATATAATTTTGTGATCGTCGCCTCTGTCGAGGTTGCCGATTCCCTTGTAGCCGCGCGAGTCGTGATCAGCGCTCAAGTCGGTATCGCAGTCAGCGTGAACACGAATGGGTTGCTCGGTGGGCGAAAAATCTCCGCCCCTTGCAAATCGTGTTTACTTGACAGGCGAACGGAGCGAGGTTTTCCGTCCGACCGAGCTCGATATATTTGTGTGGCCGTACTGCGGATTAGAATATGCATTAAATGAATTTCAAAGTGAAAACATGTATCGAGATCATTGTTTTCTTTCGGTTGCCTGTTTATGCCGAGAATGCGGGTTATCAAAATTAACGACGAAACGCGTTAAAAAATAAAACGCCAAAACGACCGTGGATGGTTCGAAGAGAAATCTTGAGCCGTTCCGCGGTCGTTTTGGCGGTTTTTTTCAGCCCTGAACATTATAGATACGTCGTGACTGAGTTGGCAGCTTGACGGATTAAAAATTCTTGCGGTCCGGGTTCGATCCCCGGTGAATAAATTTTTTATCTATTTTTTCTTCTTCATTTTCTATTCGAAAACTTCCTCTCGTTTAGCTACACTCGCCTGTTCAGGCATTATTTATGATATTTACTTCATATAGGGTGACTTTTATAAGTTGGGCATGGGTTTTTAAGGGTCTTGCGCGGTGATTTTACGACCGAAAAAAATATGATTTTCAATCGTTTTTCAAGCTCCCTTTGAAAAAAAATATATCGTATTTTTGTCATGAATAGTATTTACCAGAGAAAAGAGCGTATTCTGGAAAAACTGAAAATTCCATTTTGCGTGCAGGAGAATGAAGTTTACAAAATTCCGAATACGAAACACTCCCGAAAAACTTTATTTGTGCCCGCCGTCATGGAGAAAAAAATTATCAAACATACAATTTAAAGGTGATAGATCGGAATTTAATCAGTGGAACAAATGAGCTAAATGAGGCACGGGCGCGCTATAGGAAGTGCTAGTCTGCTGACGTCGCAGCTGCTACTTCCGAAAGTTTGGCTGTCACAGGAAGTTGGTTGAGACTCATATGACACGCGGTCGAACAGAGAAATCTGAATGTGTCCCTGTCCGAGAACTTTATTGAAAAGAATGTCAATTTCGAAAATGTTCGAGGACTCGCCAATAACTTTCGGAATAAATAATTCTAGCAATACATTTTAATGTAATTTGGCGTGAAATTATTATTGTTTGTCAAATGCTACGAGTATTTTTGTTTTTTAATGTTGCATAAATTATCTGAACATTCTGTAGTTACATAATTTTAAGATAATTAATGAAACAGTAAAAAAACGTAAATACTCGCAGTATTTGGTAAAAAAGAATAATTTCACGCCAAATTACTTTGAAATGTATTGTCAGGATTATTTATTCCAAAAGTTGTTAGCAAATCGCATATGATTGAAAATATTATTTGCGAAGCATGAAATCCTCGAACATTTTCGAAATTGACATTATTTTCAATAAAGTTCACAATCTATCGGTTAAGTTCGATCGGTTATCTTAACCCTCAATCCGTGAAGGTATTTGAGGCACCTTCATCCCGTGAACCTAGGTCGTTTTCGTTTTTGCACTACCAAACCCACAATTGTCAGTGAAAAACATCTGAAAAAATGGATGGTCAATCTGTAGGCCGTACTTCTCAAGGGAAAACAGGGTTTTTTTTCTTATGTTTAATTTTTTTTCAAATAAATATTAAGCAACCTACTGTTGTGCCCTGAAAAGACAGGAATTTTCATATTGCTAATGCATGAAGTTCAAAGACCCCATGCAACGATATCGAACCCGATATTTCACAAGCCCGATATTCCGCTCGACTCAGCCGAAGGAACGCTAAATCGCAATCGAACGATTCGAACGTTCTCGAACGATTGGTTGCGAAAACCCGAGTTAATAATTAGCCGAAAGAATCAATCGAAAGGCAGTCTTCGGCCAGAAGCCGAGGAGGTCGGTCTCAAGGCATAAAAAGAGTTGTAATATTGTTGCCTAATTTTTAATAAAATATAAGTTGTTCAAGTTGCAATATCCCGAGTTGGAGATTTACTCGGAACGGGAAAAGTCCCCACATACCCTCGCCCTCGAGCATCCGATAACCTACGGTGTCAACTTAGTTGAGAGCGAAATTCCGTGCTCTCCGCGCATCGTCAGAAGCCGGGGCACAACGCATTGTTAATCCGTCAGGCTGCCGACTCAGCTACGACGCTCATTGAGGATAGAGAAACATTTATGATACACGCGTATCTATAATGTTTAGTGTTAAAAAAACCGCCGAACCGACCGCGGAAAAGGCTTAAGATTTCTCTTTGAACCTTCCACGGTCGTTTTGGCGTTTTATTTTTTAAAGCGTTTCGTCGTTAATTTTGATAACCCGCATTCTCGGCATAAACAGGTAACCGAGAGAAAACAATGATCTCGATACATGTTTTCACTTTGAAATTCATTGAATGCATATTCTAATCCGTAGTGCGGCCGCACAAATATGTCGAGCTTGATCGGACGGAAAACCTCGCTCCGTTCGCCTGTCGGGTAAGCCCGATTTGCGAGGGGCGGAGACTTTTCCTCTACCGAGCTACCCATTCGTGTTCACGCCGACTGCCATACCGACTCGAGCGGTGATCACGACTGGCGCGGCTACAAGGGAATCTGCAACCTCAACAGAGGCGATGATCACAAAATTATATTCCCGAACTCGCTGCCGCGATTTACCACCATTCCCGAAGCACGCCAAAAACGGGAGCGTTATACATCTCCCTACTTATCTCTGGTCACATTTTTTCATTCTCAATTCTGCCGGAAAAGCGACTGCGTTCACGTTGTTGAAAAATTATTTTTCCATTGGGTCCAGTTTCACAGCATGGCAGGCATATCTGTAATAAAATTGAACTTGTTGTATATTGTATGCAAGCTATCCGAAAATTTGTAATAAAAATAATGCGTCATTCATGTAGCTTATCATGTTTTTATATGCTGGAGCCTGTACTTGGCCATGTACGAGCGAATGAATTTCGATTGTATCCTCCCTCGACGTGATTTATTTATCATGTTGCAGTAGATATGGAGCGTTCTGGATGTGGCGAATGTAATTTTTCACTTGACGATAAAAGTACACATTGCATGGTTGACAAAATGGTGTGCATTGCGGTGGTATAACTGATAAAGTGCAGGTTGGGGAGCCATCTTCATCGGTAAATTTCAGGTGGTGTAAATCTGTCGAGGTTTGACCACCCCACGAGTCAAGAACGTACAGGAATGGATTGGTTTCCACATACGGCTGTATTACTTGATCCCAAAACTCTTTGTAGGTGTTTTTTTTAGTTTTCCAGATTTCGTCGACGTGATGTGAACATTTGGGTACTTCAACATATATTAGTCGACTTCTTTTTGGACGCAGGGGCCAAATTTACCGGTGACTTTTGGAGACAAACGAATACTTTGGACAGCAATTTGCCAGATAACGTGATAGCATATTGTGCGATATAAGAATGCGTCAGTTTGTTCATTTGTCCCACGGCAATTTAGGTCACCTTTTCACCTTTATGTGACGAAGTGCGCCTGCTGCTTATCATATACTCACATCTCGTTTGATCCGTATTTATA
Source organism: Ophion ellenae (assembly GCA_963210295.1). Classification (NCBI taxonomy): domain Eukaryota; kingdom Metazoa; phylum Arthropoda; class Insecta; order Hymenoptera; family Ichneumonidae; genus Ophion; species Ophion ellenae. The sequence goes on from OY723386.1 coordinate 24,557,197, forward strand.
ACGTGATCAGGGTCGAATAGCTCGACCATCTTACTTGTCTGTTGTTCATATTTTGAAGCGGTTTCCATCAGTTTGTCTAATGTTCTTATGGCCTTTTGACTGACGTACTTTGTGACGTGTCCTTGCGATATACGATGCTTTGATTTAAAGTTAGTTACCCAAGTATCTGAAGCTCTGGATTCAAAGTTTGCATCCAACAATTGGAAGGCAGCAGCCATTGCCCACTGTTGGAGCATTAGAGTTGTTACTAGGCCTGCTTTCTGATCTCTCGCCTCGATAAACCGATCATAAACATAAGAATTGATTACTTCTAATTTGTCATTCCGTGTACCATCTCGTTCCATTTGGGCTCTCCACTTTGACAACTGTGTCTTGCTTTTCGATAGCCTTGTTGAGTGTTTTTGCAAAGTTCCTAAGGACCATTTTAGATGTAAGTCAGCAAGTTCCATGGCCTTGATTTTTACGGTAAATGGAATTCTGTTGCGCACGTCTACCTCATCTTCTTCGTTGGATTCCGAAGAGGTAATGTCTTGTTCCATCTTTCTTTCTTTCTTTACGGCGGTTTCTTCACTGCCTGTTCCAAGAACAGCGCTTTCTTTTTCTGCGTTGGAGAATAATACTTCCTGTTCAGTAAACACCATACTTCCGTACATATCCAGAAAGCGCTTGAACAATTCTCTGCCGCTTAATGCAGACCGTTCACTGATCTTGGGGCTTTCCGATTCAATTATGAATTTGTGTTTAATCAATAGCTTTCGGAGATAACATATTCCGTCAGCCAATGGTTGTTTTGGATTCACTGGTCACTTGCGAACTGCTTGCACTCTCCTCCATTTTAAAACGGCGAGCAACGTAGTGAGCGATTGAAAACGTGTGTCGCTGATTCGCTGATAATTGTTGTTTTTTCTGCGTTTTGGACACGTTTTCGATAAATTGAAACATATTCTTTTAAAATGGTGATGTGGTGCGCCGTACGGCGCATGAAGAGGAAACATAAAAATAATTAAAAGGATTAATTCTGCTTACTTCGAGGGGAAAACAAATGCATGTACAAAAATAAAAAATATCAGAGAACTTTCTGCATTTGTATTTTTATTCAATTGCATTGAAAACACCCGAATGAGGGATGGAAGAAGCAAACATTGAGACGAGTGGCTTTGAACCTGCAACAACGCGAGTATGAGACGTGTACGGAACCACTCCGTCAAAGTTCACCTGCAATGTGACAGCTTCAAAATCGTAGATATATGCTTATCACGCTCGCTTGGATTTAGAAAGTTTGTTTATTTGATTACGATTAGGATCATACAGATTTTTAGTGTATTAATTGGAACTGACAGGACTAACGCCTTTTCCTGGCCCTTTAAACAGTATTTTGAACTCATAATAAATATCCGTGTAACGATCATGAAGGTGGGACAGAGATAGAGGGATAGATAGATGCATGGCCCAGTGCTGTCTCTGTTTGACCCGCCCGGCCGCGCCTCAGCGGGTATTCTGATCGCAACGAAGCTAGTGGCGACTAGTGAACTACCACCTCTCTTCAATAAGCTACCTACCGCTTCCACTGGAGTTTCCAGACCTGTATGTAAGACCGTGGTTAGAACCCTCTAGGCAGGTCGGGTGACGATGAATAGTAGAACACCGACGGTTGCGGGCCGTCCACGAATTTCGGCGAATCAATGCCCCATGGGAACGACAGGTATAACATTTTATGAGCCTGCCGGGAGACTTCCATGGAATGTGAAAACAAGGTTTACCAGAACTACTCACGCGGAATATTCGTCAGGTATCAGAATTTTCAAATAAAAAGCAGATTATCAAGCGACGCGGCAGCGTCTTGACAGCAAGTAATTTTTAAAAAATAAACGACGCCACCGATCGATGCCACTGACGAATTGACGACACGCCCAGAATCGTTATACAGGAAGATGGCCTTTTAGCAGACGACTTTTAAAGTTGTCTCGACATTACCCGAAGACGCGGCAACAAATCGAAAATCTGATGACAGTTTACCAATGTAATGTGGTGTGTGTGTGTGTGTGTGTGTGCGTGCGTGTGCGTGTGCGTGTGCGTGTGTGTATGTGTCTGTGTGTGTGTGTGCTGTGTGTGTCCGTGTGTCTGTGTGTGTCCGTGTGTCCGTGTGTCTGTGTGTCTGTGTGTGTGTGTGTGTGTGTGTGTGTGTGTGTGTGTGTGTGTGTGTGTGTATGTGTGTCTGTGTGGCTGTGTATGTGTGTGTGTGTGTGTGTGTGTGTGTGTGTGTGTGTGTATGTGTGTGTGTGTGTGTGTGTGTGTGTGTGTGTTCTAATACAGTCGCTTTGACAGCCCGAATAACCAAATACGGTTATTAGCGCGAATGTGGAAAACGAAAGCAAACGGCTCTTATTAGAACCAAACATTTATTTAACAAAGGTTCACGTCATTTCCAATTTAGGTGTGGATTATTTATTTTGATTCTAACACGTGTATATCAGCCGTGGCGCTCGCGTGGAATCCGTCGGAGAAACAGGGACAGAGGAAGATACGCAAATAGATACAGTGTAAGTTAAAAATATTCAATAATGTGCTCAACTCTTTTACTTGCTTATATAAAATTAATAAATTCGCAGACAGAGGTGCATGTGTAGCTTTTGTGTGCCCTGAGAGCATACCTTAGCTTCTATACGTCATTACCCATTTGTGTGTTCGTAAGTCTGGAATTCTTGAATTTACGTCGTTTGCATCGAATTTGGATTTACTTCGTTCCATTAACGTTTTATGAACATATCCTTAACATTTTCTGAAGGGAGTTTTATCATAGACGGTAAAGTTTTTTTTGTAGAAAATTCATCCGGCTCTGTAGAATTTATTGACGCAAAGCTTGACATTTTTTTTGCCTAAAATATTATTCATCGCCAAAAAATCTCTCATGAGATATAAAAGCTCTGTGCAATACCATATATCATCCTAGACCCCCTAAGGCGTCTAATAGAACGTGTAAAATAAAACGCCATTACGCGACCATCCCAAGTTCTTGCGAATTTCGTTCGTACGAACCCGCGATCAAACCTACGGGTGTCGAATCACGGGTTCATACGAATAAAATTGGTGCGAACCGGCGATTGTCGCGTAATCGTGTTCTTTGAGGACAACACCTAATGTTCGGCTGGATCTCACAGACTCAAGCCTAACAGCGCCTTTACTTATATGCCATGCCATTCTTTTCATACTGTGTTGATCACCATATTTGATTGTTGCAGCTGCACAATCTACATCGACATGGGACGACGATAGTCCGCCGTCTCTGAGAAATCTTCGAGTGCCACACCTGCATCGAGGACTTTCCTCGGTTATGTCGTTCAACGCCCCGAAGTTTATCGCCTCAAGTGCGCTCAATGCATTAAACACTATGGAAAGCCAAACTTCAGATACTCCATGTCGCTCCATGGCTCGGATCGAGCAATATTTGGGCATGAAACCCTTTTCCTGGACGGAGAGCGAGAACGAGACCTTTCGACATTTTTCCAGCTCGACATAACGTCACGTCGCGACCAAATGCGCACAATGTATTTATTTTTCTCGCTTTCTCTTATCTTTTTGAGCCCCGGCGAAGACGCAGGGCCGACGCGATTTCCCATGGAAATCGTGAGCGACCACATACGCGCGATAGCGGCATTCTCATTTTTCGACGGATATTTATATTTTTCTTTAAACTTAGACCTATACGGCGGAAATGTAGGCTATTGATAATAAGTAAGCGTCTCACGTACTTTCCCACGCGACAGCACAGCAGCCTTAACCACATGAAGAACAAATACACACTCGCCAGAATGAAATCCTCGAACCTAGGAAACCATCCTGTCATAAAACACCACGTCCACTCGCGGGCCTTGGTCAAGAAGCCCTATCTCGAGCGGTGCGTTCTCGCTGCCGACAAGGCCCCTTTTTCCTCCCGGTATTTTTCCGCGCTTCAGATAAAGGAAACGCTGCTCCAATCACCGGAACTAGAGCAACGAATATGACTCGCAGGCAACGTCCTGCTCCCACTCTCTATTTTCGACCAATCATCCGAAGAGACACATATTTGATGCCTTTTCTACCAATCCCTAAGGAAAATGCATCACGAAAATGCACTCCTTCCCCCATAAACGAAACCTCTTCTATTTTCCACTTGGCGAAGAATTATCCTACAGTAAGTCAGTGTTCCGTCACCACTCGTTGAAGTCAGTCTCCCAACAGTTTCCATCGCGATCGGACAAGTCTCCAACATCTTCCATCAGATCTAGTTCGAAACGAAAAGCTGTCTCCTAACAGTATCCGGCAAGGCCAGACGTTAACTCTAAAAATTAGTATATCTCCGGTATAATCGTTATACGTTCTGTCTATATTTTGTAGAGCGCGAGTTATAAAACTTCCAGTTATTCATATTAAGCGTCCACACTAACATCGATACATTGAAGCGCGTAAATTCCCAATTAATCCGAAAACTCGGCTCGCGATAAATAGTCACGTATTGAAAGATTGTGGCTACGTGAAGAACACCAGCCCCGCTAAACCCGTAACCAAGCGTACACAACCGAGCGGTTCGGTCTACCTGCGAAGGCCCAATTCGACCCTTCGTATCTCCAACCATTGTACTCACGGCGCATCAACAAATGTAAGCGAAATACTTCATGTATATTTTCTGTATTATTAATTTAATCGACTTAACCAAATTGGTTAATTACAATAAACCCCGAGTTGATAGAATTTGAGTGTCCAATTATTCCTCAATCGGATAATCGCGTCATCCCATTTTTACCCAAGCACTACCCTTTTTTACCCTCATCCCGAGCTATTGCGCTAGGCGTAGACTACAAGAGGGAAACGTAAAAATATATGCCCACGTCCCCTCAGGACGTGACATATTCATTTTTGGGGGCTCATCCGGGATTATGAAAAGGGAATGTGCTGAGTAATCCAATGTCTGCCGACGAATCGAGTAGCTCATTAAATTTAAATGTTACGGAAGATCTAGCAGAACAATCGAGATATTCATTAAGGAGTTCCAGTACTGAATTATTTCCTGGTCTGGAACAAAAGAAACGTTCAGTAAAATCATTAAATTGACCTCGTAAAGCCGAAAACGAAGAAATAACAGTCATGTCGACAAATCAATCTCTCTTTGAAGGATGCTCTTGATTTCGTTCCGGAATTCAACGGGAAAAATATCCCCTTTTCCGACTTCGTAGCAGGATGCGAAGATGCACGGGATATGCTCCCTCCCGAATCCGAGAGACGTTTTGTAAGATTAGTACAGAGCAAATTAAAAGATCAAGCCAGTAGAGTTATTCAAGCATCCAAGTTCAAAACAATAGATGATCTCTTAAAATTGTTGAAAAAAATATATGCACCAAAAAAAACTGACGTGCAACTGTTGGGAGAAATCAGCCACATGTTCCAAGCAAGCAGCGACAGCGTGATCGATTTTTCCACACGGATCAGGGACAAAGCAAAAGCGACACTTGAAGCTCAAAAAGCATCCCACAGTGGGGCAGAAAATGCCGTTCTCAGAAAAACACTAGACGACTACTTCCTCTCGTGCTTCAAACGCGGGTTAGCAGAAGAAATAGAGCAACGTCTCCCCGAGTGCGACGATGTCGCAACCGCTATAGATTATGCTATAGAAATCGAACGCGACCTCAAGGCGCGTAGAGAACCGCAGGCATCCCTAGTTAGGTCCGTTCCAACAAGGCCGGTCAAAATTTGCAACATTATTAAAAAGGATAACCATACGACAGAAACTTTCCGATTTCACAGTGCCGATCAATGTAGAAGTAGACAACCCGAACAAAAGACTGTCACGTGTTAAATTTGTGATAACTCGGTCACACCGCGAAAACTTGCTACTAGATATCTTCGAATTTTTCTGGCAATCAATCACACCCCCCACCTGCTCCTCAATGCCGAATCTGCCATAATCACGGCCATACCGCGGATACATGCTTTAAAATCCGAAATAATTATTCAAAATCTGATCCGCCATCTTGTCGGTATTGCAAAAAAATTGGGCACACGATAGAAAACTGTCGTACCCGCGAATATAATAATTCACGTTATCAGTCGGGAAACGGGCCGAATGCCTCCCGGACGGACGCGCCGAGCGACCCCTCCACTCAAACGCGTCAAGCAAGCACCGTCTCGGTAGAAGCGCCGAACGAGAATGCCCGACCTACGCAATAAATTCTGAAAATTTTAATAAATTACCCTCGGTGCGTATCGGAGCACTACCGGAGAAAGGGACAATTTCAATGTTGATAGATAGCGGAGCCATCCCCAATCTAATAAAAAAGGAATATACGAAAAATATAGTAGGCATCGAAGAAGACGTCATAAAATTAACAGGCATTTCCGTGTTACCGGTCTTTGGACTGGGCAGCGTACTACTTCGCGTATTCGATTTCGAATCATTATTTCATATTATACCCGACGATGTACCGGTTCCCTACCCCGGTCTGCTGGGGTCTCGATATTTATTTGACACCAAAGCGAATATTAATTACCGAACGGAATGTCTCGAATGTGGGGATAAATCATGGCCTTTTGAAAAACGTACTGAATCCGATGAGGTGATAGAAATCCCAGCGCGTTCAGAAACTTCCTTCCACGTGAAGGTAAAGGACAATACCATAAGGGAGGGATACCTCTCGCCTTTGAAAATCTGTGATGGTGTATACGCCGGCGATTGCCTGGTGACAAACATCCACGGAAAGGCTCCAGAGCCCAAAAGAGCCCATTTCAAAAGTTTCGCCGAAAAATGTCGAACCAAAATTCTGGCATCATTCCGAAGAGGGTGATGATCAAGAAAAACTAAATAAAAATCTCTGTAGCGAGGAAAGAACGAGAATCAAGATCAATGAAAATCCAAAAATCGTTTCAAGTCAAGGCCAAGAATAAAACACGACCAAAAATAAAAACGCGAAAAATGCGAAAATAAAAATCGAACGAAAACTCAAAAAACGAAATTCTACATTACCCAGATTTTGAAAAACCGTTCATCATCACAACAGACGCTTCCGGCTTCGCCTTAGGCGGAGTCCCATCACAAGGTGAACTAGGTAAAGACAAACCGATAGCCTATACATCGTGCGTATTAAGAGGGGCATCCCTTCGGTACGACTCCTACGAAAAAGAGGCAATGGCTATCATTCACACCGTAAAAGCGTTCCGACCCTATATATATATATATATGGTAGGAAATTCACTCTCATCACCGACCACGAGCCATTGGTATAATTTAAAACGGCCAAAGACACGAATGCACGCGTTCTCAAATGGCGACTAAAACTCTCAGAATACGACCACGACGTCGTGTACAATCCTGGTACTTTGAATTCAAACGCTGACGCATTGTCGCGTAATCCAATTGAAAAATTAGAAGAAACCGAAATCGTTACTCACTGCAAACAAATACAAATAAGAAATCCAGTTAACGCGTTGCTAGAAATAAACCGTCTATCGAAAGAATCCGGTAGTAGCGAAGAGGAAGGTGGAAGCCCCATAAGGTTCACAACTCAGGTAGATGTCCACCCCATCCCTCAGGAAAAAAAAATAAACGTCGTCACCCGCTCTCAAGCGAAGAACGACATAACTCCAAATACAAAAGAAACTGCACGGGGAAAAAAGCATTTGGCAACGATACACCGGCAAGAGCCGATGCACCCTCACCAAAAGGGACAGATGTGCGTACCGAACCCCGGCACCTTACTCGCCGAAACCGTAAGGTCGTAACCTACGAGGAAAGTAGTGGCGATGAAACAGAAGCCGAGGTTATAAGACCCGCACGTGTCAAGCGCCTTAAGAAGGTTATTGACCGAAAAACAGCTGAGGGCCCTAACCAGCGCAAAGCCTCTCGTATCCCTAATTCCCAAATTCCCTCTGATTCTAATTCCAACGATCCAACAGATTCTAACTCTGATTCGGTTGACTCACAATCCTCCGAAGATGAGATACCTCTGACTCACGGAACAAAGATACCTGAATTCCAGATTGCTAACTGTGTCACGACGAAGGAATTGTTTCATTTCCGAAACGATCACCTAGTCTATTTTGTTGATTTGAAAATGATTGGAATTGAACAAACGTCCCCTCTGGAAAGATTTGACAGTAGGCCAAGCCTACAGTAAGAAGGTTGGAAAAAATATCACATTGCATTAGTTATCAAAGGCGAGAATTATGGATCGTTATCTTTCATATTAGATGACATTAAAGAAAGCGTAAAAGAGTTAAGAGACCTTTGCGAAATTCTCGAACCCGAATCGTGGAGCATTTGTCACACAAATCACGTCGAACACATAGTATGGACCGACGTCATGAACATCATAAAAGAAACAATCACAAACAGTCAAATAAAAATAATAATTTGCTTAGGAACTCTACGCTACGTGCCAATTGAAAAACGAGATTCGATCTTTTACGAAATGCACAAGTCCCCAATTGAAGGACACAAGGGTGTCTCAAAAACGTACAATAGAATTTAACGCGAATATTTTTGGGAAGACTTTAAATCAGATATCCAAAGGAGGATCCAACAATGCTTAGAGTGTCAACTAGAAAAAATTAGTCAGAGTCAAAACAAAACAACCAATGATAATAACGGACACTCCGGGCACAGTCTTCGAAAAAATTTCAATGGACATAGTAGGTCCAATGCAACGTACCTCGAATCAGAACGAGTACATTCTCACTATTCAAGATCACCTCTTGAAGTATTGTATCACGATTCCACTTCCAAATGCACTAGCGACAACGGTCGCCGATGCATTTATAAAGAAATTTATATGCGTTTTTGGTGCACCCAAGGCGCTATTAACAGATCAAAGAAAGTAACTTTTTGAGCGGTCTCATGAAACGGGTCGCAAAACGATTTCGTATCAAGCGATGTCGAACGACCGCGTTTCATCCTCAATCCAACGGATCCCTCGAGAGATCTCATCATATACTGGCCGAATGTTTGAAACAATATACGGATAAAGACAACGAATGTGATCAATGGTTAGAATTGGCAACACTCTCGTATAACACAAGTGTTCATGAAAGTACGAAATATACTCCGTACGAAATAGTTTTTGGCAAATTAGCAAGAGTTCCATCAAGCGAACCGCTTCGAGAATCAGATCAGCTACCCATTTATCGCGGGTATGTAATTGAATTAATCACGAGAATAAACGGAATCAGAAACCTCATCGATGAAAATTTAGTCTCGTCCAAACATCGTTCGAAGAAATATTACGATAAGAACGCTAATCCCAAGAGTTTCAAGGTAGGAGATATTGTCTACCTCCAAAAGGGTACCAAACCAGGTAAACTTGGCGATCATTATACCGGATCACATAAGGTTCTAGAAAAACTGGACAAGGGTAACATAAAAATCCATTATAATAACAAAACACGAATAGTGCATGAAAACCGATTGCGATACTCACACGTTAACACCGAAACCGAAAACAAAAAGAAAAACAAACCACCAAGGGTCGACGGTTCTGATTTTAATCCTAATTAAATAGATAACCACAACAATTACACTGTTCTTTTCAGTGGCTGTTATCAAACTATTCAGAAACATCAAGGGGTATAACTTTTATGAAATCCCAAAAACAAATTCGAAATTCCAAGAACAAATTCAAATTACCAAAAACAACAACGCTGTCTATTAAGAATTATCTAACACCAATTTAAAAGATATCCGCCCAATGTTAACACTACATTTATATCTGACGAGCGACAGATCCAGAAACAAATTTAAACGCTATACTACGATATACTTATTCAATAATGTAACCGAGAATGTTAAATTCTTCAAAAGAGTTTATCTCCTGCGATACAAGCACTACACGAATTTAGATATAGTTTAATGAAAGCTCCAAGCCATATGGCGGTACTAGCTAGCGAAATGGTACACGTTATTAAATCTATACCAATAGAAGTAAACCTGATTAGGTTAAAAGAATGTTAAACGAATGTTAAAAGAAGTTTAAAAGAATGTTAAAAGAATGTTAAAAGAAGGTTAAAATAATGCTAAAAAAATGTTAAAAGAATGTTAAAAGTATGTTAAAAGAAGGTTAAAAGAATGTTCAAAGAATGTTAAAAGAATATTACGATCAACCTGTCACTCGTGGGAACGAAAAATATCTCCTTACTCCGCGAACTCATATATTACCAAAACAAGAACTCAAACAACCTGTAATTCTTTACTTCCTCCATATTACTTTTACGAAGACATCGGGTACAAATTCATACCTGCTCCTGTCAAAGCCATACTACCTGCAAGCATGAAGCCGACGAGGAAGTCTACTTGGCGATACACAAATCCAGAACTACCATGTGGGATCTATTCCGCAGAAGACATCGACAACGTATGAAAACACATCATATTTCCGGTAGAGCAGCCCGCTGCCCTAAACAATATGGCATGGGGCAACAGTGGTCAAAACACTGTCAATCGAGGGGAGACGTTGAATCATCTGGATCATAACAACCTACGATACCAAGCGGACTCCATCTGGAATCGCACCTGGGAACAATTCTTTTAATTCGGTACACCAAACGCTGGTGGCACCCGAATGTTACCTATCGTACAATCGAGCACGCTTCTCACAGATACGGTGATCCATCCTATAGGCTGTACGTATACACTGTGTAGGGCTGGTCGGTCTACCTCGTCGGTGCAGTATGGGACTCGGTTACGCACCTCTTGATGCACCTGGCTAAACGACCTAAGAAGAAAACGTCAACGGTGGAACTGGTCAAGAACTTCATAAACTCGTCACAGCTTCTTCAGTCGAACCAAAGGATCAAGCCAAGACCAACGCTGCAACACATGATCTCTACATTAACATCTATGATCGTTCAAGGTACGAGCAACCTCCTAAAACACGTTCTTTTCCTTCGAGTTCGCACGAGAAGAAATTCGAGTATCAAAACGACCAATCTAATCATGGTGAATAACCTTTTTCTCAATCCTTATTATTATTGTTCTTTCAACCTTGTCAAGTAAGATAAGTTAAAATGAGTAAATAAGTATCTATTCGTATAGAAAAAGAAAGGAGAAAACGCGTAAATATACATCTTACAGTGAAGTAAAAAACATATATACATAATTAAAAAAAAAAGAAACAAGAAATCTCGTACGAATTTTTTTAAAAAGAAACACACTCTTTCTTATAAGGTAATAATGAAGTTCATGCGTACCTCCTAAGCGCAAGATAACTTTAAGTTACACTGTCATATTAGATACCAATCCGCGAATATATTTAAGTCACATTGTAAGTCGATCAATGACAATGCCAATCCGTACTACCGTGCCACTATATTTTCGATTGCAACTCCCAACGAACCTGATCGAGCGAGACGCTCAATTCTAAAGGGGGAGGTGTCACATCGCGACCAAATGCGCACAATGTATTTCTTTTTCTCGCTTTCTCTTATCTTTTCGAGCCCCGGCGAAGACGCAGGGCCGACACGATTTCCCATGGAAATCGTGAGCGACCACACGCGCGATAGCGGCATTCTCATTTTTCGACGGATATTTATATTTTTCTTAAAGCTTAGACCTACCACGGCGGAAATGTAGGCTATTGATAATAAGTAAGCGTCTCATGTATTTCCCCACGCGAAAGCACAGCAGTCTTAACCATATGAAGAACAAATACACACTCGCCAGAATGAAATCCTCAAACCTAGGAAACCACCCTGTCATAAAATACCACTTGCAATCGCAGGCCTTGGTCAACAAGCCCTATCTCGAGCGGTGCGTTCTCGCCGCCGATAAGGCCCCTTTTTCCTCCCGGTATTTTTCCGCGCTCCAGATAAAAGAAACGCTGCTCCAATTCCTGGAAATAGAGCGACGAATATGACTCGCAGGCTACGTCCTGCTCCCACTCTCTATTTTCGACCAATCATCCGCAGAGAAACATATTTGATGCCTTTTCCACCAATCCCTAAAGAAAATGCATCACGAAAATGCACTCCTTCCCCCATAAACGAAACCTCTTCTATTTTCCACTTGGCGAAGAATTATCCTACAGTAAGTCAGTGTTCCATCACCATTCGCCAGTCTCCCAACAGTTCCCATCGCGATCGGACAAGTCTCCAACATCTTCCATCAGATCTAGTTCGAAACGAAAAGCTGTCTCCTGACAGTATCCGACAAGTCCGTTAACTCTAAAAATTAGTATATCTCCGGTATAATCGTTACAAGTTCTGTCTATATTTTGTAAAGCGCGAGTTATAAAACTTCCAATTATTCATATTGAGCGTCCACACCAACATCGATACATTGAATCGCGTAGATTTCCAATTAGTTCGAAAACTCGGCTCGCGATAAATATTCATGTACTAAAAGATTGTGGCTACGTAAAGCACACCAGCCCCGCTAAACCCGTAACCGACCGTAAACAATCGAGCGGTCCGGTCTACCTGCGAAGGCCCAATTCGACCCTTCGTATCTTCAACTATTGTCCTCACGGCGCATCGACAAATGTAAGCGAAATACTTCATGTATATTTTCTGTATTATTAATTTAATCGACTTAACCAAATAGGTTAATTCCAAAAAACCCAGCGTCGATAGAATTTGGGTGTCCAATTACTCCTCAATCGAATAATCGCGTCATCCCATTTTTACCCAAGCACTACCCCTTTTTACCCTCATCCCGAGCTATTGCGCTAGGCGTAGGCTACAAAGAGGGAAACGTAAAAATATATGCCCACGTCTCCTCCGGACGTGATATAACATAAGAATGATTGAAACATGAAGAATGATTTTTTAGCATTTTTCATAAACTGAAAAGCCCTCAGGACTATTGTACCATCTGGCCAAGGAAGTTATTTATAAAATTGTCAGATGAGGCAGGACATCTATTAAGAGGGAATGACACCTCATCGCGGTCGGTATGGTAGAACAATTATAGATTCCCAAAAATCTCTGAAACGGCTCTTCAGATCCCGTCGAAACTTTGCCAAACGACGTCAAATAGATAGACGAACAGCTGTCTTCCCCTCAAATTTTCTGAATTTGAGAAAAAAAATGTAGATTGGCTTATGATAAGCCAATCTAGTTTTTTTTCCTCAAATTCAGAAAATTTGAGGGGAAGACAGCTGTTCGTCTATCTATTTGACGTCGTTTGGCAAAGTTTCGACGGGATCTGAAGAGCCGTTTCAGAGATTTTTGGGAATCTATAATTGTTCTACCATACCGACCGCGATGAGGTGTCATTCCCTCTTAACATGAATAAAATAATACGATTAATGCATAAGATATGTTTGGCTTATTTTTCACGTTTGAGCGAATGCATATATATATATATTCAAATAAAAAAACACACTAAAATAGAAACAAACGGCTTTTATTAGAGCCAAATATTTATTTAACGAAGGTTCACGTCGTTTCAAATTAAGGTGTGGATTATTCATTTTCATCCCCTAACACGCATATATAATATTTGCCGTGGCGCTCGCGCGGAGTCCGTTGGAGAACAGCGTCAGAGGAAGATACGCAAATAGATACAGAGTAAGTTGAATAAATATTCAATAATGTGCTCATTTCTGTCACTTGCTTATATAAAATTTAAAACTTCGCAAACAGACGTGCATGTGTAGCTTTTGTGTGCCCTTAGAGCACAACCTAGCTTCTATACATCATTACCCATTTGTGTGTTCGTAAGTCTGGAATTCTCGAATTTACGTCGTTTGCATCGAATTTGGATTTACCTCGTTCCGTGCAGTTTTTTGTAGAAAAGGCATCTGGCTCTGTAGAATTTATTGACGCAGAGCTTAACGATTAATTTGCCTAACACATCATAGAACAACGTGAACACGCTTCGCATCAGTGTTTCTATAAATGCTCATAACTACTTAAAAGAATTATTATAGTGTCTGTGTATTATAGTAAGATTAATGAATTGCCTTGCGCCAGTGCTTTTTGTTGAGGATTATGAAGGAGATCGGAACATGAACAAAGAAAGTCTTTGGACACTGTAATAGCTTAACAAGAGTATGCCTTGTACTTAAATAGAGTATGCTTAACAAGAGTATTACACAGCCTATTAGAGCCAACTGAAAATTTCCAGAACGTTCCCGGTAACAAAAGTAGTACGCCCCGGCGCCTCAATACCAATCATGCTCACGCATGAGCTCACTCTCTTCTCGACGCGCGAGAACTCCTTTCTCAACACTCCCGCCGTTTGAGTATGTCGAGGGTCCTATGCCTAAACCGGTACACAGAAACTGAAACTGATCATTTAAAAGTGCTTTGGTGAATATATCAGCCAACTGCTGATCTGTCGGAACATATTCCGCCAATATTTCCCCACTTTCCACAGTTTCACGAACATAATGATATTTAATGTCTATATGCTTCGTTCGCTAGTGAAATTCCGGATTTTTGATTAACCGAATTGCACTTTAATTATCTACTCGCTATACTGTCGCAGTATTCGGTCGACACCCGAGATCGTTTAACAACTTCCTAAGCCAAATGGCTTCTTTTGCAGCCACTGCTGCCGCAACATACTCGGCCTTCGTTATGCTGAGTGTCGGCAATCCCGGTGTCACAATCCCGTTCGATAAACAAACCGCATACCCTGTGGTAGTTCTCCGCGTCTCCACGTCGCTCGCGAAATCCGAATCTGAGAAACCCTGTAACTCCGAGTTGCTCCCGCCGCTTGTGTAAGTTATAACGACTTTAGTTGTTCCGATCAAGTACCGGTAAATTCTTTTCACCGCTTGCTAATGACTCTCGTTGTGGTTACTCAGATATTTGCGAACTGAGTTCACGGAATATGCACTATCCGGCCTCGACACAACTGCAAGAAACATTAACGATCCTACTGCTTCTCGAAACGGAACTGTACTTGTCTCTACATCATCACGATCCTTTGAAACTAACCTCACGTGCGGTTCGGCAGGAACGCTGGCCGCTTTTTCATCGATCATCTTAAACTTGTTAAGAAATTTGTTTATGCATGCTTCTTGATGCAAGAAAACCGTTTTCTCTTTTCCATTTCGTTCAATATGTACCCCGACAAATATTTTCCCATCTCCGAGTGTAATTTCAAACGCATTTTTTTAACGATTTGCCTAGTGACTCGAGAGCTTGACTCGTTTTAGCTGCGATGAGCCCATCATCTACAAAAAGCGCAAAAAAATACATTTACACCGTCAACGCAACCTCGAAAGATACACTTATCAGCTTCCGGTTCGCGAAAACTGTACTTTTCCAAAAACTTCCGAAATTTCTCGTGCCAGCACCTGGGTGCTTGTTTCAAACCGTACAACGACTTGTTCAGTTTGCACACGAAACCGCGTTTTTCTTCTTTCTTCATGTTGAGTCCCTCCGGTATTTCCATGTAAATCTCTTCCTTCAGTTCGCTATGAAGAAAGGCCGTTCTCACATCAAACTGCCTGCTCCAAGTCCTGTTCAGCCACCATGGCCAATAAGAACTTGCAAAGAGTCGTATCTCACGACTGGCGAAAAGGTCTCAGTGTAATCGAGTCCCTCCTTCTGTTGAAATCCTCGAGCACAAAGTCGCCCTTTGTATCGGTACACATCACCTGACGTGTCTCGCATGACCTTGAACACTCACTTCGAATCTATGGGGTTTTCGATCCTATTCTTTCGGTACAATTGACCAAGTCTCGTTTTGTTCATGAGCATCGAATTCTTCCTGTATTGCTTCGGCACAACTTTCTGCCTCAGCACTGTTCATCGCCTCCGGGAACGATTTAGGCCGATTATATTCTGCAAAATCGACGACATACCTTGCTGGCAACCGCACATTCCGTCGGTCCCGCAATTGTCTAGTCTGATTCGGCTGATTTAGATCTTCTTCTTGAGGATCTACTCTTTGCACGTTTCCTTCAGGTTTTCCCTGAGCTTCCTCGAACTCTTCCTCGTCTTCCTCCTCGGTAACTTCTGCCACGTCTTCATTTTGAGCAATCGGTCAGATGTATTCGAACTCCTGCCTCTTTGTTGCCCCACGCTGCAACTCCTCGTTGAACGTGACATCTCTCGTCACTGATATTCTTTTGGTCCGAGGATTATACAAACGATAATTCATCGAATCGTTCTGATATCCAACTAAGATCAACTTAGCAGCTTTCGGATCTAGTTTCTTACGAAACTGTTCGTTGATATGCATGTACGCATGCGATCTGAACACACGGAAAAGAGACATTTGGTGCTTTTCCAAACGAGATCTCTTATGGCGTTTTCTCGTTACCGGTAGACAGTAGTCTACTGACCACTGTAACTGCGATACCGACCGCTTCAGCCCATAGCGACAGAGGAAGTTTCTTCGCTGTTAACATCGTGCAAGCACTTTTGACAATTGTCCCGTTGTCGCGCTCGGCTTTCCCGTTCTGCTGGGGTGTGTAAGGTGCCGTGTTCACCAACTGGATCCCTCGAGCCTCAAGATATTGCTTCATCTCTCGATTGCAATACTCTCGTCCGTTATCCGTACGTAACACCTTCATCGGTTTTCCGAACTTGTTAGTAGTATAACAGGACTGATTCTAACCCAGGGATCTCAGGGGGGAGCGGGGCGGGGGTCTCCAGCGCGGGGGACCGAGGGCAGACGTCACGCGGCAGGGAGGGGGAAGGCGTTGCAGAGGGGGAAGGCAGTGGGGGGTCTAGCACGTGGTAGCCGGGAGTGGGGGTGTGACGTCACACGGCGAGGGGGAGGACAGCGATGCCAACCGTGCGGGGGAGGGGGGCGGTGAATAGAACGAGACAACAATCATAATTAGCAAGTACTTATTTTTTGTTTTTCTCATATAAATTACATACAGAATGGCTGCAATAGAATATTTTCATCAATAATGGAAGAATTTTGAATACAAATTGTCAGAGTGTGTTATACATAATACCGCGCGCGCCCGTGTGTGTGTGTGTGTGTGTGTGTGTGTGTGTGTGTATGCGCGTGTGTGTGTGTTAAAAATGAAAAAAAAGAAAATAAAAAATCGACGTCGATGCAATCGTTCTGAAACAAACAAAACATGCATTTTTGTCTCATTAATCTATGTGACACATTGACATTATTTACTATGATACCAAAGTTGAATGGGAATACTCACAATTAGCTCGGTATACATTTATGCAGGTGGCACACATGTCAGGTGGAATTATTTGGTGCAGTGGATCTCGACAGTCGTTGCAGAAAATTCCCCTCATCTCAGCGTAGCGTTCGCGGTAGTGACCGCACACTCTTATTGCTTCTCCAAACGCGTCCCGTGCGTGGAAATAGCACGAAGTGCAATACTTCGCTTGACCATTTGTTGTGAAGTAAAAATAATTCACACAATATTTGACGTTCTGGTCGAGAAGATAAATTTGAAGCATGTCCATTCTATTTTCCCGCACATCGTGGTTTTCACCATCAGATCCACTTTCATACGCGGAATCTACCGATTCGATATCACTTTCCAGATCGTCTATATCCATAACGTCTATTTCATTGTCGTCGTCGCCGGCGATATCAACCACATCAACTTCGCGGATTTGATCAGCCATTATTGCACTATACTTTTTTTTTTTTTTTTTTCTACAGCACTTTCGTTATTAAACGCGCCTCGGAGGTTGGAGACTGGAATGGGGAAAAACCCTATCCCGATTCTTTCTGAGATTTCGATTTTTGGATCTCTATTGGGATGCAGAATGGTGGGGATGGTATTGCTCGAATTTTTCCATACTTCAACGCTAGGATATGCAAACGGTTTTCCTCCTCAGCCTGTGGGAAATAGGGGGGGATGGGTAGGAAAAAAAATGGCCTTCTACGATGTCGAAAGATTTTTCTCAATGTTTTTTTCTTTCGTGACTGTCGGCAAGGGTGTTGATGCACTCTAAAAAAAAAAGTGACCCTACATCGTGGAGGTGAAGGCTGACCAGCTAGGACTCATCTCAAGTGTTGAATTTTACGATCTCCACAAAACCACGTTTGAAAACAACGTATGGAGACCCATAAAAGTGGTTTCTCATAGCGAACATCCCAGTATTTTGGGATTACGGATTGCTATGCATGCACGGCTTGAGCACAGACGTTCTATCGGTTTGCATATATATATATATATATATATATATATATATATATATATATATATATATATATATATATATATATATATATATATATATATATATATAGTATGTCTCTCTCACTCACGCCTCTGACACCATGCTGAATATTCGGTCTAGATATCGAATAGCGTTTAATGTCAGTCAGCAACACGTCACGTCCTTAAAAACTCGTAAAATCCCGCACAGACCCTACATTGATTGCTCTATTTTTTTTTCTGCTCTCCGACTCTATACGAATGGTGGTATAAAAAAGCATGAGAGGGGAGGCTGTTAGACTTTTAATATAATGATAAAGAGGGAAAATATTTTTTTCTTTAAATTGTGGAACGTTGTGATTGCTGCTGCTGGGAAGTTTTAACACTTTGAATGGAGCAGTCAACAAACCAACACCGTTTCTTACTTCAACAATTTTTTCAAACTTATAAATATGTGTAGTATCGTGTTAGAACAAAGACTACAAGAACAAGCAATACTCATAAATTCGGTGGAAGAGTACAATGTGTGGGAGCAACAATACAATGAATTAATTGAATCGTTGGAGAACCAAAGTCGAAATAAACGTCCGCGATTGACAATTGGCAATCGCCAATCATTAATCGCTCAGATAGCGCGACTTGAAAGTTTAAAAAATTCGATACGTCAACGTTTTGTTCATGAGGGGGCTGGATGTAGTGCGCGAGGAAATGGTTTGATTTGGCGGAACATTGAGACAGCATTCGAAAGTCGCATACTGACTGGTTCAGTAATTAACCGCAACCATATTGAACCACGTCAATTTCTCGAAGATGCCCGAGACATAGTGCTTTTACATGTGAAAAACATTATTGAACAACATTTTAGTGTAATGGTTAATACCACGTTCAATGGTGAGTTTGTGGCAGGTGATAAGCACGCAAACAAAAGTGTCAATACAAAAAACTTTGAACTGTTTCAAACATCTGATTTAGATGAGTGGTATGAACAACGCGTTGTCGAACCCACTCTAGCATCCCTTGACGAATTTCAAGAACGCGATAGTGGCTGGACCTTGTTAAAAATTCTAAATTTAACCATAAGTGTGAATAAATATAATCCAATGCGTGCTGGTTGCCACCTTAAATTGCCAAAGGAAGTAATGACAAAGCGTGCAGTAGTAAATATAAAGTCGAATGATAATGCGTGCTTTGCGTGGTCCGTGATCGCGGCCCTATACCCTGCCGAACGTAAAAGTGATCGTGAATCTTCATATCCACATTTTTCGACGGTTTTAAATCTGCAGGGTATTACCTTCCCCGTGACTCTAGAAAAAATTAAAAAATTCGAACAACAAAATAATTTATCAATCAATGTGTATACCATCGACAAGAAGAAAACCCTTCCAATACGCATTAGTGAGCACAAAAGGGATGCGCATATAAATTTGCTATACCTTCAAGATCCATCAGACACCAATGTTGGACATTTTGCGTGGATTAAAAATTTATCCAGGCTGGTGAGCTCGCAACTTAGCAAACTGGGCGATCGAAAATATATCTGCGATCGGTATGTAAATCTAAAATACAATCAAATATGCGACATACTTATATATTTGTAAAAATCGGTCGAATAAAATCAATTAAATCTCTTTGCACAGGTGCTTGCATTACTTCAGTTCGAATGTGAAACTAGAGTCACACACAACGGATTGTGGAAAGCTGAACGACTATGCCATTCAGTTGCCACGCGAAGAGGACAAGTGGCTCACTTTCAGCAACTTGGATCGGAAGCAGCGTCTCCCCTTCGTTGTATACGCAGACCTCGAGTGTGTCTTGTCGAAAACCGACGATCCAAATAGGTATCAACATCACCAAGTATTCAGTGCTGCGTATTACATGCATTGTTCATATGACAATTCCCTATCCACGTATCAGTCGGCTCGCAGTCATAATTGCATTCCTGGTTCGTTCAAGAACTGAAAAGTTTAGCTATTCGCGTGAAAACCATTTTATGTACTAATGTCCCCATGATACATTTGACACGCGAGGAATGGGCAGAATTCCGCCGCGCTACGCACTGCCACATATGTGAGAAAACATTTACGCAAGGCGATACACGTGTTAGAGATCATTGTCATTTGACTGGGCGTTATCGAGGCCCCGCGCATTCGAACTGTAATTTGAACTTTCAGCAATCGTTTTTCATCCCCATCGTATTTCACAATTTATCCGGATATGATGCGCATTTCATTATTAAGGAAGTGGCTACGGCTTTCGAAGGGAGTGTCGAAGTACTTCCCATAACAAAAGAAAAGTATATTTCATTTACGAAAAATGTGAAACTCACGAACGATACGCGAAATGACATCAAATTGCGATTTATCGATTCATATAGATTTCTCAATACTTCTCTCGATAAATTAGCATCGTTTCTTACCAAGGATAAACTAAAAATTTTGAAATCTGCAATTCCTAACAATCAACAATTCGATTTATTGACACGCAAAGGTGTTTTCCCATATGAATATGTGGACGACGTCACCAGGCTGCAAGAAACGCGTCTACCGCCAATTGACTCATTTTACAGTTCATTGAGTGGTGGCACTGTAAGCGAGAGCGACTATACACACGCGGAAAATGTCTGGAAGGAATTCTCTATTCAAACGTTAGGCGAATATAGCGATCTATATTTGAAAACGGATGTCCTGTTATTAGCTGACATATTTGAAAATTTCCGTGATAGCTGTATTGAGAGCTATGGACTTGACCCGGCATATTACTATTCACTCCCCGGGTATACATGGGACGCAATGTTGAAGCATACGAGTATTACATTCGAATTGCTCACTGACATTGACATGGTCATGTTTATCGAACGTGGTATACGTGGCGGACTAAGTCAATGTTCGAACAGATATGCTAACGCGAATAACAAATATATGGACTCACATGATCCATCTAAAGCTTCATCGTATCTTATGTATTTCGATGTAAATAATTTGTACGGCTGGGCAATGTGTCAATTTTTGCCTTATGCAAATTTCAAATGGGTCAACGACCTGTCAAATTTTGATGTATCATCGATCTCAAACGATTCACCTACGGGCTACATTCTCGAGGTAGACTTGGATTATCCACAAAATTTACACGATGCACATAGCGATCTCCCGTTTTGTCCAACGCGTGGAAAACCACCCGGTAAGCGGCCGGACAAGTTGCTCGCAACTTTGTATAATAAAGAGCGCTATATTGTACATTACCGGAATGTTCAGCAGTGTCTACGGCATGGGCTCCGTATAACAAAAATCCATCGAATATTGCAATTCCAACAATCCCCATGGTTACGGTCTTACATCGAGCTAAACACGCAATTCAGAACCATAGCGAAAAATGATTTTGAAAAAAATTTATATAAGCTGATGAATAATGCGGTATTTGGCAAAACAATGGAAAACGTTCGAAATCACGTTGACGTGAAACTGTTGACAAAATGGGAGGGGAGATATGGTGCCGAGGCAATGATTGCGAAGCCCAACTTTCACAGTAGGAGCATCTTTTCCGAAAACTTGATTGCCGTTGAATTGCGTAAACTTGAAGTGAAATTCTACAAACCAATATATGTCGGTATGTGCATACTCGATATATCAAAAACGTGTTTGTACGAGTTCCACTATGATCATATGGCTCCGTTGTATCGTGAAAAATGTAAGATAATGTACACCGATACCGATAGCCTTATCTACCACATTGAGTGCGAAGATGTATATGAAGGTATGAAGCAAACTATTGTCCGGTTCGACACGAGTGATTATCCCATCGATAATGTTTTCGATATTCCATTAGTAAATAAGAAAGTGCCAGGTCTCATGAAGGATGAAAACAACGGTGCTATAATGACTGAATTTGTTGGACTTCGGTCAAAAATGTATGCGTTAAGAGTAGATGGTAAAAAGGATACCAAAAAAGTTAAAGGTGTAAAGAGTGGCGTTGTCGCAAGAACAATAACTTTTGATGATTATATGCAGTGTTTAAACGAGGAGATTGAAGTGTGTCGGAGCCAAACGTGTATAAGATCCACACTGCACGATGTATATACTATTCGCGAAAGGAAAATTGCTCTTAGCCCACACGATGATAAGCGATATATCATACCCAATAGCACAAACACATTACCATGGGGACATTACAGAATACCATTTTAACACCGATATATTCTATAACATCGCAATCTTTTTTGTATATTTTTTAACTGGTAGAAAATAAAGAAGACAAAAAAAACATTACCCTTTGTAATCCATATATTCATTCAAAATATTTTCCTCCATATCGTCGTGATGCATTTTTCTAGGGGAAAAAGATTCAAATGCGAGGAGCAAAAAAGAGCTACCCAAGAGACACATGATGCGGTGTCGGGGAAGACGGACTCTTCATCCTTTGCAGCACGTGCGGAGATGGAGACGGCACTTGACCGCCACTTGTTGGAGCTTTCGGCAGAGAGGAAGGAGTCATAAATAAAAAAAAAGTTTTTTTTTTATTGTTCACTACAAATCAGATGTATTTATCCAACTGTTGTGGGTATTGTCGAAACCCAACCATTTTACAAACATTCGATTGCCACGTTTCTTCAGTACTTTTTCCACGAGATAGATATCGGGATATTTAACTTTTAGAAGCTCTTGCTCGTAGAAACCACCTGCAATAGGTTTATCCGTATGGTCTTTCAGGCTATACATTACAGGGCTTGTGTTTTTCACGCTATATATTGTAAATATTTCCGTTGTCCAGTTTGGTGTGTAACCCTTTTCAAATACACTCTTAAATTTGCTGATTCTCACGTTATCGCCAATTTTGAATTTTGGTGGCTTCTTCATTGGAGGTTGAGTCTTGTTGAAAACTTGTCGCAATATTTTCTTCTCGTTACCGACATTGACATTCCTTGGCTTCATTCTAATTGTACGGTGTACAGAGTCATTATACTCGACAATTAAATTATCAAGAATATCAATCCACTTAAAATTACCACGAAGGCTAAATTGCTTCCACATTTTGTTTTTCAGTGTACGATTAAAACGCTCGCAAATGGAGGCTTTTAAATTACTATATGTTGAATACATGTTAATATTGTGCTTTTCCATTAGAGACTTGAAAGTGGAATTATAAAATTCTTTTCCATGATCGACATGCAAGTTCTGCGGTGTCCGTCCTCCCTTATCGATTATCGACTTCATTGCGGCCGCTGTATCCTTGCCATTCTTACTCAACATTGGTGCGGCCCAGGCGAATTTTGAGAAAGTATCGATGACGGTGAGGAGAAATTTATGTTTGGAGTTTTCACGCGCGTATGATGACATATCGACGAGATCAGCTTGCCAGGTTTCGTCCAAACCACGGATGTCCACATGTCGACGAGGATAATTTCGTCGAGCAGGCCTATGTAGCTCCAGCACGAGAGCGCTCTTTTTCTCGTTCATTTTCTAGTCCACTCAGTCGCGCATCCAGTACAGCAATGGTGCGCGAATTACGAATCACCAAATCTTGTAGAGTTTTGACATCGGCCTCGAGTGTTTTTGCAATGTCTCTCATCGTAGCTTCAAGTCCATTTACCAACAACTGATTACTCTCATTCATTTCTTTGCGTATGTTCTTAATGATATTTCGAGATTTTTTATGTAAAGCACTTAGAGTGATGGCGTCGTCTTGTCCTTCCGGATTAGCGACGTTACACAATCGTTTCTGCCCCAAGTCATAATGGCCATCTGCGGTCGTTCTAAACCCAATCCCAGGTCGGCCCGGAGGACCTTGCTTACTGAGGAGCACACTCTTATTTAATTGGCGTCCAAACACATCGACACTCATGTTGAGAATGCGTGAATTCTCTGATGCTGAGTTAATAAATGATTTCAGCTTCGCGCAATTCCTCGATAATCGATATGATTTCATTCGAATGCGCAGAATTTCCGGCTGCTTGCGATGCCAAAAGTAAGCGAAGACGATCGACTAGCTCATTTGGATTATCCCAATAAATATAGTCCAATTGAGTGTTTTTTCTGGCTAGCTTATACTTTGGCATACCCTTTCCCACATGATGATCGACTATATTTGCGATATAAGTGTTGAATTTATGGCAGGTATTACGTCGTATAGCCTCATTAGGCTTGTAAAATTTTTTGTGCGCATTTGTCGAGATGACAATCTTTTCATAGTTTTTCAAATCGTCCGGTGTGAGAATTTCGACATTGGGCACTTTTTTAAACAACAGCTCCGTTAATCCAATAGTTTTCGGATAATTCACATCACCCACACGAATATGTTGAGACTCGAAAATGATCGGAGAATTGCCAATCATTAATTTGTTTTTTGCGAGATTCCGTACACCATATAATACATCCAAGCCTGCCTTTCTATTTGTTCGTAATAATAGGAGATATTCTCCGATTAATTCATCAACATTCTGCGAGTCATCATCATCCTCATATATCAATTTGAAAGAATCTTGTGTTTCACTCTTGAAGGAATCTTGTGTCTCATTCTTCAATTGATTTTTCACACTATTTATCGCATCTCCTTCTTCAGCATTATCACTCACTTTTTCATCCTTAATTTCCTCCTTCGCTACCTCGCCGTTTTTATACATCACCAATTTCTCCAGTGGTCTCACTATAGGCTTGAAGACATCTTGCATTCTCCGCTCATCGCTATCTTTTCCCATTTTCATCATTCGATGCTTTCGTCTGATTGCATTGCTCGCCTTGGCAATTTCACACAATACATCTTTCTCACGCAAAAGTTGTTCGGTCTTCATGTTGTCACTGCCAAGGTATGCACAATACTGCCTCTTCAACCACCAGCGATGAATCATTTATCAATGGTCAGAAAATAATCAAAACCTTGTCTATATCGACCCTCATTAATACCACTATCCTTGTCAATCGTGATAAATCCATACTTTTCGGAATTCCAGCATTTCATGCACATGTTTTTAAAGCACGTATAAGTCATATCCGTATTAACATGATCGTTGTAGACGTGTTTGAGGTTCATATCGTCCTGCTTGAAAAGCACCACGAAATTTGCATTATCTCTCACGAGATGTTTGGGGATACGGGTGTACGTCTGACAAAGATAAAAACTGTCAACAATCTCGTGTCTTCCCATGGAAAAGAAGGCTTTAACATTATCCTGTTTTTCACACGCTATATCATCAAAGATGAATATAGAGTTGGATTGTGCCTCACTTGGTGCTATCACCTGTTCATGCGCGTTGAACGGATGATACGCAACTCCACTCACAGGTTCGATCAACCGTTCGAGCAACTTATACTTTGGCTGCTTGAGCGATTTGGAATACAAGTAAATATTCGCAAATCTCAAACCATTCGGATGGATGATAAGAGTGAGCAGAGCGTTGGTTTTCCCACAATTCGATGGACCGCAACCCAAACAAACAGTGCACGTATGCTATCCGGCAATAAATACCCATGTCGTTTCTTTTTCCCTCCACGATCTTCGACTAATTCATCGAAATTTATCACGGGAAGTCCGCCTCCGATAGTTTGCTTGTTGGGCGTCATCTCACACACGACTAACGGCGAAATCATATAAATAGCATTCTTATAGAGATTATCCGTCAGTCGCGTATTGTCTTTAGACATGATTGTGCATAGGAAGAGTGGTAAAGGTTTGGTCAACCGCCTAATCAACAAACTCCCCGTTGAACTACATTTGCCTGGATATCAGTATTGTGGACCAGGCACAAAGTTGGCCAAGCGCCTTGCTCGTGGTGATCCGGGCATTAATCCATTGGATACGGCTTGCAAACAACACGATATTGCGTATTCGAAAAATCCGGATAATCTTGAGGCGAGACATTTGGCGGATAAAGTGTTGGCTGAACAGGCTAGGCAACGTGTTACCGCGAGAGACGCTAGTATCGGTGAAAAAGCCAGTGCTTGGGGTGTGGCAAATATTATGAAGACAAAGACAAAATTTGGCATGGGAATGAAGGCCCGCAAGGGTGGCGTTTGTTTGAAAAAGATAATTGGCGCTGCAAAGAAGACAATGATTCAAAGTAATGATCCGCATAAGATTATTAAATCAGCTTTAAAGGGTGCTCGTGCAGCTGTAAATTTGCAAGGTGGTAAAGTGCGCACACCTCGGGTTCTACCTGTACCCCATAAAATTGGTGGTTTATTGCCCTTCCTCGTGCCCATTTTTGCTGGTCTTAGCGCTGCGGGTGCTTTGTCGGGTGGTGCGGCTAGTATAGCTAAAGCCGTAAATGCTGCTCAAGCAGCTAAACGTGAATTGGATGAAAGTAAGCGTCATAATCGGACAATTGAAGCAATTGCATTAGGTCGGGGTCTACATCTGAAACCATATAAGCAAGGATTGGGCCTTCATATCAAGCCAAAAAACTAGAAGTAACGCTACCTCACCGACCCCTCACCGACCACGACCTACTCAAATATGCAAAAATCCTAAAGATTCCACATTTTCGCGGAGTTTACATGCGCGACACATTGCCAGCGAGCGGACCTCTCAAATGTGAAGCAGCAATTGTAAATTTGGATGAAAATGTCGGTCCTGGCACGCATTGGGTCGCTTACAAAAAGACCGGATCGAAAGTCATGTACTTTGATAGTTTCGGCAATCTTCCACCACCATCCGAGCTCATGAGATATTTCCGTGTCGGTAGCGTTAATTATAATTATAAGGGATATCAGGAATATGATACGATTGAATGTGGACATTTGTGTCTGAAGTTTCTTTCTCGACAATTGCAGCACAAAGACAAATATACACTATATATAGGTAGGAAATGACGTGGAGAATTCAGTTGTCAATTTACCAGCACCATGGATGATAGCTTAACCTTGACCATATCTGGCTCATCGTCCATACTCGAGGCGCAGTACTTTCCCCCCATCGAACTCTCGCCACACAAAAGTTATACCCTCGGTCTCGTTGAATTGTTAACCTTCAACTCTATTCCAAATATCGACGTTAACCATGATAAGCTTTACGTGGGAGATGAGGTGTTGACGATACCTACGGGTAGCTATGAAATAGAGAATATTGAGGCGTTTGTACAAGCAGAGCTCACGCGTAAAAACATCAAAATTAGCATTAAACCGAATAATAATACGCTACGCAGTGAGATCGAGTGTGATCATGATGTCAATTTTGAGCCGAAAGATTCTATTGGCCATCTTCTAGGCTTCACCGCACGCAAATTGGATGCCAATAAAAGACACGAATCTGACCTTCCTGTAGCCATTCTCAAAGTGAACGCCCTACGCGTTGAGTGCAATATTACCGCTGGAGCCTATATTAACGGACAAAAAGTACACACAATTCACGAATTTTTTCCATCTGTGCCACCGGGCTATAAGATCATTGAAGTTCCTTCACACGTTATTTATCTGCCAATCACGAGCCGAACGATTGATACCATACAGCTTCGCATAGTGGACCAGGACGGTGATTTGGTAAACTTCCGAGGTGAAGTAATCACCATACGCCTGCATATAAAGTCGTGATGGGTATAGTTTTCAATAGATCTTCCAATAACAATAAACGGTCATGGATAAAAACAATCAGTCGTCGGTCAGTGCCCAAAGTGCTAACACCTCAAAACGTGCTACTCTTGAAGAATTTGGGTCTCAAAGTGCGTGGCGAAAGCGTGTAAAAAATTATTTAGTCTGTGCTTTGTGCATCTGTTGCGTGAAATGGAAGAAGAAATTGTAAACATTCAAACGCCCGTGGTCTTTGATGAATCCATCATCCATTGTGAGATTCACGCTCATCAGCCATATGCATCTTCAACCTTCAATAACAGCGATGAAATCCGTATTGCTATCCAACATCAAGACCTCTCTATCCTGCCAAGCAAGAGTTCCCTACACATATGTGGGAAATTATCCAAGCGTGATGGGGCGCCAACCACTGCTACAAGTCTCGTCAACAATGCCATTTGTCATTTGTTTGAGGAAGTGCGATATGAATTGAATGCCATATAAATTGATCGTAATAAGAATGTCGGTATTACGAGTGTAATTAAGGGATATTCATCTCTCTCACCGGCCAAAAGTTCTATGCTCGAGAACACTGGATGGCTCGATGTTGAAGAAACCAAGCAGATTGTAGATGTATCGGGAAACTTTGATGTGTGTATACCGCTCAGCATGCTCCTCGGATTTGCTGAAGATTATCGGAAAATTGTCGTAAATGCCAAGCATGAGTTGATTCTCACAAGATCAAAGACCGATGACAATGCCATTGTACAAACAGCGCCCGAAGACTACAAACTCGCATTGCATAAAATAGAATGGCTCGTACCGTATGTCACAGTCTCAGATCAGCGAAGAATTCAACTGTTAAAGTTTCTCGCCAAAGACGCGCCAATTTCCATGAGTTTTCGTACATGGGAACTGTATGAATATCCATTGCTGCCTGCCACCTCCAAGCACGTGTGGTCTGTGAAAACCTCGAATCAGCTGGAGAAGCCACGATATGTCATACTCACGCTGCAGACGGAACGAAAAAATAAGAAACAACACAATGCGAGCCACTTTGATCATTGTAACCTGAGCAATGTCAAATTATACCTCAACTCGCAATGTTATCCATATGGAAATTTGAATTTGAACATTGATCAAAATCAATATGCTCTACTCTATGAGATGTATGCAAACTTTCAGCCGACCTATTACAACAAAGAGGCTGAACCATGGCTGAGTAGGATGGAATTTTTAGAAAAAGCCCCGCTCGTTGTCATTGACTGCTCTAAGCAAAATGATTCTCTCAAGTCCGGTCCTGTGGACGTGCGTCTTGAGTTCGAATTGAAAAACAATATTCCGCCGCAAACCTCAGCATACTGCATGATCCTCCATGATCGTATTGTCGAGTACAATCCAATTAGTGGTGGGGTGAAAAAATTGGTATAAAATCATGTCGATGATTCGCGTCCACGTCAGTCAACATGGAGCTTATCATCGATGTGCAGGGCTTTAAGAGACCCATCAACAAATTTGTCCTAAAGGAGATGTCCATCGTCAAACTCCACGACAAGAATGCTGAACCGCTGACGCTCGCCTTCGACGCACCATTTGCATGGGACTCTTTACCGGCCAAGTACAAAATGGCAAACAAGTGGCTGGAACGCAATTTCCATGGAATACGATGGGATCACAGCGGCATACCATACGAGGCAGCTAGAAAGACAATTCGAGAAATCTTGCAAGGAGCTCCAACCATCTATGCGAAGGGTTTCGAGAAATGCTCATGGCTATCAAGATTCGCAGATCCCGCAACAAAGGTCATCGACTTGGAGACTCTGGACTGTCCATCGCTGCAGAAGTTGCCGAAAATCACAAACTCCAAATGCCCGCACCATTCCGTCAACACGAAATACAACTGCGCCCATGTGAATGTAAAATCGCTGAAAAGCTGGTTAAGTGTATACGAAGCGTTGTGTGAGCGAGGGATTTTTTTTAAATGAATAAAAAAAAAACGTTTCGATGAAAATATATATCATTTGTGTTCTTCATTTATTCTACGGCGAAAATAGTTTGAATTTCTCTTTCTCATACATTTCAATAATACAGTATTTTTTTTTTCTAAATACATTTTTACATATTCAACACTAAAAACGTCGAAAGCGATGGCGATGCGACTGTGATGCGGACGGCTGTTGCACTCAACGATGCTGCCCCAACGAATTTTGTCTTTTCCACCATGCTTAGAGGCGATGGAACTTGACGCTGTTGTATTTTCCGCAACTGCATGTAGAGTTGACCATGGCGCGCCAGTTACAGCATACCCTCGATGATGCGGACAGCCGTTCGACGATGGTGTTCCAACGAATTTTGTCTTTTCCACCATGGTGTGCTCACAGTCGATAGAACTCGACGCTGTTGTATTTTCCACCCATGTACCTCATGAAGAGATGATGATCGCGTGCCTCTTGCCGCATACGCTCGAACGTTTCCAAATCTTCGTCGAAGGCCTTCACAAGTCGCGCTGGTAGGAAGACAGTGAACGCATGCGCGATGTCAGCGATGTAGCGTTTCCCAAACTTGGTTTGTACGGCCCTCATGTCAGAGGTTGGATGCTCCGAGTGAACGATGAGTTCTGACAGCTTCGTCGTTGGAAGGAATTCCGCCATTCGGCTGACTTTGTTGATACTCGTGAAATCCATTTTCCACACTTGTCACTTTTCAAAAAAATTTCAAAGTTATTTTTGAAGATGTTGATGTGGCGGTGGAATAGTGCAGTCTGAGCTTGGTCCATGAAATTATAAGCTCCCTCGTTTTGTAACCCCACCACTAAAATTTTCAAACTTCTCCCCACTTTTCCAATAATGAAAAATGGGGTCAAACACGTTCGTGGAACCCGGTCCTCCTCCCACGTGGAAAGTTTCACACCTCATGACATTTTTCACAGTCTCGACGTTGAGGTGGGGGGCCATCAATGTGATCTTTCATTTGTGGCGTATTATAATGCTCCATGCATGGAAGATATGATATCACTTCACTGTCGTTGCGATGATGTTCTGGCAAACGATCCCACAGTAAACCAATATAATGACCCCAATATTTTAAGAGCAAGACCTTTGGAACTTGTTCGAGCTCGTTTTTGGTCAAGTCCAGGGGGTGTTTGGCCGGATGCACTGCATACATACTCGCACATGTGAACATCTTAACGTTATATTTCGGAATGAAAGCAAAATCTCGATGGGATTAAAATTTGTTTTTTGGAACAATGACTCCTCTCATAGCCGCAGCTGCATATAATAAATAAGGCATTTTATAGCTCTTTGAAAGGTCGCCCTTCATATGGCAACTGCAGATTTTTATATTATCAAAAAAAAAAAAATTCTAGCCACTCATAGTTGTCTCTCTCTCTCTCTCTCTCTCTCTCTCTCTCTCTCACACACACACACACACACACACACACACACGCACGCACGCACGCACGCACGCACGCACGCACGCACGCACGCACGCACGCACGCACGCACGCACGCACGCACGCACGCACGCACGCACGCACGCACGCACTCACACACACACACACACACACACACACACACACACACACACACACACACACACACACGTGCACACGCATATCTAAATTGTTCTTTGTGCAGACTTCCAGTGACGTAATAAAAACGCTCCGCCTGCATCGATAATATGTAAATAATTTTAATGATTATAATAAATCACACGATTTTATGAGTTTTCAACATTTACCCACCGCCCTATGGTGTCAACGGCCCCGCGCCAACCCCCTTATCGCTCAGCGTCGCGTATCATCACGCCCCCACTCTCGGCTACCTCGCGCTAGACCCCCTCTCTGCGACGCCTTCCCCCACCCCGCCGCGTGACGTCTGCCCTAGGTCCCCCGCGCTGGAGACCCCCGCCCCGCTCCCCCCTGAGATCCCTGGGTTAGAATCAGTCCTGTTATACTACTCTTGTTGTCGATTAAACTCTCGTACTTCTTGAAAATAACGGAAACATCAGACTTGTGTTTCATAAAGTAAACATACCGAAATCGTGATGCATCATCATGGAAGGTTAGGCAGTATCTCGCACCGACTATCGACTCCACAGAGAATGGTCTGCATACATCTGAATGTATGTATTCTCTGGGCTTTGTGTTCCTTTTTCTCTCGTTCTTCTTGAACGGAAGCCTGTGAGCTTTTTCAAGAGCACACGATT
Source organism: Ophion ellenae (assembly GCA_963210295.1). Taxonomy (NCBI): domain Eukaryota; kingdom Metazoa; phylum Arthropoda; class Insecta; order Hymenoptera; family Ichneumonidae; genus Ophion; species Ophion ellenae. Next base: position 24,588,962 of record OY723386.1, read on the forward strand.
CACAGAAGAAATTGTCAACGTCAGCCAGTTTCACACCGCGAATTAGCCCCTTTTGCGTCATCTTTCGCAACACTTTATTGTTCACATGTTCCATGCGTACGTGCCAGACACGCAAATTCACTGTTCACACATTTGCTTCACTTGTGACACTCGAGATTCTTGCTCTGAAATAAATTTGGTAAATTTGCATTTGGTAAATTTACCAAATTTGGTAAATTTGATTGTCTTGTTTCACACCGACACCGAAAATTTCACCGTCACGATTTACTGTCACTTGTTTTCCCTTAAACACAACCTCAAACCCCTTTGAAGTACACACGTGGACCGAAAACAAAATTTTCCGAAGTTTGGGATCGTAAAGCACGTCATTGATTCGCGCTTCCCATTATTTACCGTTCACAAGTCTATCGATGAGCACAGTACCGGTAACATCGCACACGCCGTTATCCCCGAGCGATATCGTTTCGCCACTCCTAGGGTAAAACTCGCTGTACCAGTCCCGTTGGTAAGTGATGTGCCTCGAGGCACCACTGTCGAACGACTGCCATGAGTCGTTCAACGACCTCACTAGATGGCACTGTCTCTGATTTCACTTGTCGCTGTTCTCACAGACTGATGAACGCACACTCGCGAGAACTTTCGCCGGTATTGTCTTTGTCCCTTTTCTTTTTCCGGCACTTGCGAGCATAATGCCCTTTTCTTTTGCAATAGAAACACTCGACATTTGTCTTTTTTACTTTCAGGGTTTTTCTCGCTTTCATTGTTTTCACTTGCGGCGAACTTTTTCTCCTTGTTCCCACCAAGATTCACGCGCTAACGCTCGAGTGACGTCATCATCACTTTCGAGTCGTTTCTTCTTTCAATAACCGTTCCAACAGGTCTTCAAGCGATTGACTATCTTCCGGTACACTGTTCCACGCTGTCTGGGGACCATTATATTTCGACGTTAGGCTGCCGAGAACCTTTGCCATGATGGCCGTGTCCGAGACCGCTTCTCCCAGATTCTTCAGCTAAGACACCATGTTTTGTACCTGGGATACGTGTTCGACACTGACTTCTGCTCGTGGATTCTCACCGATTTGTCCCACATTTCCTTCGCTGTATTGCAGTTGAGCAAACAGTCGAGTTGAGAATCCTCAATCGAGGACGAAACAATGCACATGGCCGTCGCGTTTTTTTTTCACCCATTTTTGCCCTCGGCCGAGTTAGCGTCTGCCGGCATCACTCGTGCGCCCGTTAAGACATCTTCAATCGCGTTCGCGATAAGCATCGAGTTCATTCAAAATTTCCACGCTTGAAAATTCGAGCCATTTTTTGATGTTCTTAAACAGTGTTAGTTCCGACATTTCCGTTCGATAATTTTTCCAGTACACGGATACCGGTACACCGCGACACTGCAATGGCGACCACGTAGCGACCAACGCAGGCTGCTTGCCTGATCCCATAACCTGTTGAGGATTATGAAAGAGATCGGAACGTGGACAAAGAAAGTCTTCGGACACGGTAATAGCTTAACAGATTGACTGCGTTTTGATTTTGCGTGCTGTACCTGAGCACAGGCCTTAAACAACGCGGGCCCCGCGACCTCGGAGACGGAAAACGCCGACCACCGCGACAAGCAGTGCAATCGCACGTAATTCCTCCCAGTTCACATTCGGAGGCAGATCCTTGTGCAACTACTGGTTGAGCCGAGTGACTTTCCAACACTCTAACAACTCTGCAGATTGCAGCCCGAACTAATAATAACGTAGCTCACCTGTCGGGTACTCGTGGCCACCCTGACCAGCATGCGGCCAACCACTACCACCGCAAAACCAACCACAATAGGCTAGTACCGCCCCGTAGGGCGGCGGGGAAATTAGCCCCCGCGGTGCCAATCAGGGTCATTGGTCGGATCCTCGTGCCTACGATCGCTCGCATCACTTCCAATTGACATGTCCGTGCCCACGTCGACATTGGTCTATCAGCGCTTCGACATGGCGGTGTCGCTACTCACCGAGGTACCCGGGCCTACATGGGCTTTCACGGATGTATGTCCCTGCCCCATATAATAGCTTAACAAGAGCTTTTTTATAATTATAATTACAGCCAACTAAAAATTGCCACAACGTTACCGGTGACAAAAGTAGTACGCTCCGGCGCCTTAATACTAATCATGGTTACGCATGCATTCACTCTCTTCTCGACGCGCGAAAACTACTTTGTCCACACTTTTAACTGTGTGTACGATGACTGCGAAAGTTGGACTTCGCAGTGTACTCTCTGCGCTTCGCAAGAGACGAAAGCTCTTTTGGGATACTTTCGTGTCGCAAACACATTTCTACACAATGTCAAGCGAAAAAACTTTGCTCGGATGTAATAATTAAGAAAATTTTACCTCTCACTGTACTCAAAATAGTGTCCATGCGAAGAACTACAAGTGATGAAAACGATGTTTTATTAGACTTTCTCCACAGTACTGTTCATGTAAAAAAAATATGACTCACATTTCAAAACTTTCTTTAGAAGGATTCAGTAAATCATCAGAAGATTTCTCTCGGCGCTGAGCAAGAGAAATTTCTTCGCAAGCTGTAGAAAATCGAATAACTTGCCTAACTTTTTTTCAAACCTGTCATTTTGATCAGCAGCGAGAGATTTGTTATGATAATTCACTGAATCCCTCTAAAGAAAGTTTGGAATGTTACTCAGAGTGGAGAAAATCTAACAAATCATTGCTTTCGACCCTTGTAGTTCTTCGCATGCACATATTGCGAGTACAACGAAAAGTAAGATTTTCCCAATTTTTATATGCGAACATAGTTTCATTTAAGTACGCGGTACAGAAATTTGTATACGGCTCAGGAGTATCTGCAAAAACTTATGTCGCTTGAAAAGCGCAGAAAGACTGCAAAGTGCAGCTTCAGCGCTCACCGTACACATAGTTATAAGCGCTGACTCAAGTTAATCCATTTGTCTTGACAACATGAAATGTAATTTTCCAAAACAGTGGATATTCATAGAAGAACTGATGCTGAGCTCGTTCACATAGTTTTGTAATGCATCGGCAATGTTTGGCCCTAGAAGGTGGGACATTATTGAGTGGTTTAAATGCTTTGAACAAAAATTGGATCGTGAGACTGTGAGAATGGGAGACCTTAACTTGATTACGAAAATATTTCAAGTACGATCGAGTGGCATGTATTTATATTTTTCATTTCGCTGTTTGTATTATTAAGAAGCGTCTTCTTTTTGTACATTGAGGTCGTGAATTTCTAACAAAGTGTGTAAAAACGTTTGAACCATTTTCACAGCCTGCACTGACCAACAAAAGTTCGAGCATTTAAGGAGAATTCATTTTCGTTCCAAAAAAAGTTTAAGCATTTAAAAAGAATTCATTTTAGTTCCAAAAAAATTTGAGCGTTTAAGAAGAATTCATTTTCGTTCCAAAGAACGTTTGGGCATTTTCGTTCCATTCCAATTATGCAAACTCCAGCGTCATGGAGTTGGGATCACAAAGATTTAAGAGAAGACAAAAATTATGAACATTTTGCACTGATTTTCAAATTGTTCTATCGCCGCGAAAAATCATCGTAGGAGAAAATTTTAAAAAGTTTTTCAAAGGTTCGAATCTCTAGATTTCAAGCGTCCACTTAAAAGAATTGTTTGCTGTTGGAAAATGCAAAGGAAACTGTCCGATTTTTGTTTTTAAAAGGTGTACAGACAAGGAAACATTTGTTTGATTAATGACGCAATCAGACGTATTTTCCATGGATCAACCTTTCTATTTTGAACTTTGAAACAAGCATGTGTCAACTACATGATCAAAGTCAAATGACGCTTTTGACTTTAATAATTAATAACTCATGGACTAATCATCGTACACGAATTTAAAGGACAGTTCTGGAGAGCTGAAATTATGCTCTTCAAGGTAAGAAAAAATCAAGTTTGATCAATTTGTTTTCTGTGAGATGTGCAGTTAAACATGTCAAAAATGCCGTATATTTACTAAACTACAAAAGTTACGACATCTCTGCGGATAGCTATCGCGAATATTATGCTCAGGCATTTTTTCACAGTTGATAGTGTCCACAAAAAGTATGCTAAGCGTAAAGTTGTCCCAATTTTTTCTCTGTAGCCCGAGTGATGAAAGTTTTGAATTTCGTAAAAAAAATTGAAGGATTCTTTTAGGTCACTGTTATTTCGCTTACTTGGTAAAAAAAATAGTTTTTCGATATTTACTGGTATTTTCGCTCATGTAAAGTAAAGATTTTCACAACGAAAAAAATTTAACTTTTTTTCAATAAACAAAAATTTCTCGTCGTTTTTAAAAAGGAATGTACTTTTATTGGTCTGTCAATTTCTTATTGAATAATAAAAAACATACCCTCTCAAGGTAAAAAGCTTCATTCTTTAACCTTTTTTGTTTAAAAATGGATGTTAAAAGTTGTAACCCCTCTGTATTTCTTATACGTTTATTAATTTGAGAATAATCTTCTCATAAATAAGCATATTGTGAATCCTTTATTGTAAAAAAAATTGTAAAAATAAAAAAACTAGTTGTGTTAATTTCTTTAAAAAAAATCTTCAGTAATAAAAAATAATGGTTATAACGAGTTTGAAATTGCAGACGTCGAGTTTGTTCAGATATATTGAAATTTCCCTTTCAAAAAGATCTGAAATCTCGTTCAAAAACTTTTTTTTTAAGTAAAAAAAACACCAATAAAAAATCGTTAAAAATCGTTATCACTTGTTTTACTATATAAAATATTCCGATTTATCTCAAATATCTCAAACTATACTTTTTATTTAAATTCAAAAATGGTTTCATTTTACTTCATTAATGCAAATGTACAAAAAAAAGTGAAATCACTTTTATGAAATAGCCAAGCAAGTTTACTAGTCATATGGCACGCCAAATTGTTAAAGCGTGCGTATAATATTTTCGAAAATATTTCATTTAAAAAAGTCATATTAGTATTATAAGAAAAAATAATATCACCATTAGATAAAAATCCATAGGAGGTAACAAACAAGTACACTGGAAATGCTGTGCAACGACTTGACGTGCATGGTTAAAAAAAAAGTTCGGGGAAGGATTGCGTCATCGCAACATCCCAACTGTCGGGTTAACAAAACATAAATTGTCACATTTTATTATGCAAGTGAAAACCAGTTTCATGTGGAGCACGTATCAAATGAGTGATGTACCCTTCGACCACACGGCACTTGAAATGTTAATTTATTTGCATAATACGAAAAAATGTATCTAAAAGCATTTACCTTTTATTCTATAGCACAATAACCGCATATCTCATGAAATATATCGCGTCTCATAGACTTTGATGTAATGGATAAAGTATGCATCTCTAAACTACAACATCGGTAGGTTTAAAGATTAGCATTACTGTTTTATCCTCCTGCCGGTGGAAAGAGAAATTTCGTACCGATAAAGCTCCAGGAGATATCATTGCCAACAGCCCTGGTACCTGATGGGACATTATAATTTGAAATGTTCCGAATTACACGGTTAGTAATCGTCGGATTTTTCTTTACCTCCCTGATAATTTTGCGATCATTCAATGCAGTTGTTTTTATTTTTCTACCTCGTCCATTTTTACCACCGACTATACCTAATTCCTTGAACTTCTCGCATATTTTTCTCACTGCACCTTCACTTATGTCATATTTTCGACTAATTTCTCTTTTAGAAATACCTTTTTTTTTGCTCTTTAATTACCAGTTCTCGCACTTGAATTGCAATTTTCGGCATCGCGGATTTGTTGCTACCGTACTCGAAGACAGAAAATCGACAACTGGCCGAAAAATCGTCCAATCTATATGTTTACATTCCGTTTGCCTTCCTAAGCTTCGTTGTCCCTGATAAGAACATATAAACCTTGGGTGCGTACTTTTCTTTTGTCCAGCATATAACAGGCATCCTTCGTGCTGAAATCGTTCTCTTTTTGGTTTCGAATATTTGTTACATTCTTTCAATGGCAGCGTAAAGGCAAAACAATAAACTTTCGTCATGGCTGCTCAAGGTCTGGTTTATTGATGATATTTGAAATGAGAATAGCACATAAATGGAAATTGAACGGTGCGTACTTTTTTGTCCGGTACTGTATATATATATATATATATATATATATATATATATATATATATATATATATATATATATATATGTATATCTATTCGCACCATTCAATTTCCATTCATGTGCTATTCTCATTCCAAATATCACCAATAAACCAGACCTTGAGCAGCAATATATATATATATATATATATATATATATATATATATATATATATATATTATGACGTGATTTTTTAAGATACGTCACAGAAAGGCTACCGATCATTAAGATATGCTCCCGATGCCCGGGTTGCGACCCATCCGCTAGTGTTAAGGGTCTTTTCTCTAGAATGTTTGTCTTGTTACGTTTGAGGTTTTGGGTTGTGTTTTCGGTTTGGTTAGGTTGGCGTGCGGAACTCGGTCGAGCGGCATGTGGCTCGACGTACTGAGCAATCCCGACCGAGGGATGCACGCAGTGAGGCCTCTCGGGGAATCGGTACACGCCCAACTGAAACGCCGGCGCCCCACCGAAGTGGTGCATCGTGCTGGAGAGTGGGACGTTTAGGTTACGGGCGGAGGCTGGAGACCTCAGCGCCGCGCTTCTGGACAGAAGCTTTGCCCGCTTTCGCACGGTGACCCGGGGATACGATCTCCGAGAGCCTCCACATTACCGATGAGAAAAGGTCCTGATTTGTTACCGTTCCGTTTTCGTGGTAACTCGGGCAGAAAATATAGATTCCGAAAGGAATATTCTATCAGAATATTCCAGCTCCCGAAATAATATCTCAGCTCTCGATATTATACGACATAAAGTTCTCGCGTGAACCGGCGATTTCGCATGGTTCAATGCCGCGAGCGTGTTGATATTTTTTCCGTCAATGCGCACTGTCTCGCTCTCGCATAATCCCTCGCATGCCGGCCTTGGTCGCGCGAGGTACAGAGTTGCTAACAAATCTTCGCGTGAGACGGTTGTCTCCAAAACCGCGATCACTCCCGATTGTGCGGATATCGTGAGAGTTGTCGATCAGACGTCGCGATGGAGAGACGTGTCGTGTCTCTCTCGCGCCCGTGACGTTGCGCTCTCGCTCTCGCTCTCGCGCCTAAGACACATCGGGTGTTCTCTCGCTCCCATGCGTAGGACGTTTTTACTCGCGTTTTCGCGTTCGCGATTAAGTTTCGTTACGTAAAACGTTCACGGGTGGTTAACCCACCAGGTCCCGCCCAATAAAATGAAACTTCGTTTTATTTTATCGTGATGTTACCGGTGTCGCGGAGTGACAGATACCGTTGATAGCTGAGCTACTCCCCAGTGAATCCCGACCCCTCTACCATATCCCACAGCGTGCTTTACCTCAACCGTCCTCCCGTGCAAATGCATCCAGTTAGTCCGGTTATGATTCCGGCGATCCAAAAATCAGGGAGGTCTCGAGACTCCCAGGTCATACCGGTTATGATTCCGGGAAAACAAAAATCACGGAGTTCTCCAGCTCCGATGGTGGGTCAGGGCGGATCCCCCTGACCCCAGGGCATACCGGTTGAGAAATCCGGTGAAACAAAATTCTCTGGCGCCCCGGGTATTGCGGATGCATGCGCGCAGGGTGGACGGCCGAAGGTGACGGTTCCCGCACCTAGCTCTCGTCTTTAAGTTCTCGATTCCGTGGTAAGAAAAATAATCCCCATCACAATACACACACACACACACAGACACACACACACACACACGCACACGCACACGCACACGAACACGCACGCACGCACGCACACACACACACACACACACACACACACACACACACACACACACGCACACGCACGCACGTATCGCACATATCCCGGGCGGTGGAATCGGAAAATTCTGTATCTTCCCCAGCTTTTTCCTAACCATTGTGACGGGGATATTTTTTCTTACCACGGAAACGAGAACTTGAACACGAAAGCTGGGTGCGGGAACAGTCACCTTCGGCCGTCCACCCCGCGTGCGTGCATCCGCAATACCCGGGGCGCCAGAGAATTTTGTTTCACCGGATTTCTCAACCGGTATGCCCTGGGGTCAGGGGGATCAGCCGGAATCATAACCGGACTAACTGGATGCACTTGCACGGGAGGACGGTCGCGGTACAGCACGGCCGCTCAGGCTGTGGGTTGTGGTAGAGGGGTCGAGATTCACTGGGGAGTAGCTTAGCTGTCAACGGCATCTGTCACTACGCGACACCGGTAACATCACGATAAAATAAAACGAAGTTTTATTTTATTGTGCGGGAGCTGGTGGGTTAACCATCCGTGAACTTTTTACGTAAACGAATTCAACGCGAACGCGAAATGCACGCGGAAATGTCACACGAACGGGAACGAGAGAGCACGACGGCGTGCCTCTAATGCGAGACCGAGAGCGCGACGTCCCGGGTGCGAGAGAGACACGACACGTCTCTCCATCGCGACGTCTAATCGACAACTCTCACGATTGTCCGGAACAATCGGGAGCGATCGCGATTTTGGAGACAACCGTCTCAGGCGAAGATTCGTTAGCAACTCTGTACCTCGCGCGACCAAGGCCGGCATGCAAGGGATTATGCAAGAGCGAGACAGAGCGCGTTGACAGAAAAAACGTCAACACGCTCGCGGCATCGGACCATGCGAAATCGCCGGTTCAAGCGAGAACTTTATCTCGTATAATATCGAGAGCTGAAATATTATTTCGGGAGCTGGAATATTCTGATAGAATATTTCTTTCGGAATCTATATTTTCTGCCCGAGTTACCCCGAAAACGGAACGGTAACAAATCGGGACCTATTCTCATCGGTAACATGGAGGCTCTCGGAGATCGCATCCCCGGATCACCGTGCGAAAGCGGGCAAAGCTTCTCTCCAGAAGCGCGGCGCGGAGACCTCTAGCCTCCGCCTGTAACCCAAACGGCCTGCTGTCCAGCACGATGCACCACTACAGTGGGGTACCAGCGTCTCAGCCAGGCGTGCACCGATTCCCCGAGAAGCCTCGTTGAGTGCATCTCTCGGTCGGGATTGCTCGGTACGTTGAGCCACACGCCGCTCGACCGAGTTCCGCACGCCAACCTAACCAAAACGAAAACACAACCCAACACCTCAAACGTTACAAGACAAACATTCTAGGGAAAAGACCCTTAATACTAACGGATGGGTCGCAACCCGGGCATCGAGAGCATATCTTGATTCATCGGTAGCCTTTCTGTGACGTGTCTTAAAAATCACGTCACACCATGCACGCCAAGTCGTTGCACAGCATTTCCAGTTAACTTGTATGTTACCTACTTTTTACTTTTATCTAATGGTGATATCAATTTTCTAATAGTAATATAACTTTTTAAAATGGAAGATTTTCAAAAATACTATTCCTAAGCTTTAACAATTTAGTGTGCACCATGACTAGTAAACTTGCTTGGCTGTTCCATAAAGGTGATTTCATTTTTTTGTACATTTGCATTAACGAAGTATAATGAAACCATTCTTTGAACGTAAATAAATAAAAAGTATAGCTTGAGATATTTGAGATAAATCAGAATTTTTTATATAGTAAAACAAGCGATAACGATTTTTAGGGATTTTTGATTACTTGGCGTTTTTTTTACTGTCTGAATTTACTTTCTATATTCCTTGGTACTTCATCGAAACACTTCCTGCACGTCAGTCCAGTTAAAAAAAAAACAAAATCAATCGTCAAATTGTGGCTCACATATTCGATAATAATGAAAAATTACGAGTGGAAAAAAAATTGACGATACTTAAAACCGAACCGCCCGGACGAGGGTCTCGTTCGCTAGCCGCCCGGCTACTGGCTCTGTTGCTTCACGGCTTGCACCTTACGAATCATAAAGAGTCTGGTAAACTTCAACACACGATTTCTCGGAACCGGGGCCGTATTAGCACCGAATGCTTATGGGGTTTAATTAGTACCTGCCCACACTATAACCACGCGGAGCCAGTACCCATAACTTGATGCACCTCCCGAACCGACCCACAGTGGGGTTAAATCCCAAAAAGCTGGCCAAAAGTCGAAAAATAGAGTTTAGGTTCCGGTAATTTGTAGTCGTGGGTTAGGTTAGGTAAGGGTCTGAAGGGTGAATTCCAGGATTCAGCGCGCCCTCTTCCTTATACCTGCTACTGTGGGACAGTTGAAAGGGAACTCTCAATCGAGCTAGACGCGTCGTGCAGTATGCAAATATTTTAACACTATATTCAACAGGACGCCAAATCTCTAAAAATCAATCGACTTCAATTTTTTTAAATGAAATCAGCAGCTCCGAGTAGGTAGAAAATCATTATGTAATACAAAATTTAAAATAATAATTTATGCGATACCAATAAACGAATCATTTGTTCTAAAACAAACGGAAGATTACAACAGCAAATTTTAAACACATAGAGACAAAATGTATAATTTCTATAGAGTTCTGCGACTTGACCGATCGCTTGTTGCAGATGGAACTATTATTGAATGAAACAAATAAAAACTTGCTGCCCTAGCTGCCATTGTGTCATTGGTGCGAGTTCTTGCAATGTATAACAGTTTTCTGAATTTCGTACATTGACGACGCGGAATGTTTTGCTCTTTTTCTTCAATTTTTCTGCGGCCTTCATTGTATTGAGTTCTATGATTCGTAATTCACTTTTATAAATATCCTCTTTTTCTTTTCAAATAATATTTTGGAATAAATAATAGTAACGAGGTTGAATATGGAATTATCCATCTATATATATATTATATTTTCCAATTTTAGAATCTGTCGCAGATTTTTTTTCGATTTTGAAAGGTTATGACAAAGCGACTGAAAGGTTGAATGACAAAGCGATGAAAGGTTGAATGACAAAGCGACTGAAACATATGCAGTGATCGAAAATTTAATGTCTGCTAAATTGCAACGCCCCTTTGCTCTATCAGACCATGCAAAATCTGTCCCCCGCAAATTGTTGCATGACTTGCATAAAAAGTGGCAGCAAACATCAAGAACTGAAGGCAAATTTCTGCAAAAATATTTTGAATGGTTGAGCGTGTTTGTTTCTTTCGAAGAAACTAAACAATCTTCAGAAAAATCCCATAATTTGCGTCGGCGTTCTTCAGAATTTGCAAAGTCTAGTGACCGGACAAAACGAAGGAGGACTGAAGAATTAGACGCAAGACATGGTATTGAAGAATTGACGTATGCGACTCAAATGAGCCTTCGTTCATCTGGGTAATCAGATGCTGCGAAAATTGTCCGTGATGTGGGATTGGGGAGCCCATCTACAACTAGCAAGGAGACGAATTTTTTTGTAGTGAAAGAGAACCCCTAGCACCTCACGTGGTAAAAGTAGTAGGACACACTACTCGGAACATTCCGAGAAAAATTGATTTAAAGTTTCTTAGGCGCCTTATGAGTTTAAAATGTCAGACACTTCTCGAGCCGCCGTCTAGTGTAAACGGTTAGGGCTCGGTCTTTTGCGCCGGGGGTCTCGGGTTCGGTTCCTCCTTCGGATCTTATTTTTTTCTTTTTTTTTGTTATCCCAACAATTATTCAAAACGTTTCTCATCTCTACATTATTTAAAAAAAATTATTTACATTATTTTTTCAAAATTATTTTTATTTTCTTACAATTATTTTCTTTCTTTTTCCACTAAAACAATTCATAACGGTGGGTTTTTTATTTTTCATTGTAAAGTATACGAGGAGGAACATTGGGTTTTTAATGAGAAGTATAAAGTCGATTAGGAAAAATTCAATTTTTATTGATGTAATAATTATATACAAAAAACGCAGTGGTAATTATCGTGGAAACAAACAAAGCAATCATTTTTGCGACATCTTGCGCAACATATGAAAGCGGATTTTTTACAACCGCAGGGAGTGTGCAATACATCGGTACAAAAACATGTCCCATTAACATTGATGAAAATGTTTTTTATTAACAGATAATTTTGAGGCAAACCAGGCGTATTGAATCATGTCTCGAAATATTGGTGATGATAATTGATGGTGAATTATTGAATGGATTTTCATACAATCTTCCCGGGAATTAATTTCACGATTCTGCTCTAACAATTCGCTGCAATTTACCAGAAACATTTTCATGAATGTTAATGGGACATGTTTTTGTACGAATGTATTGCAGACTCCCTGCGATTGTAAAAAATCCGCTTTTATATGTTGCGCAAAATGTCGCAAAAATTATTGCTTTGCTTGTTTCTACGATAATTACCACTGCGGTTTTTGTATATAATTATTACATGAATAAAAATTGAATTTTTCCTAATCGACTTTGTTATTCTCATTAAAAACCCAATGCTCCTCCTCATATACTTTACAATGAAAAATAAAAAAACCCACCGTTATGAATTGTTTTATTGAAAAAAAAAGAAAGTAATTCTTCAAAAATGAAAATAATTAAAAAAAAAATAATGTAAATAAATGTTTTAAAATAATGTAGGGATGAGAAACGTTTTGAATAATTGTTGGGATAACAAAAAAATAAGATCCGAACGAGGAACCGAACTCGAGACCTCCGGCGCAAAAGACCGAGCCCTAACCGTCTAGACTAGACAGCGGCTCGACAAAGGCCTGACATTTTAAACTCATAAGGCGCCTAAGAAACTTTGAAATGATTTTTCTCAGAATTTTCCGAGTAGTGCGTCCTACTACTTTAACCACGTGAGGTGCTAGGGGTCCTCTTTCACCACAAAAAAATTCGGCCAAATTCCCGACCCTACGGTCGTGCCGTCTCCTTGTAAGAAGTATAAGGAGTCCAAGAAATGACTTTATCTGCCGATACTGCTCTGTCGCTCATAGTGGAACTAAAAGTATCGAAATCACAATATCAGGAGCTTCTTAATACAAGCAAAGAGAACAGCTGTAACTTATTTCCACCGTATAAATTGCCATATCAAGCCAAGCTCAAATGTTTTCCGCCTAAGTCAGATATTTCTGTCAATGAATGTAGTGCTGAGGTAAAATTGCAGGCTTTGCTGAATTACACAGCTGATAAAATATTATTAACGCAAATGGATGGTGTCAAAAGTTTGTCTCCTGAAAATGTTAGCAACTTGAATTTAATTTGTAAGTGGGGCTGCGATAGCACTTCTGGCCAAAGTACGTACAAGCAAAAGTTCACCAATGATGATGGAAGCAAGTCCGATGCTGATATTTTTTTACCTCAATCGTTCCACTGCAGCTTGTATCAGACGACGAAGAATCAAACGCTAGACTTGTTGTGTTGAAAAATCCGAAGCCGTCATCTTCTCGCTTTTGTAGACCAATTAGGAACCAATTTTTTCACGAGAGTCCTGAAGCCACTCGCGAGGAAATGGATTATAATGAACAGCAAGAGAACAATCTTGTCCCTTTTGAAACGATCATAGATAGAGTAGAAATGAGAGTTCCTTTCCAACTTGCTTTCACCATGGTAGACAGTAAAGTTTGTAATGCCATCACGCATAATACGTTTACTCAACGATGCTATTTATGCAAAGCAACTTCATAAGACGGGAACAATATCGATGCAATTCTAGAAAAGGATGTATCTGAAGATCATTTACAGTTTAGATTATCAACTTTGCATGCATGGATACGGTTTTTCGAATATTGTTTGCACGTAGCATATAAGCTTAAAATTAAAAAAAGGCAAGCGCGTAGTGATAAAGAAAAGGAACAAATAGGAATTGGAAAAACAAATATACAGAAGGGTTTCCGTATCGAATTGGGTTAATAGTCGATCAACCAAAGCCTGGTTTCGGTAGCTCGGATGATAGGAATACCGCTCGACGATTTTTCGAAATCTCAAGCATTTTTGCTGCTATTACAGGGGTCGATGAGGAATTGATTAACCCTTTAACGGCCACGCCTATTCTTGGATGGCTCAAAATAATTTCCTCTAGTAGTATAGCTAAAAAGGGTTAAATATGAAAGTCCAACTATAATTTTGTCGATAAGGGCCTGGGAAGTGCTATTTTCGGACTGTAGCAAATTTGCTACCACCCGATCGGTTCGAACTATTATTCTAATTCAATAAAAAATCTTCAAAGCCTTGTTCGTGCAGTACACAATTTCATCAAAAAATATTTCAAGAATGTCCATTTACTTACATTTTTGGACAAAAAACGGGCAGCAGATCGAGTGCTGGGGCAAGCGTCGTAAATTTTCACGACAAAAATGATGCCATATTAACATAATTCATATGTTTACGTTTAAATTTCAAGCTGCCCCGGCATTTGTAGCTTCGGCATCTAGCATAGATTGCATGGATGCATCTAACATAGATTGCATGCATGCATGCGTCTACCATAGATTGATGGAACTGTGAAGTAGCTTTGAACCGGGTCAACGTGAACGTAACAAATTTGCTACAATGGTAGTTAAAGGGTTAAGCGTTTCCATATCATATTGCAGACAATTTCGAGTGGCCGTGAAATCGATTTCATGAAATTTCAAGAGTATGCCTTGCAGACAGCTCGCTACTTTGTTCAGTTATATCCGTGGTTCTACATGCCAACTTCGCTACATAAGGTATTGATTCAGGGCGCAGAAGTAATAAACTCATCGGTATTGCCGATAGGACAAATGTCTGAAAACGCTCAAGAGTCTACTAATAAATATATTAAAAAGTTTCGTCAAGATTTTGCAAGAAAGTGTTCCCGAGCCAAAACAATGGAAGACAGTATTTCACGCTTATTATTAATATCCGATCCATTTATTTCGAGTTTGCGCGAATTGCCTCGAAAAAACTTGATGCCGTTGCTCCCAGAAGCAGTTCTATTGTTAATTGCGCCTCGTATACCAGCAAGTACAACAAGCTCCAGCGATTTAAACGTTGAATCAACTGATTGTACATCAAATTATTCTTCGGATGACGATGCGTGAACTTTAAATGAACCGATTGTATGTTTTATCCTATTATACAACATATGTATCTATTTTGTACTTTCTCTATAAAAGCGGTACATGTCAAAACCGCCATTTTGTATTTATTTCAAATTTTGACTTCGGGGTCATAATCAGCGACCCTGAAAACCGCCGAGTACTGATCTTCAGTCAAATTTATAACGTTTTCGAGTTTTGGCCAGCTTTTTGGGATTTGGCCCTACTGTGCGTCCCCTTGTCAGAAGAAATCTTTCGAGTTACCTATTAAAGCGCTAGGCGCACCTATCCATTGGGTTGAAACAAAGGAGTTGGGGGAATTAAATAAAAGAAAAGTCTATACTCATGAAAGATTTGAATAGTAAAATACAGATGTTTGTTGTTATACCACATTTGAGAAATTGACAATGACGGTTACAGTTTTGATACAATTGGTTATTATTGTAGTTTTCTTACGTGATTTAATTGGATTGAAGTTTTTAACACAATTGCATGTGATAACAGAAGAAAACGGGCGGTTTGAACTCACGGTTTAAGCAACTTGTCATTGGATATCGTGCTGATGCTAGACATTCAGGAGGCCTCGAAGACAGTGCAATAGTATGGCACTCACGTACCCAAATTGCACATTGGATTTTGTTGGCTGAACGTTGTTTGGAAAAAAAATAATTTTAACATACTACTAATAAGCTTTTTTGGCCTGAGAAGCGTAATGGACGCTGCATCACGGTGCCGCACTTGACCCTCGGGCAGTGATCAGTGATTACGAATAATCCAAGACGCGTACTAGGAACTAATTTACAAGGGCACGCAAAAAGACTCATTGTTAGAATACAGAGTGCCAAGGCCTCTGTAGAGCCCCACTCAGTCCTAGGATTCGCGAGAGACTGTCCAATTTGGTTGCCATTCAATGGTGGGTTGCTTCTTGATTTTGGTACAAGTCAGCAGTTTAAATTGTCACTGAGCAACACATTTTGAATTGGGTATAGGATTGAGGCCAAAGGTTGTTCCGTGTCTTCGTTAAGAATCATTCGCATCGCAAGTGGTAGGCCTCAGAATTGTGGAAAAATCGAAGTTGAAACTGCCAGAGTAGATTTTGGTTTCGCAATGAGGATTTCGTATACTGGATAGAATTTACGGTTCCTGAATGTAAAGTTCAACCGAGTTCACTTCGAAGAAAAGAGAATAACTTAGTATAACGTATATCATAGAAATAAAATTAGATATGGAAACTATTATTTCAAGCCACAAAAATTATGGTCTTGATTATTTTTCATTTCATCGCAATTTTCCGCAAAAGTGGGTCCAAAAAAGAAAATATTGGTCCCCATTGAAAAAGCAAAGTTAACCTTGAAGTACCCTTGAAAATAGCCACTAGATACAAAATAACCAACGCCACTATGTCTGTCTCTCAACACAGTACAACGTTTGTTGAAAACCTCGTTCCCTAAAATGCATCCCTTTCGAGATATTTCGTTATGCCAACTTCTACGACACACCCTGCATATGACGTCCATATAGATATCTCATACACCAAGGCCGTAAAATGCCGTATACTATACATACATGTAAAATGCAAACGGCGTCATGCAAATTTGGTTACTAAAAAAAAAACATTCCGGTTGGGTTTTATTACCGGCAAACGCAGTCTTGGACGATGGGGGCGGTGAGCGATCGGCGCGCCATAAATTCCTTGAGATATCGAGTCTCCCCGTTCATGACAAGGTGACTGTAAATCGCGCTGGACCAGTCCCCGTGATGATTGTACGCCTGCAGGAGCGCGAGAGCTTGCGGCAGCGTAAGGTCCTGACAGATTGCACGATTGAGCTCGTCCGGGCCGAGATTAATGACGCACATCGCTTGGTGATTTTGTGGGACGCTCGCGAGAAGAGAAATCTGCAGGGCGGCGAGCTGAGCCTGGTGTGAGCAACGACTCGCCAAGTTCAATTTGTTGTCCTGCAGGAAGAAGAACAATACATAAATCGAGGATTCAATGATTTACACAATTTTACCGTCGATCGAGAGAATTCAACGACATATTATGTTTTTTTTTATCTTCCACTTTCAGCCCGATATTTCACAAGCTCGATTTCCGCTCGACTCAGCCAGAAAAACGCTGAATCGCAATCGTACGATTCGAACGTTCTCGAACGATTGGTTGCGAAAACCCGAGTTCACAATTAGCCGAAAGATTCACTCGAAAGGCAGTCTTCGGCCAGAAGCCGAGGAGGTCGGTCTCAAGGCATAAAAAAGAATTGTAATATTGTTGCCGAATTTTAAATAAAATATAAGTTGTTCAAGTTGCAATATCCCGGGTTGGAGATTTACTCGGAACGGGAAAAGTCCCCACATACCCTCGCCCTCGAGCATCCGACAACCCACGGTGTCAACTTACTCGAGAGCGAAATTCCGTGCTCTCCGCGCATCGGCAGAAGCCGGGGCACAACAATGACGACAAATTTGTGCATAGACGAACGAAAATTATTCGAAAAAGAGGAAAAGTACGCACCAAAAGGAACGGTAGCAGGGAAATAGAACGAACTTTTGCGGGTAAAAATAAGTTACTTTATTTAGACGCGATGTACTGCGCTTCTTGAAGATTGCGTATTAAACTAGCCAACACAATCTTGCGTATCAAATTATCGACTCGAAAGAGAGAGGCAAGTGCCTGAATTGCGTTCGGTGTATATGCTTAACGCTTGATTGCTCCTTCAATACTTTTTGGATGCTCGAAGAAAACGAAGACGAACAGGAAGATCACTCCCACCAGCAGCGCGAGCAATCCAACAGGGCCAATATCGTCCTTGCGTTAGGAGCGCGGTGTTAACTTTTGGTCAGGGTGACTAAGGTCGAGAATTTAGACGCGATGATATTTAACACGGCGTACACAATATTACGCTCAAATCGATATTTTTCGCTTTAAATCCGCCTGTCGAGTTCCCTACGAAACAGAAATCACCTGAATTGATTTTCAAGTTTTCTTTCGAAATCATTACAATATTAACTTTACAAAGTATACTCCTTCCTTTACTTTATCTTAAACTATAGTTTTTGTTACACTTTGAAGTGTTCTTACTTTTCTTCTTTCGCTGCGGCAGAAACTTCTACCAGTAGTGAATAGACCTTTGTGATCGGGCTCTTTAAGTTTGTCTTCGCGGTGCACAATGAAACTACTCGGACGGGCCCGTTTGCACCTTGATGCGTATCGATGACGCGGGCTAGTTCCCATTGTGCTGACGCGATTGGCATCTTCTTTGCCATTTACCACTTTGCTGCAACGCATACAAATAATATTTTGACCATACTATATGTGCTCTCGCATCGCAAGCACGCGTTCCTAACGCAGAAGACGATTCTCGTTTACGTCAGTAGTGTAATGGGGCTGATTCTAAACCAACATTCCTACTAGCGACATACCAACTTAGTTGAGAATCGAACCAAAAAAGGTTTATTCCCAAGTTATCATCGGATGGTCGGGTAGAATTTTGGTTAGAATCGGCCTCGTGATCGACTGTCGATATCTGTACTTACCGACCGATGGTAGGGCTCACCTGCTTACTGGCAGGTGGTAGGGCTAACCGGCTTACCGACCGATGGTGGTAAGTCCCCCTTCGGCCCGAATGGAATTCGGTTGAATGGCGGGGGGGGGGGGGGGTAAACACAGGAACACGCGTCTGTATCCTAGCGAGGCCGCGCAACGACTGACAGAGAATCGAAGTGCTTCGTAGTAAAAGGGAGTTCCCTTCCCTCCGGAAGGAGGGGGTGGCTGACTTCTCAGAAATTGTTTTAAACATTGGTGGATGGTGAGTCATCGGGCGCTTGCCGTGGCTTGACAAAGCCCCCCCCCCTTCGACCCCCCTCGCCGAGATGCGATAGTTTTCTTTATATATTAACGTGTTAAAACCAGTCAGCGAATTGAGGTGTTGAATGGTTATTTTCCGAGAATTTGTTTATCATCGGTGGAAGAATGACATTGATGAGTTTTGGGATCAAAATGGCGGCCGGATTTCGTCAGATTTTTTCTACGAGTTATATTTTTAAACGTTTGTGGGTGGTGAGTCATCGGACGCGTGGCATTTTTCGCGCTCAGACCCCCGGGCCCTCAATGCAGGAGGTGGAGCGATGGTGGTGGAGCGATGGTGGTGGAAAGGAGTACATAATCTTGCGATTCAAGATCGGACGCACACACGAGAAAGAACCGGACCTCATCAACAAGGCTGGTAAAATTGCCGACTTTCTGCCGACGCAGAAGTTCAGCGAGTTGTCACCCAGGTTGGTCTACGTCATCACCAATATACGGGCGGTCAACACCAAATTTGGCAAGAAGCACGTTGTCGATATTCGCAACGAAATCAGCGTGTTTCTACCCGGAACGATCAATGAGCATCAAGGCGCTTGAGGCTCATTCGACAACATCGGAGACTATGTTGGCAGCAGCGCATAGAGAAGATCTACGCATGGGCTGTTTCGGCGGAAAATATGAAGGTCTGACATTCCAGAATTTAGCAACATTCCAGCTGATTTTGGCAGCAGCGTACGATGAAGATCTCTGCATAGTTCACGTCGGGGGAAAGTTTTCCGTATATGTTAAGGATGATGAAAATCGCGAACGGCTAGCTCGTATATTCAATATGAAAAAACATCTAGTTTTCGAAACGATCGACGTCGACTCTGAAGAATTGGATGCATAATGAATAAGGATGCTAGTAAAAAATAAAAAAATCATTTTGAATTCAATATTGAAAAGAGCACCGTCTCGCTGTTTGGAACTCGATCTTGTGTATACAAACTCGACGTTCGAGCCGGGGCGCACACACAGACTCGCGTGCGAGGTTGTATAGAGATTTTATTCTTAAATATATTTGGAGCCCTTCTGTATCGGTATTTCATTTCGATTCATCGAGCAATCTAGACCATGAACGATTGCGATAAAATCATCGATAAGTTGAGCGGTGCGAAAAACAATTTCTCTCACGTAGACAAGTAGCATAAGTTCTGTGACGTGCACGTCAAACTCTTGGTACCAACACTGAAAAAACGAGAGCTCAACGTCGGTCAAAAACTGAAAATTCAATCGACAATAGCGAAAATGTTCTCGTTGAGGGAAAAAATTGTGTGTGACGCATGTGTAAGATGTGTTAGTGTAAGCGGTGCTGGTGTGAGCGATGCTCGCGATAAACCAAAGTGGGTCGATCTCGAGTCGGTAGTCAAAAATCAGATAAAGACGGAAAATTGTGAATTTCGAGCACAAAGATGTGCAAAGTTTCCTCGAAGATGCGATGCGAGTGGTGGTTACAAAACTGGACAACATCGGGCGCGAGGAGGGTAATGTGAAGGTGAATGTGACCTCAGCGTGCAAATTTTGCCTCATAAAGGTGAATTAAATCATTGAGGAAGAAAATACGTTTCAAATGACAAACACGGTCATTCTACCATCGAACGATATTGCCAAGTGGTTCATTGGGTGCGTCCAAGCAAAACTGTCCGCCAAAATCGAGGACTTTCAGGAAAAAGAGTCGGGTTGGACGTTACACGAAATCTCCCATCTACTTGTGAACATTAACAGGTACGAACCACTGCGAGGAAGCTTATCCACCTACACGCGTCTCCCAAGGGATATATAGAGGGAAGGGGCTGTCATCAATATTCAAAACAATGACCCCTATTGTTTTCTTTAGTCCGTCACAGCAGCACTCTCTCCCCCACCGAGGATGCATCCCGAACGTACGAGTTCTTATCGTCATTATAGCGAGATGCTCAACTACGAAGGGCCGGATTTCCCGATGAGTTTGTAAAATATTACAAAATTTAAGCAATCGAATGGCTTATCGATCCATGTGTATGGGATTGACGGTACAACACGAGGCGGCATTAGTAAAATTGTGCTGATATATCTGAGTAAGCAAATGTCAGATAAACCAACGATTCATCTACTCATGATCAAAGCGGAAATCGACGAGGAGGGGGAGGACGAGGAGCAGGATGCCGTTCCTAAGGTGTATCATCATTACGCGTGGATCAAAAACATGTCGTGACTGCTGAGTGCGCAGGTGTCGAGGAAAGGCCATCACCTGTGGATTTGCGACCGGTGTTTGTGTTACTTCAGCACAGAAGAAATATTGCAACGACATAAAGAGGACTGCAGTAATAATTGGCTCGTCAATTTTCCCGAAGGTACAAATACAATATTGAAATTCAGAAATTACAAGCACAAGGAGATAGTTCCATTTGTAATTTACGCAGATTTGGAATGTTTGCTCGAGCCGGTCACATCACCGCAGGCTAACACTGTAAATTATCAGAAGCATACCCCTAATAGCATTGCCTACTATAAGCATTGCAGTTTCAATGACGCTCTCTCGGAGCACAAGGCGTTTCGTGGAAAGAACTGTATCGAATGGTTCATGCGTGAATTAGAAGGACTGGCCAGCTTATTGCACGACACTTTCCAGACCATAGTACCAATGAAACCAATGAGTAGCGACGAAAGTCGAAGTTTGAAGTTAGCTAAAAATTGTGACATTTGTGAAAAACCGTTTGCGCCGACGAACGGAAGAGTCCGAGATCATTGTAAAGTGGAAGGGGTGGTGGGGAGACGAACCGCAGATTGCCAAGCCAACGTTCCATAGCTGCACCATATTTGACAAAGGCATCGTTATAATCGAGCTCAACCAAGCCTGCGTTCTATTCCCATATACACACGTTTTTACATTCTCAATATCTCCAAGCTCCGGATTTACGATTTTCACTACAATTTCATGCGCCAAAGACTCAACGATCGAGCAAAATTGTTGTATACAGGCACTGATAGTCTCATCTATCACATCAGCGTGCCCGACATGTATGAAACGTGAAGTGTGATATTTACAAGTTTGACACGTCTGATTATTCGCCAAATAATCCGTACAATATGCCCTTGCGCAATGAGAAAGTATTAGGCCTCATGAAAGATGAGAATAATGGTCGTATTATGACGGATTTTGTGGGCTTGAGAGCGAAATTGTACTCGTTTAAAATTCTCGACTGTGACGATGCGAAGAAGAGAGCTAAGGGTGTAAGGCGGTGAACCCTGAAATCCATCACATTCGACGACTTCAAAAATTGCTTGTTTGCGCACGAAAATCTTGTCAAGGTACAACAATTGATCATGAGTAAAAAACACATTGTTCATACGGCAATTCAAAATGAAGTCGTTCTCAGCTGGAGAGATGACAAAAGAGTGCTAATCCCAGACTCCACGGACACTCTTTCATGGGGTGAGGGAGGGCGAGAGGGCGAGAGAGAGAGGGAGAGGGAGAGAGAGAGAGAGAGAGAGAGAGAGAGAGAGAGAGAGAGAGAGAGAGAGAGAGAGGGAGAGAGAGAGAGAGAGAGCGAGAGAGGGGGGGGGGGTATATATCGATTATCGATTAATTGATTATTGATTATTGATTTTTATATATTAAAAATTTATTGTTGATTTATTTTTATCTTACATTGTTTATTTCATGGATTTTATTATTCAGCGACTCTCGCCTGAGGGGGGTCCAAGTTGGTTGACCCATGTCGCTGAGAGATACGAAGCGATCGGATTACACGTATGCATGAGAGAGCGAGAATGAGAGACAGAGCAACTCCTCTGCATGTGTAAAGACATATACATTTAACTTTAGGCATTCCACGATTAAAGCGGTTTGGTTTGTTTGGGTGAAGTCTCAAACAAACTGAACCGCCCCGAACGTCTTCGAACATCTATTAACGTCTTCGAACATCTATTGAACGCATTCGAATGTCTCTTCAACGTCTTCGAACGTCTCACGAACGTCTCTTGAACGTCTCACGAACGTCTTCGAACGTCTATGAACGTCTCACGAACGTCTATGAACGTCTCACGAACGTCTCATGAACGTCTCACGAACGTCTCATAAACGTCTCACGAACGTCTTCGAACATCTCACGAACATCTCACGAACGTCTTCGAACATCATCTAGCGAGTATATTAAATTATTTTCCATCAATTTTCAAACGAAAACAAATGGTTTCACTTTCGAGAGCAATATTTTATACAATTGTGTAATCTCATAACAGATGATGCAACAAAGAAAGGAGTAAGGAGAATTAAAAAATCACATACTGTTACATTTCGTTTATTTGCATGAATCTTTATGATTCAACCACCAATTAAACATTATTATACATTAATTAAACATTTTAAATACATTTTGTAATGCACAATTTTTTCATGCTTTTCGCAACGTAGAGTAGAGCATGCACCTAATTCACTCAAGGTATCCATATCGCCAAAGTCCACGTCCAACGTTTCAATAACTAGATCATTTTTTATATTTAACATATCAGCTAACCATTCTCGTTTTTCATGGCCGTCAACATATACGATAGGATGCATATCGTCTTCCGTTGGGCCCACAACTGCAGCCGTTATTAAACGTTGAGCCATGATATATGGAACGTTTTCATAGGCCCACTTGAGACCATGATGATTCCGAATCAGCCATGACGCTTGGGTTCTCTCAGCTTTTGTGAGAAGTCTCCATGGTATGATACTCGCGAAAATATAATGTGTGTACACATCTCGCTCTCAGAATCGCTACTTCTTTCACGACAAAGTTTCTCTCGACAATGAACCCTTGTAGATCGACAAATGTAGGTACAGGCATAACGAAGATGTATTGGCTCGATCAAGTCGACAGCAAGATTAAATGATGACTGATGTCAATATTTAAGGAACTTGTGTTTACATTATTTATTCATTGAGCGGGGGTTATTTGCTGATATATACAATTTTACGAACCATGTTTGTAAATGGACAATATTGAACAACGCGATCGTGCAAATCAAACAATAGGCAGTAGTATTTGTTGGCAAATCTTCCTGACATTCAAACTCTATTCGCACGTCCACGGTAGCATTTTCCACAGACTCGTTCTGGCGCGAGCAGTTGATAACCGTGAGAGGGCCGTTATATTAAAACTTTGCGATAGTGAGTCACTATCACTATTACAGTCGTAATAAGATTTACGTAATCGAGAGTACATATTGAACAAAATGGCGAATCTGTTTTTGTCAAAGTCCAAATTCAAATCATCGTAAGAATAGGATTCCGAGTTGAGATAAAGTTTAACATTGGCGAGTTTGCAGTCGTCGAATAATGTAATGTCCTTTGCCATAGAATTTTCTTTGCCAGTCTGCCGCGAAAATATTACATAGCTTGGTTTCTCTAGCTGGGAGGCGGCTTTTAAAGTTCATGAATGTTTCGTTGTGCTATGAAACAGTGGATACTCGTATAGATCCCAAAAGCGAAAGCTCATATTCAAGTATCGCCCACTTTCCAATGTTCGAAGAAATGACAATTTAGTTATCTCGTTTAATATTACGTGGGGCATACGCTATTGTATCTTGAGCAATTCAACTTCTATCTCGACCAATGGATGCTGACCGAAGACGCAATTGTTATCATTGCGTGAACGTATCCGAATTAGCTCATGACGAGCATTGATAACAACATGCTTGTAATCTTCGCAGAATCCTAACAATATGTTGAGAGGTACACAAAAATTGAAGTATTTTCTCCCATCATTATGTGTCACATCCCACGCAGCATTTTTCAAAGTATGACTCCTCTCAGGGCTTAGAGAGATGTAGTTTTTAATCGTGGTTGTTATTCCAACGTTTCGATTGCGATCAATCTCCACACCATCGAGCTCATAACGAACTTCATCAAACATGAATGAAACGCAATTGTTTCCCAATCCTACTATTGCTTGATCATCAAGTTTTTTAAGTACCGTGAACTTTCCCTCAACGGACAGAAAACTTTCAGATGGTAGAGTGTACAAGTTTGGTGTTGTATAGAAACTCGTATTTCATCGCTGTGTCCAAACGTTGAGCTGGCATACGTCTTGTACGTATGAGTCTCAATTTTGATGATACTATTGTCAAAGATTGGCTCCGCACTGATATTCAAAACGTCAGTCATTGTTTTGCCTCAAGTATGTCGTACAATGAATCCCAGGGATTCTAAAAATTCGCGATTCGCTGCACCGAGTTTCTTTTTTGCGGGTAATTTAACACTCAATGCCGCTTGTCTTCTTCCAAGAGTATTATCGCGTGCGATCGCATTATCTCGCGTAGAAATATTGGCTTTGGCGTATTCCGTATCGTACAAAACGAGCATCACAAGTGTCGCTTTCGCATGTGCAATCTCACCGTAATTTCTTCTCCTCGAAAATCGAGCAGCTTCCCCTTTTCACCCACGATACGTATCGTTAGATCCGTAATGCTCCGCACAACGATCGGAAGATGAATGATTTGCGCAGGCGCTTCCAATATCTTATATCTTGGTGGTACGCTTGGGGAAAATTCATGTATCGTATGTACACGCTCGCCATTGCAGTACGCACCAGTGGTGACACTCCATTCTATGCGGATAATGTTGACATTCATTATGTTTATCGGTGCATCAGATTCCTGCCATTTTCAGGGATGCAGTATTTGATGTGATGAAAATCCTAACAGGGATCCTACGTTGTCGGGTTTACTGAAATTTATTTTGTGCGCACATTTGATTTCGCTCTTTAGAGTTGTGACAGGAATTGCAATTATTTCATTAATTATCATTACACTTCATTGTCGCGAACGGCCCAGACGCTGCAATTTATCTCTAACAAACGTGGCGTCGAATCTTGCTTCTAATGAGCAGAATGTAAATACGCCGAAAGGGGGGGAGGGAGAGGTAGAAGGAATTGTCAATCGGAAAGATCACTCTTCTCCGAACCGTCGAAATTGTGAGAGATAGAGTCAATGTCCACGTACCGTCCCTGTATAAGTTGAAATTGTAATAGTATTCTTGTTTACTCGGTTATATTTGCGTGAATTATTTATAAAATAATTTTAATTAATGTGTGGGGAGAGGAGTGTCAAGCGCCAGAGGTCGACTAAGGTCGCCGAGTCATCCATTAAGGTATGGTGAATTGTAATTCCCTGAAATTATTGATTAAAATAAAATGGGGTATCAACAAACGCGCCAATCTTGATTTCCAAGGGTCGTCTAATCGAACTCCCATGTAATTGCGTCCATGCGTGATTATTATTATTAATTGTATAATTCAAGTTCGTCAACTTGACTGGCACCCAACCATAATTCATGAATGTTACTGAGCCCTGGCCAACCGTGGACCCAGGTCACGTCAGGTGAGAACTCGGATTTATGAAGATCAAAAGGGTTCGTTCTCAGCGTATTATGATTAGCGCGTAGCACGATTGGGTATTCGGCATTTCCATCGAGGTCGTCGTTATCGACCTTTCGAGCAACAATTTCATTTTCAGCATCATCACCGTTATCAACTCCTTTGAGTAAAATTGCACGATTCAGATACGCATTTATGGATCTCAGTTCATAGGATCCTTTAGGGATTATAATTTCTATGTCATCATTGTCAAAGTAAAACTTGTTGTTTGATGAATTCACATTTAGTATTGTGTGATAAGTTTCGAAATCCGTCAAACGGAGCTTATAACAGCCATCATTGAATTCTATAGCGGGAAAATAATTTGCTGTGAGAAGGCTACTCTTGCCGGTCAACGTAAGCGTCAGTGACGTGTTTCCCTCAAATAGTGAGTTTATTGACGCATTGTCACGTCTTAAATACATATTGATCATCACCGTTTTGAAGAAATTGCAAGCACAATTGCCCGAAAATACTTTGATTATAATTCTGATAAGATGATCGATTATATTGTATTTTTGTGGTATTTGGTCCAAAATATTGCACCAACTCCTTGGGCGGTCGAAGATTTTCGAAACTATCAAAATATATCATATGACTCCCCCCTCTTGGCATAGGCTACCCAATGCGTACCGGGGCCATCGGCATCGTCCAAATTTACTATACCGCTCTCATCTAGTTCGCCTCCACCAGAAACTGGTAAATTATTGCGCATGAAGACCCCTTTGAAGTCGTTTGCGCATGCGTCTGGCTAAGCATTCCAATTGTACATTAGTTGTTACACCCATGGGCATTTTCACCGTGTTTCGGCGATTTTTTTTTCTTAGTTGAACATCCCTGTCCACACTTATAGGGAGTGAGATAGAGCCTCCTATAGCTCGATTATGACGTTGTATTTCTTCAAGTTGACGTTGCGCCGCTTTGCTATTATTCACAGCCTTTGCTATTCCAGCTGTCCCACCAGCCAGTGAACCAAGAACTCCCAGCAATGGTGGCATTTGCAAAATTCCGCCACCCGTCGCTATTGGCAGTATTCTCCTCTTAACGGACTTTTTTTCTTTGTCGATGAGTTCTTTGTCTTCATTCCTATGCCCAATTTCATTTTTGCTTCCATAGCCGCCCATACAGCGGTCGCTGCTGTTTCCTCGCCAAAGGTCGAATCTCTCGCAGTAATACGTTTTCTTGCCGTTGTTGCAAGTATATTATCCGCAACGTGTCTTTCGCCTAAATGATTGCTTCGGAGATAGGCTATATCGTGGTCGCGACAAGCGGCATCCAATGGATTTATACCACGTTGACCCCTTGCCAATCTCTGCTCTAACTGAGTGCCTAGTCCACAAAGTTGGTAGCCGGGCATATGTAATTTGATCGGAAGTGGATTTATTGCACGATTTAACAAACCGTTGCCTTTTCTCTTTGACATTCGGCACAATTATTTATAAACGGTCCTGGACCGTCAATGTGTATTAGCTGTCCCGGTAAATTCCAATGGCGCGTGCATCGGCGATATTGCTGTACTTTCGAATCAGCCTTTATGTGTTCGGGAAGCCTTTCCCACACGAGGTCAAGGAAGGGATACAAGTTTCGCACCAAAACAATTTTTGGAATAAACTGTAATTGATGAGCCGTTAAGTGGAGAATACTGCCGTCGTTCGACAGGTACAAAAACATTCTCAATACTGAGCGGATTTGGCCTGGTGCGCTCCTATAAATACTCCTCACACGACGCATTTTGGGCGAATGTGTATTTAGATTCGAGAGAGAAAACATCCGTTTCGCACAACAAGCGACGGTGATTCAAGTGACCAATTTCGACGATAGAGTAATGGAGGACCAACAAGTACGCAAGCATGGAAACATGCTGTCACTTACGATACGCAGCATTATTTTCGGTCCTTTAAATTGTGGTAAAACCAATGTTCTGTTAAGTTTAATATAAAGTCCAAATGGCGTACGTTTTGAAAACCTATATGTATACTCGAAATCGCATCAACAGCCAAAATATCAATATTTGGAAAATCTGCTGACATCGATTAACGAAATTGGCTATTTTAAACTCTCAAATAATAGTGTTGTTATCCCACCGCACAAAGTGTTTCTAAAATCCATTTTTTTTCGATGACGTGACTAGCAAAATACAGTAAGAGAGTACTTTGCGATGGGCAGACACTCGAACGTTGAGTGTTTCTACCTTTGCCAAACATGTGCCAAGGTTCCCAAACATCTTATACGTGACAATGTGAATCTGCTGATTTTATTTAAGGCGTTACCCCCGCTTGTAGCGCAAAAAAAGGCCTTTTTCATGATTTTTTTAAAAGAAAACTATAAAACTTTTTTAATCGATCAATATACCATCTTAAAGAACACATCTTGAAGAACTTTCAGTAATTTTTTATTGAAAAATATTACATTGTTTAGTGGCAAATGGCCGTCAATGAAATAATGTTTTTATATACACGATTTGCGGTGACCAACATCACGGCGAAGTGGATCATCTGAAAAAAAATGCGGATGGATTTAGTCAAATATAAGTATAAACTAGTCTTTAATCGAAGGATTTTAAAAAATATTCATTTTTCACAAAATGGCGGACAGTCGAAGTTAATGATTCGATTTTAACGAAAAAAAACGGCCGTTTTTTTGCTATAAAACGGCCATTTATTTCGAAAAAAAAATCGAACGATTAAAGACTACATTTTTATGTATTGAATAAGCCTGCAAAATTTCAAGAAGATCGGTTCATTAGTGTTCGAGTAATCTTGATCACCGACTTCAGAAATGCCATTTTGAGAAAAACGCGTTTAAAGTTTCAATTTCAGTTTACACGAAGAAAATATTTTTTTTTTGTAAACTTACATAGAGTCATCTATTCCGGGCCCATACAGACGTTCTTCCAACGACGATGCCGCTTGCAAAACGGAAATTTGGTGTTGCCTTCGTAACATTCTTCCTTCACGAGTGCTCTCGGCCGCACGTCTCTCTGCCAGTGCAATCCGTGCTTCGTCCATTTTATCAGCGTATTCGTGCGCGTTGTATCCACAGCTCACTCCGATTGAGTTCAAATAAAATAATAATGATTTTGAACCTTCGTTGAATAGTCCAACGGCAATATAACCTGCTAAATTTACAACGATTGCTCCACTCGAGACGATTTTCGGGCTGATTTTCCAAATAAGTTGGTTGAAGCTTTCGTTGTTATTTTGATTGAAGCCACCGACGCATCTGTCAAGTAAAGTTTCCTTACTCAGATCGTTGTATATAGGTCTGATGGCATCCAATACATTTGATGGAAGTGGTTTGTAATCGTGTTGGAAAGCCTCGCCTGAGCTCGTTGATACGAACACCACAGTTCTTCACCGGTTGGACATCTCTCATGGTGTGGATTTGCATCGGTTGAACTGTAATGATCGAAGGTCGCCCATATTGCCTCATGCATATCGTGAACAGAAGCAGAATGACGTCGAATAGCAAGTCCATATTACACAGTGAGCTTGTCAATACATTTTCCTGTCAGCTGTCCTTTACCACCAAGCTTTTTGTTTTTTTTTTACTAAATTACGAAGGATCCCATACGCTTTTGGACGTGACCGATGAATTCTTTTTTTATAACTTCTACGTCGTCATAAGGATGAGAATTTACTAGCCCAGTGTACGTTTTCGAATCTCCGTCTCCAATATAGTAACGGTACAGGACATTATATTTTTCTATTGAACGCTTGAAGATTTCGATAATGGAGTCCACCTCCATTTTTCCCGAGGAGCCTTCGTGATTTGTACTGCAGTTATCTTCGTGTGTTTCGTACCATTCGTCGTATTCCGCATCATTTAGCTTATGTTTCCACGATTCACACATTTTACAATACGCACTTTTTACCACAAGATCAAGTACTTTTCCACTGTAGTAGCCTATGACTGATGTGACTCCGAACAACGACGTATATCCTCGCTTCCTCTAGGATCCATCTCCGGAAACTGTTCTCGTACGGCTTTTTTAAATATTACATCTGCACATGTTTTCACAGACTCATAAATACTTTTCAAAATTATTGAATATGTAGTCTCGGGAAGAAACCTTGGCATGTCCATAAGTCCGCAAAATTTTTGTGCTTCAGCCAATCCTATGCCGAGAACTCGCATGGTGAATATAAATCGACGATTTATTTCATACGATTATTCCAAAAAAGGAGAAGATGGTATCAAATTATCTGCACATGAATCACATTTCACAACGATTTTGAAGCCTAGTCCTCTTGCATTTGCCGTTTCAAATGTAATATTTCCATTACACGTTTTGCACTTCACTAAATTTTAAATAGCAGCAAACACAACCCAAAAGTTCAAAATCCGATATTCAATATTAGGACTTTGATTCACAGTCATATCAATATTATTTTTCAGTTTCTTCGCAGACGTGCTGAAACTTTCAGTTTCCATTTCGGCCAGGTTGGGGTTAAAAACACCCTTCCTTTTTTTTGGTCGAGATTTCTGTAAATTATCACTGCTTCTTGTTTGTCGCGAACCTTTTTTTCGATCCATTTTTGAATGTAAAATGAATAATAACTGCGCTTATAATATTATGAACGGCGGAATATACGTCTTATGTAGTCGAACTTTCGAGCTACACTGACGAGTTTAGACCATAACAGACAACGAAAATACGTTTTTATAAATTCCAGTCTATTATATGAACGTTGTGAATGCCAGGTATACGACCCTTTTCATCGAACAATGCATTGAAGGTCGGAGGGAGGGTCGAGCGCGCCTGACGGCAGACTAGCCGGTCGTTTACACAACGGATTCTTCTCTTTTAACGCTCATATCTCAGTCAATTTTGTTCGGATCGACTTGAAATTTTCAGGACATATTCTCAGATACTTATACTTCAAAAAAATGCAATTAAAAAAAATCGAATTTTTCAAACTCACAAGTGGGGGTAACCCCTTAAACAAGATCGTACATACTTGAAACATGTTTACAATGAACATGTAAATACAGATATGCCGTATGAAGATTTTCTGGTGTTATGTAAAAAATGTTGGCAACACAAATACGGCTTCATGGTGATTGACAAAGATAGCTCATTGTCTAGTGGTCGATTCAGAAATGGATTTAACGAGTTTGCAATACCGTGATATAGTCAGTCGGCATTGAAACACCAGCTGTGCAACGACCGACAAATAATTTCATGTGACATGACGACGACAATTGATACTGATGAAAAGATTGCGAGGGAAATTGCGAAAACAAGCGCTTCAAGAAGCAAAAAATATCAAGCTTTGAAGACTGGAAAAATGGAAGAGGATCTTGCATTGCAGAGACACTTCAAGCCAATCACCGAACCTCTCAAGCAGATTGTTGAAAAATCAGCTGCTGTTGAATCTTTTGGGCCGGAAATTGAATCGTTAAGTATGTCGGAAGTAAAGAACCTAGAGAAAGGTGTGAAACAAGGAACAAAGCGCACACGTTCATCATTCCAAGATTCGCTGGTAACTTCTACTCCGAATCAGTTGAAACGCAAGCGACGAAAAGAATCTCTGCATGATACGTCGATGATTGCTGTACCCTTGCAACCAGCCACCATTGTTGAAGGAGACGTTTTGGAGACTACGCCCGAATCATTCGTGTCTTCAGTTTAATATCAATTACAAACGGCTGAAGAAAAAAATACATTGCGCGAACATTTCGGTCCACTCGGTCAACAATATATTTCATCTGTTCTTTCACAAGACAACAATTCCAATATGGATTACGTATATGGCGTCCAATTTACCAATGAAGGAATGATGTTAGGCGATAAGCGTTTCGATGTGGATAATGATGATAATATATTCATCGCTGGCATAAAATACTTGGGAACCCCTGGACTCTATGAGCTAATCTTCAAGAGAATCCCTGACGATGCAATATACACCGAGGAAGACAAAGACAAATATAAAAGTATATTGTTATCAACAAATGCACATCGACGTGGTAGAAATATACTCAATTCTGTATTAGGTAACAAAGGCTTCAGGTAT
This sequence comes from Ophion ellenae, assembly GCA_963210295.1. Taxonomy (NCBI): domain Eukaryota; kingdom Metazoa; phylum Arthropoda; class Insecta; order Hymenoptera; family Ichneumonidae; genus Ophion; species Ophion ellenae. The sequence goes on from OY723386.1 coordinate 24,621,117, forward strand.
AAATATATGATGGGACCATTAACTTTCGACCGAAAAGCTGAAAGAGGTATAGAAATACCGCTCGCCATGGCGTTAAATAACAACAAAATCGATTATGTGCATTGGAATGATCCCAATGAGTTCGATCAATGGGGTCGATCGCTTGCGCTTGTTGGAAGCTTCACGACACGCGGGTAACAACGCTCACGACAATGAGATAATGTCGATTATTGAGGAACTTCGCGAAGCTGGTCTCTTTATAAATTATCCTATGCATCGATGATAATGATCATTCCTTCGTCAGTATTGATACGGAGATATCGATCAATAAATTTGGATCATCGCTTGGAACGCAGGATAATTCATACTATCAGTGGACTGGGCTAATGAGAAATTATACACGTGATAATGCTCTTTGTCTAACCTCTAGTGGCGTCGATGCAAGATCACGTAAAATACGAGGCGTAGCCCTACCTGAAGGGGATTACGATGCTGCTAATAAAAGTTAGGTGGAAATGAACATCAAGCTGTTAACAGAACGCCTGGATGGATTTGAGAAGAAATTCATCGCACTAGAAGATACGCTTCGAATAACTATTAACGATACGTCCAAAACGATTCAGTATGCAACCGACGCTGTATCTGACACAACGCTGGAAGATTTGTAAAAATCGTCCGGCCAAACACACGATAGGCTCGGAGAAGAAAAAACGTTTGAAGAAAAGCAGCTTGTGGAGGAATTACATGCACCAGCAAGAAAAAACTTTCTGCGAAGACGTGTTATCGTGCGTGGGTATGATGATTCGTGGCAGGCTGACGTAGTCGAAATGCGGCCGTATTTGCGTTTCAACTAAGGCTACAATTACATACTCACTGTCATCGATGTGTTGAGCAAGTATGCATGGGCCGTATCCTTGAAAAGTAAAACTAACAACGAAATGGGTACAGCGATCGCGAAAATAATACAAGATCATAGCAGATATCCGAAAAACCTTCAAACCGACAAAGGAAGAGAAATTTACAATGTAAACGTGCAACGACTCATGGAGAAATACAACATCAATCATTATTCGACGTATTCTATTATGAAGGCCTCGGTCGTCGAACGGATTAATCGCAGTCTCAAAAATAATATGTGGAAAATGTTTACACTCAATGGTAATTAAAAGTGGATCGATGCGTTACCACAACTCGTTATGAAGTACAATGCTCGAAAGCATCGTACGATTAGCATGAAGCCGATCGACGTTATTCCTGCAATCGCGGGGAAACTCTTAACCACCGTATACAGCAACGTAAAAATTGCCGCTCCTGCAAGATTCAAAGTCAATGATTTTGTGCGCGTAAGCAAATTCAAGACAATATTTGAAAAAGGTTTCACACCAAATTGGACCACCGAAGTGTTTAAAATCGTCAAGATGCAACAAACTGATCCTGTAACATACCTAGTCGAGGACTCAAGTGGAAATCCGATAGCCGGAAGATTCTACGAATACGAACTGCAACATGTTGCGAATTCGAACATATATCTCGTGGAGAAGATAAGACGCAAAAGGGGCAATGATGTTTATGTTAAATGGTTGGGAATGGATAAATCTCAAAACTTGTGAATACACAAAAATAATATATTGTAATAACTTTTATAAAGTATATGGACAATTCAATAAAGTTTATTTACATTAGGCATCCATTTTATTAATGTATAAATTCACCATTCCTTATAAAAATAAAGAATTATATCCTGTAAACATTAACATACTCGCATTATATATTACATGAATATTTTTCAATATATATATCAAATTTACATTACTACATTCATTATATCTTTCCATTTTTTATTTTATAACAATACATACAATGGAGTCTAACAAATACGTTTACAATGCTGTTTTATAATGACCCCATGGTAGAGTGTCCGTACTTTTCGGCACGGGATACCGCTTGTCATCGTATGGACTTGGAGCATTTTTCGACTCTGAAATAGTGTAAACTTCGTGCAGCTTCGATCTTATGCAAGACTGCTGATGAGTCATTTCAATTTCTTCCTATAAATAGCGAGTGTAGTCATTGAAATTTATCGTTCGCGTGACGACATTACTTTGCACACCTTTCACCTTTTTCGTATCTTTTTGACCATCAACTCGCAAAGCGTACATTTTTGCTCTCAATCCCACAAATTCCGTCACTACCATACCATTATTTTCATCATTAATGAGACAGGGCACTTTCTTGTTGTCTAACGGTAAACCGTACACGTTTTCCCATCGGGTAATCGCTTCTATCACATTTGTCAATGTTACGCTTCATATCATCGTAAACGTCGTTAGACATGATCTTGCAGTTTGGCTGATACAACGAAATCATAAATTCGTGGTGAAACTAATAGAAACATATTTTCGAAATGTCGATTATACCCATACCTACATAAATTGGTTTGTTAAATTTTACCTCTACATTTCGCAATTTGACGGCAATATGATTTTCCGAAAAGATATTTCGACTGTGAAAATTTGCTTTATCGATCCTTGCCTCTGCCCCATACCGGCCCTCCCTCTTTGTTACAAGTTTCACGTATACACGGTTTCGCAGGTTTTCCATCGTTTTGCGGAATACTGCATTGTTCATTAATTTATACAAATTTTTCTCGAAATCATTTGTAGCACATGTGCGAATCTGCATGTTCAATTCGAAGTATTAACCCAACCAGGGGGATTGAGTGAATTTCAAAATTCTGTTTCCGCTACTTCAAGTCCATGACGCATAAGCTGCTGCAAATTACGATAGTGTATCACGTAACGCTTCTTATCACATACGGTTGCACGCGATTTCTCTTGGCGCTTGCCAGGTGGTTTGACACGTGCCGGACAAAATGGAAGGTCACTGTGCGAATCATGCAAACGTCGCGGATATTCGAGATGGACTTCGAGAACGTCCTACAGGCGAATGTAGCGCTATGGATAATACGTCGAAATTCGATGTGTCATCGATCCATTGTAAATCAGCATAAGGCAAAGGTTGACACATTGCCCATCCATACAAGTTGTTCACATCGAAGTAAATCAGGTATGATGATGATTTCAATGGATCATACGATTGCATGTACTTGTTATTAGCGTGTGCATATCTGTTTGAACATTGGCTTAAACTTCCGCGTATACCTCGCTCGATGAATAAAATCATGTCGATGTCAGTCAATAATTGAAACGTAATTTGCGTATATTTCAACATGGCGTCCCAAGTATATCCGGGAAGAGTGTAATAATACGCCGGATCAAGCCCATAACTTTCAATACACGTATCACAGAAATTTTCGAAAATATCTGCTAATAACAAGAATAACAATCCGTCTTCAAATACAAATCGCTATATTCACCAAGCGTTTGAATGGAAAACCGCTCCCAGACATTCGCAGCGTGAACGTACTCGCTCGCGCTGATCGTTTCCCCGGTCAAGGAACTGTAAAATGAGTCGCGCGGCGGCAAACACGTGTCTTCCAATCTGCTGACATGGTCAATGTATTCGTACGGGAAGACACCTTTTCGTGTTAATAATGTACAATCATGCATCGGTAGGCCATCAAATTGTGAGCGTAACATTTTCAGTTTCTCCGTCGTTTAAAAAGATGCCAATTTCTCAAGACTTGTGGTTAGAAATTTATATAAATCGATGAAGCGTAATTTAATTTGGTTTTTTGTTTCATCGGTAGTAGTTTGAACAGTTTTCGTAAACGAAATATATTTTTCTTTTGTTATTGGAAGCACGTAAGTTTTCCCTGCGAACGCGGTGGCTACTTCCTTGATTATAAAATGCGCATCATAGCCAGACAAATTGTGAAAAACTACCGGAATGAAAAAAGATTGTTTGAAATTTAGATTGCAATTCGATTGGGCCCAGTCAAATGACGCCCAGTAAAATAACGCCCATTCAAATGACAATGATCGCGATCTCGTGTATCGGTTTGTGCAACAATCTTTTTCACATATGTGACACTTAATCGCGCTTTGAAATTGAAGCTCCTGGTCGGATGTTAACTGTACCATGGGGATATTTTAAGATAAAATATATTTTACATGCAAAGCTGCACTTTTTAGTTCTTCGACGAACCTCGCAATGCAATCGCTACTACGGTGCGATTCATATCTGCATAATGATTGATCGTATGAACAATGTACTTAGCATGCGATACTCGAAACCTCGGGGTGTTGGTCCATGTTTTGTTCATTTGTTTTCGCAAGAACGCCGTATATTACGAATGGAAGTCGCTCCTTATGATTGAAGTTTTTTAAAAGTGAGCCAGTTGTTCGCATCGTTCGGTAGACGGACAGAACAGTCGTTGATCTGGCCGCAGTCTGCAGTGTGCACTTGAAATTTTTTATCCGAATAAAAGTAGTGTAGACATCCGCGAAAATAAACGAAGAATCAGTTTCGAACTAATTATTTTGATACATTAAATTATATCAAATCTACGTACCTATCACAGATATATTTCTGTCCAAAGTGTTTAGTCAACTGTAAACTGACGATCCTTCATAAATTCTTGATCCACGCGAAATGTCCAACGATGTTTTGCTGCGGATCTTCCACGTAGAGCAAATTGACATGCTTTTCTCTCTTGCGCCGACTCACGCGAATTGGAAGAGTACTAACGTTCTCAATGGTGTATACATTGATTGAAATGTCATTACGAATTTCAAATTTTTTAATTTGCGTCTCTGGAAACTCAATGTCTTGAACATTTAGCACTGTCGAGTAGTGTGGGTATGAAGATTCACGCGCACTGTGACGTTGGGCTGGATAAAGAGCAGTGACTACGGATCATGCGAAACATGCTTGATCACTCGATTTCACATTAACAACTGCTCTTTTCAGCATCATCGACCGCGATAACATTATGTGGCATCCCGCGGTTATATTTATTTATATTCATAGTCAAGTTATATATTCGTAACAATGCCCACCCGCTGTCGCATTCATGAAACTCTTCGAGTGATGTGGAAATGGGCTCAATAACTCTTTGGTCGTACCGCTCGCGTCAATCAGACGTATTAAAAAGTTCATAGTTTTTAATATTGATTATTTTACTTGCACGCTTGTCACCCGCTATAAATTCGCCGTTAAAAACGGTATTAATTTGCCCATTACCATGATGGTTGATAATGGTTTGAACGCGTGAAAGTACATCACTAGCGTCTTTGAGAAATTGTCGAGGTTCGATGTGGTTGTGATTTATGACGACACCAGTCAAGATACGATCCTCGAACGCCGTATCATTTTCTCGCCATATGAATCCATGATTGTCATGTCATGAAACGCTGACGCACCGAATTCTCACAATGCGTCTTCAAGTCGCATTGTGCAACGTGCGACTTGAAGTCTTCAAGTCGCGCAATTTAAGCTACCAACGATTGACGATTTCCTATCGATAATCGCGGTCGTTTATTTCGACTTTGTTTTTCTAACGACTCGATATACTCGTCACATTGTTGTTCCCACACAATGTACTCTTCTACTGAACTAATTTGAGCCCTTTGCTCGCAAAGATTTTTTTAAATATTATCCGTCATGTCTCTGCGTGAAGCACTCCGCGATCTCGGAAATTCAAACATTGACTGAAAGTGTGTACCTCTCAATCACGCTTTATATTTAATTTCTATAACAACCACATCCTTGGTGGCATGTGCATTTTTTCGTTCTATATTTTTCTACAGCCTTTACGATTTTGCTGACATCAACTTTTTCGACGGGATCTGCGAAGCGCTCGCAATTTCAATCGCATACTTTTATTATGTCGTGAATGTCTCAGGCATTTTGACCTTAAGACGACACGTGATGCGGAATCTACATTTTCACGCTACCTTTTACCTATATATCCTAAAAGTGTGTACCTCTCTATCACGATTTATATTCATTTTCTATAACAACTGCATCCCTCGTGCCGTGTGCATTTGTTCATTGTTTATTTTTCCACAGAACTTTCGATTTTTGCTGACGTCAACTTTTTCAACGAGATCCGCGAAGCGCTTGCAATATCATTCTGGCCTTAAGATGCAATGTTCGAAGACATGCGTGGACGAAGTTAAATGTATATGTCTCTATACATGCAGAGGAGTCGCTCTATCTCACATGCATGCGACGCGGTCGCTCCATCTCTCATTCTCGCTCTCTCATGCATACGTGTAATCCGATCGCTTCATATCTCTCAGCGACACGGGTCAACCAACTTCAACCCCCCTCTCAGGCGAGAGCCCCTAAATAATAAAATCCATGCAATAAACAATATAAGATAAAAATTAATGAAAATAAAAAAAAAAGAAATAATAAATTTTAAATATGTACAAATCAATAATCAATTATCAATTAATCGATAGTCTATATATTCCCCCTCCACCGCTTCAACGACTTCCCCCTCCCCGCGTGACGTCCTACCGCTCCCCGCGTGAACCCTCGCCCCGCACCCCCCCTCAGAGGACCTGGGTTAGAACTCTCATAGCTATACTACTGATATTCGAGTCTACTGAGAATGTTAACAAATCACGAATAATAGTGACGTTGGAGAGAGATGAAATTCTGGGTCAGGAGAACCACCACAGCGACTATCATGTCAAGGGGCGTCGACGGGCGTCGGGTAGCATCCATGCGTCGGCTTGCATGAGTTGGTCGTAAACGTAAGAGCTGTTTCTTCGTATCGGGTAAGACAAGGGGGCAATGGCCCAAGGCGAGGATTTTTCCATCGAAACGTTGGCTGCTTTTTGGCATGACTCCGTTGCGAGGGGGAAAAATGATGATTTTTTTTTTTCGAAAAAAAACTTTAATTAAAACGTTTTTTTTCACAAATCTCCTTCGTCGATCCAACTGTTGTGCGTATCGTCGAAACCTAGCCACTTGACTAGCATTCGATTTCCAGGCTTCTTGACCACCTTCTCAACGAGATAAATGTCGGGATACTTGACTTTCTGGAGCTCCTCTTCGTAGAAACAGCCGGGGATGGGTTCGTTCGGATGGTTCTTGAGATTGTCCGTCGTTGGATTCGTTCTTTTCACTCTGCATATCGTGAATATTTCCGTTGTCCAATTTGGCGTATAACCCTTCTCAAATACATTCTTAAATTTGCTAATTCGCACATTATCGCCAATTTCGAATTTTCGTGATTTTTTGCCGATAATCGACGCTGGCGGAAAATTCGATGGAGAATCTGTCTTTCATTTGTGCGATTGATATTTTTCGGTTTTTCCTTGATGGTTCGATGCACGGTGTTGCTGTATTCGGTAACTAGAGAATTCAGAATATCCATCCATTTGTACATTCCGCGATGACTGAATTGCATCCATATTTTATTTTTTACCGTTCTATTGAAACGGTCACAGATTGGTGCTTTCAAATTGCTATACGTTGAATAGATGTTTACATTGTATTTTTTCATAAAACGTAAAACTAAGAGCATAAGAGCATAAAACTGCGAATTATAAGATTCTTTTCCACGATCGACGTGCAAGTTCTTGGGTATGCGACCCTGATTGAATATAGATTTCATTGCAATCGTCGTATGTTTACCGCTCTTGCTTCTCAACGGTATGGCCCAGGCGAATTTGGAGAATATATCAATGGCGGTCAGGAGGAATTTATTTTGCGAGTTTTGTCGAATTTCAACGTGTCGGCGAGTATAATTTCTTCGTGCTGGCTTATGCAGCTCTCGCACGAGAGTCAGTTTTTGTCATCATTTATGGCGCGCGAAGATCTACACACATCAACGTTCAACGTGCGAATGGAAAAAACTATCGTTTTTCCTAATAAATAATTAAACATATTCAAATTTTATATTGTTTCTGGCTTTCTTATACATCCCCTGACCCGTACGTGCTCGAATTATTTTCGAAATATAAATCTTGAATTTGTGACTGTTTTCACGTCGCACAGCTCCGTCTATATTTACAGCTCCTGTAATATTTTTTATGCGCGTTCGTGCCAATGATGATATTCTCATAATTTTTCAAATCGGTCGGTTCGAGAATCCCGACATTTGGCACTTTTTTGAAAATACGAGCTCCGTCAATCTCACGGATGTCGCATAACTTTTGTCCCCCACACGAATATGCGGAGAATCGAAAATTATCGGAGAATCGCCAATAATTAATTTGGTACTGTCGAGCATTCGCACACCGTATATGGTATCCAGGCTTTTCTTTTTACCTGTGCGTTACAATACGAGATATTTTTTTATCAATTCATCTACTCGACTGGGTGAATCATCATCATCATCATCAGCATCATCATCGTTATCAGAGACATCACCTTTATGCTCATACGCCACTGTGAAAGTTGAATCTTCCGGCGACTCATTCTTAACTTCACTCTCATTTTCTTCCGTTTCATTCTTGATTTCCTCCTTCAATGGTGACGTCTTGTGAGAAACGAGCTTTATCAATGGTGTGACTATTCGCTTAAAGATATCCTGCATCGTCTGATCAACATTATCTCTACCCATCTTTATCATTCGATGTTTTCGTCTAATTGCATCACTAGCCTTGGCGATTTGCTGCAACACATATTTTTCTTACAAAAGTTGTCGACGATTCATGCTGTTGTTGTCAGTTTCACAACACAAGCAAGCCTTCCCATAGAGAAAAAGGCTCTTACGTTGTCCTGTTTCTGGCACGGTGTATCGTCAACGATGAATATAAAGTTTAGTCGTGCTTCGCTCGGTGGCACCACTTGTTCATGCTCGTTAAATGGATGATATTTGAGACCCTTCACCGGCTGGAGCAATTTTTCGAGTAACTGATATTTCGGCTGTTTGAGCGACTTTAAATAGAGATAAACGTTTTCAAATGTCAGACCATTCGGGTTTATTACGAGGATGAGCAATGCGTTGGTTTTTCCGCAGTTTGAGGGACCGCAGAATACCGCGCGAATCGTATTTGTGTAAATTCATCAAAGTTTATCATTGGCAGCTTTCCATACGTCTTGGACTTCATCTCCGTCGCGACTGACATAATTTTGGTATAAAACGAGCTTTTATATCGATCCCCGCTTCAGTCACGCATCAACCCTCATCATGATCAAACGTCGAAGAAAGAAGTCCGGCAAAGGTTTCCTCAACCGTATCATCAAACTCTTCCCGTTGAATTGCACTTGCATGGATATCAGTATTGCGGACCTGGCACAAAGCTAGCTAAGCGTCTTGCACGCGGCGATCCTGGAATAAATCCGTTGGATGCAGCTTGCAAGGAGCACGATATCGCGTATTCGAGAAATCGTGAAAACCTCGAAGCTAGACATTCTGCGGATAAAATATTGCAGGAGAGAGCTTGCCATCGAGTTCGTGCCAGGGACGCTAGTATCGGATAGAAAACAAACGCGCTTGTCGTAGGAGGAATCATGAAAACAAAGAGAAAATTCGGCATGGGGATTAAGAAGAAGAGGGGAGCAAAAATTGTTGGCTTGAAGAAAATCATCGATGCAGCAAGAGAAGCCATGGTGAAGAGTGGAGATTCAAATGCAGTCGCTGCGTCGGCCTTAAACGGTGCCCGATCAGCCGTCAAGAGGGTCACAAGCGGCACGCGCAAAGTGCGTACGCCTCGAGTGTTGCCGGTACCTCGTAAAATCGGTGGCTTCCTACCGTTTCTCGTGCCCATATTTGCCGGTCTTAGCGCTGTGGAGGAGCTAGCAGGTGGTGCGGCCAATATAGTCAAAGCGGTTAAGGCCGCTCAAGCAGCGAAACGTAAGCTCGAAGAAAGCAAGCGTCACAATTGAACGATTGAAGCCATAGCATTGGGCAGAGTCCAGTGTTTCGATAGTTTCGGCGATCTTCAACCACCTGCCGAACTTTTAACATACTTCGGTGTGAGTAGCGTGAATTATAATAACAAGGGGTACCAGAAATGCGACACATTCGAGTGAGTTCATTTGTGTCTCAAGTTTCTCTGTCGACAATTACCGCGACGAGAGAGATTTTCTCTATATAGAAGTGGGTGATGATGAAAAATAGAGTCAGTTTGTCAAACGACAGACGGATAACAGTCTTACGTTAACCTTATCGGGATCATCGTCTGTGCTCGAGGCTCAATACTTTCCGCCCATTGAACCCGCCCCCCACAAGAATTATCCCCTCAGACTCATCGAACTCCTAACGTACAATTCGATTCCCAATATAGACATTGGACGCAACAAATTTTACGTTGTCAAGAACGTTTTTACCATACCTACTGGAAGTTACGAATTAGCCGACATTGCGACATACTTGAAAAAAGAGCTGGCAAAAAAAATATTACCATTCGCATTAGGCTTAACCACAATACACTGCGCAGTGAAATCGAGTGCAATTATGAAATATATTACGTCCAAGGATTCTATCGGACGTATGCTCGGATTTGCATCCCCTAGACTGCGAGATGACGAAGAGCATCAATGGGATACTGTAGTGACCATTCTCAAAGTGGGTCTATACAAAATGCGCGTCGAATGTAACCTCACAGCTGGCGCCTATATCAACGAGCGAAGAATACACACAATCCACGAGTTTTTTTTTCCATCCGTACCACCAGGCTATAAAATCATCGAGGTTCCATCGCATGTCATTTATCTACCAATTGCGAGCAAGACGATAGACACCATTCAACTCTCAATAGTGAATCAGGACGATAATTTGGTGAACTTTCGCGGCGAGACAATAACCATACGATTACACATCAAATCGCAATGGGTATACTTTCATAGAGTTTCGAGCACTTATAAAAACAATACTCCGTCGATGAGAGAGACCAGTAGTCGATGGACACGCACACCCCTAACAACGCAGAACGTGCTGTTTTTGCGAAGTTTGGGTCTACGAATACGTGGAAAAATTGCATGAAAAACTACATAATCTGCATTGCGTGCGTATGCTGTTTGAGATGGAGGCGGAAATGACTGATATCAAATCCCGCCATTTTCGATGATTCCATCGCGCATTATGAGATTCATGCTCGTCAGCCGTATGCAACCTTCAATAACAGTAATGAAATACGTATTTCCATTCAGCATCAAGACATATGCATACTTCCCAGTCAATGGTACACTCATTACCAATACGCATTTCGCAAACAATCGCATTTGCTATTCGTTCGACGAGGTTTGATACGAGCTCAATGCCATGGAAATAGATCGATGTAAAAATGTGAGCATAACGAGTTCGATGAAGGGATACGGATCCGTGAGTCAATCCAAGAACTATAAGCTTGAGAATGCTGGCTGGTAGGATGCTCGCAGCGGGCACGTTGTCGCAGCTGCCGATGGGAATTTTGACGTATACACACCGCTGAGTATGATCCTCGGTTTCGCCGAAGATTATCAAAAAATCGTTGTGAACGCGAAGTATGAATTAATTCTATTGAGATCGAAGACTAATGATAATGCGATATAGCAAGCCACAGGTAAGGTTGACATCAAATTCACCATGCAAAAAGTAGAATGGCCCGCACCGTACGTAATACTGTCTCATAAGCGTAAAATTCAACTCCTCAAGTTTATCGGTAAAGACACACCGATACCCATGACTTCCCGCTCATGGGAATTGTACGAATACCCAATGTTCCCCGCAACCTCGAAACACATGTGGGCTGTGAAGACATCTACGCAACTTGAGAAAACGTGATATGTCATTCTAGCCTTCCACACCGATCGTCAAAATAAGAAAAGCGCAAATGCGTGTAATTTTGATCATTGTGACATCACTGATGTCAAACTCTACCTGAATTCACAAAGTTATCCCTATGGGAATTTGAATCTGAACATTACTAAGAACCAGAATGCGCTTCTCTATCAAATGTATGCAAACTTTCAATATTCGTACTACAATAGAGAGCCCGAACCATGCTTGAAAAAATTGGATTTCATAAACTATGCTCCGCTCATTGTCATTGATTGCTCGAAGGAGAACGATCGTCTCAAGTTCGGCCCCGTTGAATTCCAATCAATGACGAATATACCCGCCAATACTTCCGCATACTGTCTCATTCTCCGTGATCGTATTATCGAGTACAATCCGACAGGTGGCGGGGTAAGAAAGTTGATATAAAGTTGAGAACACGTGTCCCCCTTCAGTCATCATGGAGTTCATCGTTGATGGGCAAGACTTCAAGCGACCGATAAGCAAATTCGTCCCGAAAGAAATATCAATTGTCGATGTGGCGAGGGTTGGCTGCAAGCCGTTGACGTTTCTCTTCGAACCACCGCGCGCGTGGAATTCTCTGCCGGGAAAGTACAAGAGTACGAGTATGTGGATGAAGCGCAATTACGATGGTTTGCGATGGGACGATGGCGACTTTCTACACGACACGATTCCGATGATCATTCGATCAATCTTACAACACGCTCGAAACGTCTACATTAAGGGATTAGAGAAATCGCTGTGGTTGAATAAATTCACCGACCTAGCAACGGAGATCATCGAACTGGAGACTCTGGATTGCCCATCGTTGGAGAAGCTTGCGACAAAAGCCCTGAGAAACAACGGATGTCCACACCATGCGACTCTTGACCCAAAATTCGAATGTGCCTCTGAAAATGTGAAATGTCTGGAAAGATGGTTGAAAGAGGATGCGAAGGAAAAAAAAATTACTACAATTTTTTTTCGGTTTATTTACCAAAAATATTGCTTACGAAATGTTCTCCCATTCACACACACACACACACACACACACACACACACACACACACACACACGCACACGCACACACACACGCACACGCACACGCACACGCACACGCACACGCACACGCACACGCACACGCACACGCACACGCACACGCACACGCACACGCACACGCCCACGCGCACGCGCACGCACACGCACACGCGCGCGCGCGCGCGCGCGCGCACGCACGCACGCACGCACGCACGCACGCACGCACGCACGCACGCACGCACGCACGCACGCACGCACGCACGCACGCACGCACGCACGCACGCACGCACGCACGCACGCACGCACGCACGCACGCACGCACGCACGCACGCACGCACGCACGCACGCACGCACGCACGCACGCACGCACGCACGCACGCACGCACGCACGCACGCACGCACGCACGCACGCACGCACGCACGCACGCACGCACGCACGCACGCACGCACGCACGCACGCACGCACGCACGCACGCACGCACGCACGCACGCACGCACGCACGCACGCACGCACGCACGCACGCACGCACGCACGCACGCACGCACGCACGCACGCACGCACGCACGAATAACGGTGAATGGCTTAGCAAGCAGGTATGTTTTGCCGCACCTACAGACACTGTAGTAACAAGCCCGGGTAATACGGGCGGCCGCCCGTCCCTTGAGTTTACAATGTCCAGTGAAAGATCTAAACGAAGGAAGACCCAAGATATTCGTACATCGTTCAACTCGGTCGAGTTAGCATACGCTACTCAGATGAGCCTTCGCTCTTCAGGACAATCCGACGCCGCAAAAGTTATTAAGGACGTAACAATGACGAGTCCTTTAAGAGCTTCCAAGTATCGTAAAGCTTACTCAGCAACGGATGAAATTACTTTATCCGAAGAGGCTGCACTTTCCGTTATGATTGAATATAAATTCTCCAAGAGTACTTACCAGGGAATGAGAAGATTAGGGAAGGAAAATAACTGTAAGCTATATCCGTCTTACGAAAAAGTGATGAAAGCAAAAAAGCGTTGTTATCCACCACGTGATGCAATCAGGATTACAGAGAGTAGTGCAGAAGTCCAACTACAGGCACTATTAGATCATACAGTTGAACGTATTTTACTCGTCCAAAATGTACTCATTCAAAGATTGACTCCAGATAATGTTCGTAAAATGGACTTGATTTGCAAGTGGGGTTGCGATGGAAGTTCTGGGCAAAGTGAATATAAGCAGACGTTCAGTGATGACAGCAAATCTGATGCGCATGTATTCTTTACTTCAGTCGTGCCATTACAACTCGTGTGTTATGATCAACAATCGAAGGAAGAAATAGTTGTTTGGAAGAACCCCAGACCCTCGTCTCCACGATTTTGTAGACCGCTTAGACTACTGTTTCTACGCGAAGACACAGAGTCAACACTTAATGAAGTCCAAATTGTTGAAGAACAAATAAAGTCACTTCGTCCATTTGAAAGTGTAATAGATGGAAAAGAAATCTCCGTAATGTACAAGTTGTTGTTCACCATGATAGATGGTAAAGTTTGCAACGCTGTATCATTGACGAAATCTGCTCAACGGTGCTATTTGTGTGGAGCAACCAGCAAAGATTTTAATGCCATCGACACTGTATTGCAAAGGGAAATCAATGAAACAAATTTGAAGTTCGGATTGTCGACGCTGGATGCGTGGATACGGTGCTTCGAGTATTGCTTACACGTGTCTTACAAACTCGGCATTAAAAAATGGCAAGCTCGAAGTGCCGAAGAAAAAAAAATTACCCAGGAACGCAAGAGGGCCATTCAAGAAGGATTCAAGAAGCAATTGAGTCTAAATATCGATCGCCCAAAGCCTGGATACGGCAGCAGCAATGATGGCAACACAGCTCGGCGATTCTTTGAAAATTCGACGGTTTCCGCTGCGATAACGGGGGTCAACGAAGAAGTTATTAAACGCTTGTACGTAATCCTACAAGTTATATCGTGTGGCCACGAGATAAACTGTGAAAGATTTGAACAGTATGCTATTGAAACGGCAAGAAAGACCGTTGCATTATACCCTTGGTACTCCATGCCTACTTCGGTGCACAAACTATTAATTCATGGTCCAGTGATAATAACTCATGCTCTATTACCAATCGGCCAATTATCCGAAGATGCTCAGGAAGCTCGAAACAAAGACATCAAACGATATCGAGAAGATTTTGCGCGAAAAAGTTCCAGGGTTAAAACTATGGAAGATGTTTTTCATCGGCTCTTAGTTACTTCTGATCCGTACATTTCAAGTGTCAGAAGACTACCACAGAAGAAGCTGAAGAGTTTGTCGCCGGAAGCTGTAGCGATGTTGATCGCTCCTAAAGTGACTGCTGCAACAGACGAATTTTGCGCCGAGATTGAAGCCGTGCCGGGAGTTGTAATAGATACAAACTCGGATAATGATTCTGACTCCGACTCCGACTCCGATTACGATTTTGATTAAGAATAAAATTTTCTATTTTTGAAACGTTCCGTATGTATTTTGGAAATAAAAATAATAATTGCGTAGAATACACTGTTCACGTTTATTTTATTATGATGATTTTTTTAAATATATTAATTTATCTATTTAGCAGGATACTCGGCCATTTTGTTTATAACAATTTGCTGTAAGCTCTTTGTTGCAAGTTATAAACAATAGATATCGGATTGGTAATCAGCGACCTTGAAAACCCGTATATACCAATTTTCGTCAACATCTGGTAACTTTTTAACGTTCATGTCGGCCATATTGGATCGGCCATTTTTTTACGATAATTTGGCTTGCGGATTCGTAATCAGCGACCTTGAAAACCCGTAAATACCAATTTTTGTCGACATCTGGCAACTTTTTAACATTCATGTCAGCCATATTGGATCGGCCATTTTGTTTACGATAATTTGGCTTTCAGATTCGTAATCAGCGACCTTGAAAACCCCTGTAAGCCAATTTTCATCCCCGTCAAAGGTCATTTGAGGTTTTGGCCAGGTTTTTGGGCTTTTCTCCTACTGTGTGGTGGAACGAACAAACTGCCGCCCTCCAAAGGGAGTGTCATCGAACTCGCCGCCTAGCGCATCGAGCTCGAGGCAAATGCTCGTTCCCCGATTTGGAAGAACAGCACAGGAAGGCGCGCTTGAAACTTAAAAAGGCTATCAAGCAGAGTAAAGCTGAAAGTTGGGGCGAACCGCTCAGCAAGGTGAAAGATGCTCCCTGGGGCAGGCCGTACAAAGTAATAATGACTCGGCTGAAAAGCCAGCCAATGCCATCGCCTGCGGACGCAGCCCTGCTGGAAAAGATTGTTACACATCTGTTTCCTGAGCAACCCGAGGAGGACTACCAGCTCGAGGAAGACGTCGATGAGGACATCCTAGCCATTACTGAAGAAGAGCTTCTTACGGTGGTTGCCAGGATGGGCAACAATAAAGCCCCCGGCATGGATGAGATACCCAACATCGCACTCAAGGCAGCGATCAAGTTGGCACCGGCAATATTCCTGGGCATTTACAATGCGTATTTCAAGGAAGGAATCTTCCCGGACAAGTGGAAGTGGCAGAAGCTCGCGCTCCTCCCGAAAGGGAAGAAGCCACCGGACGAACCTTCAGCCTATCGTCCGCTCTGTATGCTGGATACCGCCGGAAAAATCTTCGAGCGCATCATCCATAACACGATTGACGAGGTCGTGGACCCTCTACTGGCGGGGGCCAGTTTAGCTTCAGAAAGGAGCGCTCTACTCTGGATGCCATTAACACAGTGGTGAAGCAGGCGCAGGAGTCGACTGTGGGGAAACGATGGACAAGAGGGTCCAAGAAGTACTGCGCAGTTGTCGCTATCGACGTCAAAAACTCTTTCACCTCGGCGATATGGAAGTGTATCATGGATGCCCTAAAAACATTAGGTGTACCATGGTACCTACGGAGAATAGTGGCGAGTTACCTATGTAATAGGTGGCTCATGTACGACACAGGGGATGGATCGAAGACGTATAGAGTGACTGGAGGAGTTCCTCGGGGCTTTGTACTTGGACCGCTTCTGTGGATCATCATGTACAATGATCTGCTGCTGTTACAATTGCCGAAACGAGTGTCCATCGTGGCGTTCGCAGATGACGCGGCGCTGATTGTCATCGTCAAATTCCTGGAGCAAATCACCGCACTCTTCGGCGAAGCTTTCGCCAAGATAACGGAATGGATGTCTTTTGTTGCACTGCAGCTTGCAGCCCACAAAACAGAAGTACTCCTCGTATCCAGCAGGAAGGTGATGGAAAAGGTTGGAAACGTCGAAATCACATCCCAACCGTTTATTCGGCATCTGGGTGTGATTCTCGACGCGAGGCTGAAATCTAAAGAGCAAACCGAGCAGATCCGCAGAAAGGCTGCTGGGGTAGCTACCACACTGGCGCGGCTCATGCCTAATATCGGTTGCCCCAGACAGAAGAGGAGGAAACTGCTGTCATCAGTGATGACCTCAGTGCTCACCTATGGCAGACCCATATGAGCTGATGCACTGAAAATCCAGGAGTACCGCAGGAAGGCTGCATCAACTTATCGCGTCAGCGCCTTGAGGGTAGCCTGTGCATTTCGCACCGTCTCCGAGGACGCTATCAACGTTATCGCGGGAATGCTGCCCATTGAGGGGCTTGCCGAGGAGCATAGATCGATGTACCATCAGAAGGGAGCTAGAAACCCCAGTTATGCAAGGACAGAAGCGAGAGCAACCAGTTTCAACCAGTGGTAGACGATGGGGGATGCCTCTACCAAGGGGAGGTGTACTGGAATGAAGGAGCTGCGACGTGCAAAACGCGCGAAGAAGAAGACAACGCCGGAAGACCAGGCAGTCATAGATGACATAAGCGACACGAACCCCTAAACCACTCATACCATCTCGAGTGGAACGGGGGATGTAAGGTCGTTTGACAACACCGCAGGAAGACCGACGGTTAAGGTCTCTCCGGCAATGTAATACCTAGCGGTCGTCCCGCGGGAGAATTTGTAAGGCCGCAGAGGAACGGGGGTTTTTAGTCGGTGCAAGCCCGACACACGGCAATTATTTGCTACGGTGCGGAGGCATTTCCCCACTAAACCTCTTTACAAAAACACACACACACACACAAAATGTTCTCCAAAACTGTCATGGCGAGGTTCGTAGATTCCTTCGCACCAGATCTCCTCTAAGCGCTGATGTCGACCTGAAGCGCCTTGGTGATCCAAAACACAATCTTTTTGCCACGGATTCGCTGCCGCCTCGCGAGGTTCGTAGAATCCCAGACTGAACGCCTCCGCCAGCCTCGAGCCTTTGTGATGTGTTTTTTTTTGCCGAGGCCCCCTAGCGATTCGGGGTTTCTCCACCTGCAGAAAAAAACTGCATTTTTACTCGCAATTCACTTGAGCAGTCAATAGACACTAGTCGCCTTCCTCCTCACCGGCCACTGCTTCGCCAGGTTTTTCAACTCCATACTGTGGAACTTTCCACCGATGTAGAGCATGCATAGATCTGCGTTGTACGCTGATGCCAACATCGTCTGAAATGTCGCCGGATTCGTTTCAAGTGCCTTACTAATCCTCCCCGGTAGAAACACGAAAAACTCGTTGCGAATGTCGATCACGAACTTTTTGCGATATCTCGTGTTCACTTCCCGTGTGTTGGTGATAGGATACTCCGACTTGGGGGTCAACTCGTTCAATTTCTTCGCCGGAAGAAAATCGGCGTATTCGCCAATCTTATTGATCGCGTCCATTTTTCACTTGCTGTCTGATCGTTCGAAGCCGTCTTCACAAGGTTGCTACTTGCCCCCTCCACCATTCTGAATCCTCTACTCTGAAACCTCAACGAATGACGTTTGTCGGTGAAGGGAGGAGATTTTTTGCCCCGTGGCTTGAAATTTATTTTTTTAAATATCCTCAGCCAATGAAGCTGCGCCCACGAGTCTATTTCTCATTTCAATTGTTGAATGTCTTGCAACAATCGTTCAATGCGCACTTTTAATTCACGTCTCTTGCACGAATTTTTTTCGTTGCGCCGCATAATCGT
The DNA here is from genome assembly GCA_963210295.1 of Ophion ellenae. Classification (NCBI taxonomy): domain Eukaryota; kingdom Metazoa; phylum Arthropoda; class Insecta; order Hymenoptera; family Ichneumonidae; genus Ophion; species Ophion ellenae. The sequence continues at coordinate 24,639,787 of OY723386.1, forward strand.
CTTCCGCAGCTTTTCGTGGCAACTTCTCAACAAGAGCCTATTCTTTCCGTGAATCACCTACAACTCCGCGTCGCCCGGGATGAACATTATCATTGTATGCTTTGATCTGTGGAACTTTTGTATCGGATGGAGGAGGGCCTTTTCGAAATTGAGCTTTAGCAAACTTGTTCAAATTTTGAGAAACAGGATTTTTTGAATCTCTGAAATGACTCATGTTGACGGGGGGAACTGACAAATATTTCCTGTTATCGCACTAAATTGAGGGCACGGGGGTTGGGGCGCCGAAAAATGTCACGCGTCCGATGATTCGCCACCCCACAAATCCTTTAAAAAATATAATTCTTAGAAAAAATCTGACGAGACCCTGCCCTTATTTTGACCCTAAAACTCATCAATGTCACTCTTCCGCTGATGATAAATAAATTCTCCGAAAATAATCATTCAACACCTCAATTATTTATTCGCTGACTGGTTTCAACACGTCAATGTATAAACAAAACTATCGCATCTCGGCGGAGGGGGGTCGGGGGGGGGGTCCTTTGTCAAGCCACGGCAAGCGCCCGATGACTTACCACCCACAATTCTTTAAAACAATTGCTAAGAAATCAGCCCCCTTCCACTTTTCCTCCCGCCGCCCCCTCCTTCCGGCGGGAGGGGAGGGAAACTCCCTTTTACTACAAAGCACTTCGACTCTTTGTCAGTCGTTGCGCGGCCTCGCTAGAAATCGGACGTGTATCCATGTGTTTAACCCCCCCCCCCCGCCATTCCTGCGAATTCCATTCAGGGCGAAGGGGGACTTACCACCATCGGTCGGTAAGCAGGTGAGCCCTACCATCGGTCGGTAAGCAGGTGAGCCCTACCATCGGTCGGTAAACAGTGCAGCCCTACCATCGGCCGGTGAGTACAAACATCGACAGTCTATTATGGGGCCGATTCTGACCAAAACCCTACCCGACCATCCGATGATAACTCGGAAATTAACCTTTTTTGGTTCGTTTCTCAACTAAGTCGGTATGTCGGTAGTAAAATCTTGGGTTAGAATCGGCCCCATTACACTACTTACGTCGAGTACGGACGGTTCAGGAACGCCGAAAAGCGACCGCTGTGAACTTGGCACCCGAGAATCTCCGATCTCAATTTTTTGTTTGGTTTGTAGTTGATTGTAGTAAACGTTATTTCGTTTGCAGTAGGTCAGAAAAAAATTTAGACCACAAAAAAAACGGCATCCCCCGGAACAAAAATAGCGAACGTTTAGAATTTTTTTTATTCAAAATCGTTTATATTTTATTGTGGTAATCTAATTATCATTTGTAGTTGAATGGTTTTCTTTTTATTGTCCACAAAAATGCACATCGAAAAATGAAATGGCCGGCAACAATTTTTGGAATGAGTTCTAAATGCTAATTAACATATGTCTGACATAAAAAACGTTAACTAAAAACCAAGAAATTACTGAAATGCACTATTTCGCTATTTTTATAAGATTTTCCTTTGCAATGAACGCGAAGGCAGGAAAACGATCTATCCTATCGTACGGTAGGATAGATAGTTTGTAGTAGTAAACTAGGTAACTACAAACGACGCCCGGGCTTTTAAAGCGTTTGTAGTTGTGTGTACTTCCGTTTTAATCGTATGTAGTTGCAGAAAAAGTCACTATAAACGAAGAAATCACCTGAAAATAATGTTGCAGCAATTTGAGAAGGTGTTCACGCATGTGTGTCTGTATGTGAGTGTGAGTGAAAAAATGTATCGGTGAATGCGAGTACCAACGTCGGGGTTCGAGACGTTTTGGGACAACCGGATATTCGTTAATTTGACCAACATAGTAAGTCGCTCCCCCGGCCTCTTGAGTCCTGTAAAGCCGAGGTGGGGGGCTTCTCCCGTCGAGATCATTCGAGAACGAACGCTGACTTAGTCAGAACGAATTATAGTAGTCGGAAAATAAAGTATCGTTTTACAAAACCAGTGAGGAACCAAGAAATTTATCGCGTTATTCGTGAGAGCGATCCTCCCAATTTCCTTCGCTATACAACTCCAACTTCAAATGTGCAAAAATTGCGAAGTTCAGCACATTTTTTGGCCCTTCGAGCCGGATCGTTCGGGACTCTCACGATGAGTTCTCCAAACTTACTCGGAACCTTACTTACGATCAAGCTCTATTGGTGAAATAAATTTTCAACGAAGTTCCCAGTGCGTGTAAAGCTGCTCGACATGTGCAGCCGTGTGAAAAATTGTGCGACTAGATATCTTACAATTTTACTCAGACTATACAGCAAATACTGTTCAACGACTCTCGAACCACGTGTCGCTAAAATCTGTGCGCAACGAAGGAAAACAGCCATCTAGATCTTTCGCGTGTATAGCCTTACGACCACGCGGAATATAACGCGATCTCGTTCAGGCTCGTAACATCATGCGTCACAAACAATGAACATGGCCGATACCGCGAGAGTTTTTTAAAATTGTCTGTCGGATTGTGCTACGCTCGAGCTCACGCTCCGCTACGAGTTGAATGTCTCTCTTATCGAGGAACGGAGTAAAGTGATGTCGAAATCCGACGCACTCATTATCGTGTGTCTCTCGCTAGTCGTGCCACGTGGAAAATGCGTTGTCGATCAACGTACAAAACAAGCCGTTTCGATTCTGCCGCGGTTGAACAGTGTTAAAGATTCGCAAAATTAGCGTTCGCTTCGACTTGAGAAGTTACTACCGCGATGCTAAGCTTTACGAATTACAATCGATGTTGATCATTATACTCGAAATTCATAACGGCACACTCGATTAATAAATTCAGTTTGCACTCTATAATCAACCAATGCTCATTATCACCAAATGAGACAACGAGTTGACGCCGTCATAAAAAATACCGCGTAATCATCAATATAATAAAAAGTTATATGTCAAATTTAATCGATTCTTCGCGCCCTCCCTGGACAATTAACGCTACTTAATTTGCTTTACGAGTGACATGACGTTTAAATTAACCTTCAAGTCAATCTTTAATTAATTCGGTCCACGGCATTAACAATGACGCGCAATTAATTAACGTGAATTCAAATTGATTCAGTGATCCTACAAAAATTAGCTCACGATCATCAATCGAATTAGTGACGAACGTGCTCTGCATATCGAAATTTCGAACGGCGTTCTTTTACAATTCGTGAAAAACATTCGATTTATTTTTCCCAAAACCTCTCTATAGTGCCAGGGTATTTAAACCGAAATTCGCGATTTTGCTATGTAGCACCACCGAGTCGATATACATACAAATCGTACTTAATCGTACAAATCGAAATTAATTCGATGATTGTTGTCACGGTACCCACGCGGTCGGGACCCTACAACACTCAACATAGCCGCCATCGATAATCTTCTCATCCAAATGGACGCCGCAGTTGAATTGTCGCGAATCCTAACAAACCTAAAAAAGCTCGGCCGAACAAACTTCACCGTGAAGCCGCAACAGCGACTCACCCGACTTCACACTGCGTGGGCAACATGCCAAGCCGTGGACGTGAAAATTCGCTGCGCTACTACCAAGGAACAACGATCGACTCTTCCATACTTCCTTGAAGAACAGTTCGACGCCGCAGGCGCCAAATATTGGGAAGTTGGCGATTTTATTACTAGCGCAATAGCGTCGCGTCAACCCGCCACAACAGGCAACACATCTCATATCGGAGACATCTCATTTCGTGATGTCACGCGCAGCAATTCGCCACAATTACCTCGCAATCCACTGCCAACCTTCTCTGGTTCTCGTACCGATTGGGTATCATTTCGAGACTTATTCAATTCACTGTCCATGGAAACGATACACTTTCGAATGTTGAAAAATTACACTATTTAAAAGTTAGCGTTGATGGTGAAGCAAAAACTCTCTTAAAAGATATTACCGTTACAGACGCGAATTATCAAATCGCATGGGATGCATTGCTTAATAGATACAATCAATCTCGCCACATCATTGATGCTCAACTTAAGAAGCTTTTCGATGTTCCTGCAGTTGGCACCGAAAATGTGCGCGAATTAAAGCAATTGAGAGATCAAACTAGCGAAGCTGTCAAGGCACTAAAAAATCTCGATCGAGACGTAGATACGTGGGATGACATTCTGACTTCCATTACCGTTCGTAAACTTGATCCTGTCTCCCGTCACAAATGGGAAATGAAAACTATCGAAAAGGAGGATTATCCCACTTATAAGGAAATCAGCAATTTTCTTGAGTACCGAGTTCGAGCTCTCGAATCGATCTCTCCTCCCGCTTCGAGTAATACATCGAAAAAACAACATTCGCACGGAAAAGGAATCGAAAATTCGGTCAAATCCCATTTAGCTACGGCATTAAAATGCAGCGAGTGTAACGGCGATCATCTACTCCGAAAATGCGAACAATTTAGAAACAAAAGTGTTGAGCAACGACAGAAAACTGTTCACGAAAATCGCTTATGTAATAATTGTTTGGCGAGCAGCCATCATACGAGGCAATGCTCAAGCAGGAACTCATGTTTCCATTGCAAGAAAAGGCATCACACAATGTTGCACCTCAATGATCAACAAAATAAAAGGAAAAATGAGCATTCTTTACCAGTTCTCCCTTCTGGAAACTCTGGGTCAAACACTCAATCGATCCAGGTGTTAACACTAAAGCAATTTGACGCCAACAAACAAATGGCATCTACTAGCGTCGAATAATCTCACCAAACTTCAAAAAGTCAGCCTTCCTCAAAAACTGTCATGTTAGCGACTGCTTGAGTACGGCTTCAATCGCCGAATGGCTGTTCTGTTAAGGTCCGTGCACTGTTGGATCAGGGGTCCCAATCCTCCTTTCTGACCGAATCCATCGCCCAAATTTTTGAAAGCGCCGCGGAAGAAAGTCAATACCACAGTTACTGAAATTGGAGGATCGGCAGCGGGTACCGGTCGCTCCAGTATGACTCTGACACTAAAGCCATGCTGTAGCGACACCCCATCCTTCCCATGTAAAGTTCTGGTTTTCCAGAAACTAACGTCTTACGGGCCAAAGGATGTCATTTATCCTAAAAAATGGGATCATTTAGTCGATCTTAAGCTAGCAGACCCTGACCCAAGCAGTGACGACCCAATACAACTAATTTTAGGAGCCGAAATCTACTCCAAAATCCTCCGAAAAGGATTGAGACACGGGCCGGCTGGAACACCTTTAGCTCAACAAACCATATTTGGCTGGATTCTCTCAGGACCCATATAAGCCCACTCATGCGAAACAACGACAGCGTTATCGACTCATCTAGCGATTTCGGAATCAAATCTGTCCGAAGAGCACAGACGTTTTTGGGAGCTGGAGGAAGTTCCAGCCTGCTCTCCACTCACGGAGGAAGAACAACAATGTGAAGCGCACTTTGCCGCGACGCACAAGCGCTTGCCAGAGGGACGTTACAGCGTCAGACTGCCCTTTAAGAAATTATCAACTGTCGAAATCGGGGCTTCGACACAAATTGCTTTAAATTGGATGATCAAACTGGAACGTAAATTCACGAGATCCAGACCTAGTCACTCCATACTGTGAGTTCATGAACGAATATTTAGATCTCGGACACATGGTCCCAACGAACTTTCAATCTCCAGACTCCGATCCAGGCGTGTTTCTGCCCCATCACCCCGTTATTAAAGACAGCGGTACTACTCGTCTCAGAGGGGTATTCAATGCTTCAAGCCGTACCTGAAACGGAACTTCCTTAAATTATCACCTCATGATTGGACCAAAATTGCAAGCCGACTTGTCAGCTATAATTCTCAAGTGGCGCAGTCATCAATTTGCGTTCACCGCCGACGTTGCAAAAATGTATCGGCAAGTCCTCGTCGACCCCGATGACACGAGGTACCAACAAATACTATGGCGCTCCTTGCCTAGCGATCAAATCAAACCGTACCGCCTCACTACGGTTACATACGGCACCGCAGCTGCTTCATATTTAGCAATGTGTGTCCTCAAGCAACTAGCTGACGACGAGGAAATGAATTTCCCTTTAGTAGCACCAATAGTTCGCGAACAATTTTACGTAGATGACGCATTATTTGGATTCAACGATGAGACAACAGCCAACTCACTACGACTCGAACTCGTCGAATTATTATCCAGCGGAGGTTTCACCTTACGAAATCGGATGGCAAGTCATCCTTCTCTACTCGAAACTATCCCGCTGTGCGATCAAGAAGTTGCAAAAATACGATCGTTCGATTCGAGGGGAGTAGAACGTTTTGGCGCCGCGGTTTTGGCCCGGCCGATTTGGCACGAGACATTTGGGCGCGGGAATGTTTTGGCGTAGGGACGTATTGGCGCTGCCGTTCTGGCGCGAGGACGTTTGGGCGCGAGGATGTTTCAGCGCGAAGACGTTTTGGCGCGAGGACGTTTTGGCGCGGCGACGTTTTGCCGCAGGGACGTTTACTCGAGCTGTTTGAGAATCACATTCGAAGAAAAGGATGGATACTCCTTTTAATCAGTACAAAATGTATAAAAATATCAGCCAAAAAAATCGTTTTTTTGTTTGGTTTTGTTGTTTTTTGTTTGGTTTTGTTGTTTTTTGTTTGGTTGGGTTTGTTTGGGCTTGTTGGGGTTTGTTCTGTGGCGTTTTAGCTGATTGCGACCAGCTACACCTAGTTTTAGCCGGCTAAACTTAGGTGTAGCCGCATTTCGGGTTTTTTCCGTAACATATACACCAAGCTCGCATATATATATATATATATATATATATATATATACTGTAACGGTTCGGTTACCTAGGTAAGCCGACGTCACACAGAATACGTCAATTTCCACCGTTCACGAGACAATCGCGTATTCTCGCCAGCGTTCAGGGCAACTGGCCATTCCGCCGGCCGGGCGGGTCACTCGCTCTAAGCAATTGGGGCAAAACCGCGACACCTCGCTAAGGGCTCCGCCCTCTCGCGGAGCCGGTCCACCGGGCACTCGCGGAAATCCCCGCCTTCCGTCGTACACAGCACGCTCCCCGTGCTTGACCACTCCTCTTGGAATAAATCGGGAAACTAAATTCTGCTCGACACCTCTTTACTCTTCGTGCGCGCCTAACATCGAGGAGAGGAACAACCGACCATATATTGTCCCTCGAAATGGATATAGTGTGCGACGTCCTCAAAATCACCTAGCAGCGTCACCCCACCAACAGAGAGTTTCTTGGCGGCGTGACTCCCTACTTAGCACTCCAAAATCGCGGGAGAAATGGAATTTCTCCTGACGTGCCGGAGGCTACTTAAGGGCATGCACGAGCTCGAGCAGCACTCTTCGCAAATTCTCTCATCATACTACGTGGAGTCAACAGCATCCGTCATCGCGGATCTCTGGATGGAGGCCTTGCTGCCGTTGCCCTGGCCCTCATCCTAGAACGACCTCAGCTTCGGGTCAGATACACTGTTCTCTTGGGAAGCCCCAGCATTGCGCTGGAAGTCCTACCTCGAGAACAGTGTCGTCGTGGTGATTGCGAGATAGGGAACTTTTATTTAACATCGATCCGTTGTCCTTACGACAATCGGATCATTATTTCCACTCCACCCACACTATCTACTTGAAGTGTACAGCCCGGAAGGTGCCGGACGCACCTTGCTGTACGCCGAGGCCCATTCTCAACCGGCTTCTCCGGTTTTTCGTCCTCCTTGCTTGGCACCGAGGAGGTCAGCCGTCCCTTCCGGACGGCCCCGCTATGTGCACTCGGGGGGATTAAATCCGCCTCGAGCCAGCACATTATTTTCACGCTAGATAACTAGCGCGTGAGCTTCGCGGGTTGGCAACCGTGAGCTTCGTTGCACTTTGCAACTAGTGCCAACCGATTGTAACGCCACTGTATAACCGATATCCGAAATTCAAGGGCTATCGCATTCTGTTACAGAAGCGACCCCGAATCCGGCGTAACGCGTGCACGGCGACGCTCGCGGTTTGTGCGAGCGCGAGCGAGAGAGCGAACGAACGAGAACGAGAGAGCATGCACGAGAATCACGCGCGCGCGCCACCTCACAGATTCTCCCTGTCTTTGTCATACTAACACGACTGCGCTTCTCGCAATATGCTCCTCATCCCGGTAAACGCTGTTACTCAGAAATGACCTATTCAAAATTCCAGAAATAACACACTAACGAAATATTTGTTCTTTTCCACACTCATATTATCAAATATCCGAAACATCAAATGCCGATGATGACGGATTCTGACAGGTGTCCCTGAGACCCTCAAAACCACTGAGGCATCTCCTAAAAAACCTTCAAAATCCCAATCATCAATTCCGGCACGCATCTCGTACATCGTCCTTCAGGAGGCTACGGGAAACCCACATTAAAATCCTACGGCAGAATATTCGCCGTGCTACGTCGTTTTCCTCAGTAGACGAGGAAACACGAATAAAAGCATTCGCGGTAAAACGCGAAAGGTTTCAATACATATATAGATATACGCCGAGCTGTTCACTACAATGTATACTAACTACTTTGTAGCGAAAATTGAAGCAATAGAAGAATATTGCTTCTTTACTATTGATATTTAATGCTTCGATGCTACAATGATTTTCATACAATGCTCAATTCAATACTCAATGCTTTCTCAATATTCATTTAATGCTCAAATGCTCAAGTAATCTCTCATTGAAGCGGTATCAAGCATGGCTTAAAATGGAGAGGAAGTACTTTACGATTTTTTTTATTTTGTCATTTAATCAGAATAACATTTTTTAAACTGATTAACCTGTGTTTCGCGTGCGTCTGTGTATTTTTTGTGTGCGCGTGCGTGTGCGCATGAGCGCATGTTTGTGTGAGTCCATGAGTGAGTGCGGGTCTTCTGTATGTGTCGCATGTGAAAGTTGTTTGCCACCGCTGCGCGGGGGGTCGGGGGTGTGCAACCCCCCGGCGGGGTGAAGGAGCGGAGCCCCCCCAGGGACACTAAACATAGTCTTCAAATGTATTTGAATGAAATAAAATAAATAATAATAATAAAATAATATAGTAATCAAATTCCATCTCATAATATAAGTAATTTTCATGCATTTCTTCTGTTGTCTTTAAAGGTTTTGCTGGTGATAAATAGTCACACCCATGGTAGTGACCCCGCAGAGATCCGAGTGGGAAAAATTTCATCAGTATAAATTGCTGCATCGGTATAAATCGTGTGTTTGTGTCTATATTGTGTGTTATTATGGTTTATTTGACTTTATTCGGATTTGCTTGTGCGGTAGTAAATTCCTGCAGAAGCGTCCCCACGCCAAAACATCCTCGCGTCAAAACGTCCTCGCGCCAAAACATCCGCGCTCCAAAACGTCCTCGCGCCCAAACGACCTCGCGCCAGAACGGCAACGCCAAAACGTCCTCGCGCCCAAACGTCCTCGCGCCCAAACGTCCTCGCGTCAGAACGGCAGCGCCAAAACGGTCGCGCCAAAACGGCGGCGCCAAAACGTTACGTACCCCGATACGAGTGAGTCTGTCAAAGTACACGGTATCAGATGGGTGCCAAATTCAGACTCATTTTGTTTCGATACACGGCTTTTAAATCGCGTCCGCTACACTAAACGCGCGGTGCTTTCTGTAAGAGGTCTATTATTTGATCCCCTCGGGTGGCTTCCACCAGTTCTGATCACCGCAAAAATCATTATCTAAGAATTATAGATCGCCTCACTGGGCTGGGACGATGAATCACCACCTGATCTTGCAAACAAATGGAGCGATTATTGCTCAAGTATCTTCGCACTTCACGCCGTATCGGTACCGCGTTGGAACCACCTCGAATCAAACAACACTCAGTGTCAGCTTCACGGGTTCGCGGACGCGTCCACGCGTGCATACGCAGCGGTGCTTTATCTTCGAGTAATCGATAAGGACAATAAGGTTTAGGTAAGCTTGTTAACAGCAAAATCGAAAGTCGCGCCAATAAAAACAATAAGTGTGCCGCGACTCGAGCTCTGCGCAACCGCATTGCTCGCAAAACTGATCAAATTAACGTTAGACACGATGCAGCTTACCCACGGTCGTTCTATCGTGGCTCAAAAAGCATCCATCTGCATGGCCTACGTTTATTGCTAACCGAGTAGCGTCAATTCAAACACAACTTCCGGACGTTTCGTGGAAACATGTACCAACGACTCAAAATCCCGCGGACTGTGCTTCGCGAGGTCTTACAGCATCCGAATTATGCAGTCGTCATCTATGGTGGCAAGGCCATCCGTGGCTACACTCACGCGAATCGTCATGGCCACGAGCTCCGGAATCACTAGTCGACAGTGAAGCGGTCTACAATCAGAGCGCACTAGTCGCGTCGGTACCAATTCCCACATGGGAACTCGCGAGCGACATATCATCTTGGCCGAAACTATTACACGTCAGTGCATACTGCCAGCGTATCGCCGCGCGCATCAAACAGCAGCTGTGTGCAATCGACCTTAGACTCTCTAGCAACGAAATTGCAAACGCGGAAGTTTATTGGATAAGAACAACACAAACCGAGCACTTTCATGACGAAATTAACGCACTCAGCACCCAACAACTGGTGCCAAGAAAATCACCGGTTCGTAAGCTCAATCCGATTATCGACGAGCACGAGATTCTTCGTGTAGGGGGACGGCTCCAACGCTAACCTTTATCCTTCAATGAAAAACACCCGGTGATCTTGCCTAAACATCGGATAACAACGCTAATTGTGGAACACGCGCATCAATGCGCACTCCACGCAGGTCCTCAACTCACAACGAGTGTGTTGAGATAAGATTATTGGATCGTCGGCCACAGAAAATTTGTGCGAAATATAATCTACAAGTGCGTTACATGTGTCCGAGAGCGCGCTGCAATACCTCAACAACTCATGGGAAATTTACCTGCCGCTCGCACGACTCCCAATCGTCCCTTCCAATATAGGACTTGACTATGCTGGCCCTTTTCCAGTCCGCACCTCTAAAGGTCGCGGTAACAAACCTCACAAAGCATATCTCGCTCTATTCGCATGCTTGTCAACGCGTGCTATCCATCTAGAACTCGTGTCTGACTATTTCACTGAAGCCTTCCTTGCTGTATTTCGGCGTTTTACTTCGCGTCGTGGACTCCCGTCCGATCTATATAGTGACAATGGTACCACGTTCACAGGTGCAGATAAGGAATTGCAAGAAGCGTATCGCGCAGTGATTCGAAATACCGACGTGGCCAATCTCCTTGCCACGGACAACATCCGGTGGCATTTCACACCACCAGGAGCTACACATTTCGGAGGCCTATGGGAGGCTGGTGTAAAAAGCACAAAACACCATCTCAAGCGCGTCCTGGGTTCTAAAACGCTAACGTTCGAAGAACTCTCGACGTTGATCACGCAAATCGAGGCATGCCTTAATTCGCGACCCATAGGCCCTTCAGGCACCGACCCGAACGACTTCTCATTTCTAACACCAGGGCATTTTCTTATTGGCGCACCCTTAACAAGTGTACCAGAACGATCCTTACTTGATGTGAACGAAAACCGTTTATCTCGGTGGCAACTAGTGCGCCAGTCACTCGAGTCATTCTGGAAACGCTGGTCCGGTGCGTACCTCCAGTCACTTCAAGTTAGGGCAAAGTGGATGGAAACTAAAACAAATGTAAAGATCGGAGATCTCGCACTTGTCCGAAACGTCAATTAACCACCTTCAAAGTGGCTATTAGGTCGCATAATAGCGTGTGCTCCGGGCTCTGACGAGCGAATTCGGGTCGTTACAATAAAAACTGCAAAGTCTGAAGTCAAACGCCCAATCACTCAGATTTGCGTCCTGCCCGTTAACTCAACTCAGTCCGTATCCACCTCCGAAACGTCCTCAAGTAACGAACTATCTGTCAAAGATTACGTCAACAGTAACAACAATTCCTCCGACATCGCGGTCGACAGCTGAGCGTGTCCTCTGGCAACGTTAATAAGTTGAAACCACGCGTAATAAAGCGAGATGCAACCTCCTCGATGTCAATTTATCCTAGGATTACTATTACCCACATAAACATTGAGATAAACCAATTGTCAAGTGTTTAAAAAAATGGCGGACTAACAATTCCGAGTGAAAGTGCATCAATTGTAGTGCTCCGTTCTTGTGATTGGCTATTGCTTATCCGCCATTATTTCATGGCGGGCGGCTCTCAGTGTACATAGTTTTACTTTAGTTATAAACCAAATAGTTAATCCTTTCAAACAAATTACGACCACTCCACTATACCCACATGGTAAAAGCAACGTTCATCATATCGTCATACGAGGCGATCGGAATGTTCACGCATGTGTGTCTGTATTTCAGTGTGAGTGAGAAAATGTATCGGCGAATGCGAGTACCAACGTCTGAGTTCGAGACGTTTTGGGACAACCGGATAATTGTTAATTTGACCAACACAGTAAGTCGCTCCTCCGGCCTCTTGAGTCCTGTAAAGCCGAGGTGGGGGGCCTCTCTGGTCGAAATTATTCGAGAACGAACGCTGACTTAGTCAGAACGAATTATAGTAGTCGGAAAATATAGTATCGTTTTACAAAACCAGTGAGGAACCAAGAAATTTATCGCGTTATTCGTGAGAGCTATCCTCCCAATTTCCTTCGCTATGCAACTCTAATTTCAAATGTGCAACAATTGCGACGTTCAGCACAGAAGGAAATGGTCGTTTGGAGTAATAAAGTAAGTAAATACAAACGACGCCCGCGCTCCTAAAATGTTTGTAGTTGATATAGTTCCGTATGGATCGTTTTTAGTAATAAAGTAAGTAACTACAAACGACATCCGCGCTTCTAAAATGTTTGTAGTTGTTTGTAGTTCCGTATTTTTCGTTTGTAGTTGCAGAGTTGCTTCTTTGTAGAAAGTAACTACAAAGGAGGAAATGTCGTGAAAATAATTTTTTCAGCAATTTGAGAAGGCAATGCTCGATTGTAGTTATAAAGTAGGTAACTACAAACGACGCTCGCGCTTCTAAAACATTTGTAGTTGTTTGTAGTTCCGTATTTATTGTTTGGAGTTGTAGACAAAGTAACTAAAAACGAAGAAATCACTTGAAAATGATTGGTTCACGATTTTGGATGGATATGTTCGTTTGTAGTAGTAAACTAGGTAACTACAAATGACGCCGGGCCGTTTAAAACGTTTATAGTTGTCTGAAGTTCGGTATTTATCGTTTGTAGTTGCAGAGAAAGTAACTATAAACGAGGAAATCACCTGCGTTCAACGCGCCAACGCGTTGTTCTTCGTGTGTGAAGCGACTTGCCAGTGCGAATTGTTCTCGAATTTTCGTTTCTCGCCATAAGCGCGAGAGAGACACATTGAAACGGTCTTGTGAGACACATAAGAGAGAAACAGAGAGAACACTCACTTCTGGGGCACGAAGACCACGGTGAGAAAATTGTCGAGCACCGTTCGAGCTCACTAGATTTCACTCACTCACTTTCATTATCACGACGCTAAAACCTAATGTTCCTGTTTCCGCGTAAACTTATTAAAATGGCTAGTTTCTTGTACTCTGAGAAATAGTTTCGCGACTTGACCCGCTTTTTCTCCTGGTTTAGACTTTTTTAAATCCGGCTCGAAGGACCTTAAATATGTCCGAGCAACCTTCGATAAACGAGTGTTTCGGAAACTCCAACTACGACTCCCTAATTCCGGGAGACCCCGCTAGAGGTCGACGTCTCTCGGCCGGTCGCGCGCTTGACTCGGACAGTGTCCGGGCGCAGGGATTTTCTCCCCCTATTTTCAACGTTATCTTTAACGTTATCTTTCAACGTTATTCTATTCAACGTTATCTTTCAACGTTTCAACGAAAAGAAGGACATCAATCTGTCCTTCTTTTCATTCTATTCGGTTCAAGACTCTTCAGCGATCGGTTCGATTTCGGCCTCCTCCCCTTCTCTGTCGCGATACGGCATTAACGCGATTTACGCCCGCGTTAACTCCCGCGGCAAAGGTCACCTCGGTACTCTTCCGCATCAATTTTATTCCGCTCAACTCCGTTAAGTTTAAAATAGTTTAAATATAGATAATTAAATAAACCTATATTTTTATATTAACCGCGAGTGTATTTTCGACTCTTCATTTTCCGGCGCGTTCCTCAGTTCACGAATATTCAAGCCATTTTCCCACCCGTTCACTTCCAACCAGAATTCCGAGATTCCCCAAATCTAAACAACGAGAAAGTAATATTTAATTTTATTTTTAACACTGGTCGAGAAACAAGAGTTGTTATTTAACACGGCGTACGGAATATTACGCTCGTATCGAACGCTCTTTGCTTTTCGCTCTAAATCCGAACAATGGAATCAAATTGAAGGAAATAAAACCTCAATTAAAAATAATGAGGAATTCTGTTTTGAAATCGGTAAATTTATGTAAAAAAAACAGAAAACCGACATTGGTAGATGGGCGGTCAGGATTTGGCTCTGGCGGCACACCAAGTTAGGTAGTGCTATGCATGGCCAATACTGGGAGCGGTGACCGCTTAGCCGTGTACTTGCTGGCACATCAACCAGTGAGCGGAAGACCCGCACTTTTGATTCCTTTGTGTAGATACTTGAGTTCAAAGTCGGTGCTCCAGAGAATCAGAATAATATGTCTATGCCGGTTCGGGTTTTGCACAGTTGCTCCGTAACCTTGGCAAATGCAGTATAGCTTAAGACGGCTGTGGACGCAACGGAATGTTAGGTTAGATTAGCGAAGTGCGGGAAGAAAGTGATAAGAAAGGGGTCAATTGAGACCTAGATGTCAAATTAAAAAACAGAAGATGGAATATTTGAAAATTTATATTAACAGAATAGAATAACTATAACAAAAAAAAAATCTAAAAAATAAAAAAAGATTTAAAGTCGGGCGGAAATAATCCAACTCGGAACGAAAAGTGCGCCAATCTGATAAATTCCAAGGACACGATTAAAAAAAAAGAAAAAAAAGCATCTTGGAATTGAAAAACTAGAACCATTTTTTTTGTTTTTTATAATTTTTGGAATAGAAAACAGACGAAAAAAATCGCTGAAAAAAAAAACAGATTTGAAAAAGAGAAAAAGACAGGTTTATAAGATGAACAAAAATATTCTTTAAAAAATAAGGCATTTTGTTTTCATTTCCATAAATTGAGGGAAACAAATTTTATTGTTTCAAAGGAAAAATAATTGAAAGCAGGAAGAAATCCACAGAGTAGACGAAAAGGAAGACGAAACGCGTAAATATTTAAAAAATCTAAAATAAAAAAAAACGAAGGGAAAAAAGTTATCCAAATTTGCAAACTTTTACGAAAAACATTATTTTGTTTTGGAATTACAATATTATTTTTAAAGAAACAGTAAACAATATTTGGAGAAAAGAGTATTCAAAACTGTGATAGGAACTTAAAAAAAAATAATATAGAAACTTTCTCTGCATTTTGACAAATTCAACTAAAATATATCTTCCTCACAAACATCGAGAAAAAATATTACCAAAATGTAAAAAATCACAAATGGTTGCAACATTAACAGAATTTAACGAAGTTTTTTCACTAAAAAGAAAACCGCGAAGAGAATGTAAACGTACCCACACAACATATAAATATAAAAAACAGGTTAGAAAAATTCTCAAATAGCAAAGATAAAAAATAAACGAAAACAATTCAAATTTTAGAAGTGTAAAAAACATGTTTCCTCCAAATATTGAACAATTACGATAATGTTCTCGATCTGCTATTATCACCATTATTATTATTATGTTTCAAACATCATTGCTATTATTTCCATTATTGTTATTATTTTTTAAGTTATAATATTTATCATGGCTCCTATTATTTTTTTGTGCTTATTATTCTTATTATTATCGTTAATGTTTTTTTTACTATTATCAACATTATTTTTAAATGTGCCAGGCCAAACACCTTCAGACGTACAGGTCCGTCTCAGGCGCGATACTCCCACCACAAATTCAAACAAACTAACCCATGATGAGAGTAGGGGAGGGGAAATAATAAATCATGACAACTCGAGTGGACAGGTGCGGCCTTTAAGTACACAAGTGAACACAAAGAATGTACAAGGTCACAAAACAATAAGCAGGAAGAAAGACAAGGGAGAGAAAAAACAGAAAAGAACAAAAATAGTCAAATGTATAAAAAGTTAACAATAAGAGGGAGAGAAAAAGAAAAACAGTAAAGAAACAAAAACAGTATGAAAAGTTAACAATAAAACGAACGATAGGTAATAAGAAAGGAAAGGGGAAAAAGATGTTGGAAAGAAAACAAATAAAGCAACAAAAAACGAAGGGGAAGTTAATTTATTTAAAGTAAGAAAAAAGGTGAACAATAAAGGGGGTGATGGGTAATTGGTAAGGGAAGGGGAACAATAAACAATA
Organism: Ophion ellenae; assembly: GCA_963210295.1. NCBI lineage: Eukaryota > Metazoa > Arthropoda > Insecta > Hymenoptera > Ichneumonidae > Ophion > Ophion ellenae. The sequence goes on from OY723386.1 coordinate 24,656,109, forward strand.
AATATGATTAAATATGCATGGTTTGCATCGAAGTTAATTGAGGAAAGACGGCTGTTTTTAAATGTCAATCAAGTATGCTTTCCAATAACGCTGCTCAAAACTCCGTGCGCCTGCAAGGCTATAGCTTTTATATATTGTGCGCGTTGTTCTTTGGTCTTGTGTTTTGCTTGCTTTTACGACAAATACCACTCGCAATATTGTTCTGATGTAACAAGCGACCACAGTGATAGCGAGTAAGAAAAACCTGTATATTGTAATGAAAAATAATTAACTGCAGTTTTTTGTGAAAGATGTTATAATTTCTTCCTCTCTTTTTTTCTGCGTGAAAAATAAAATAATAATAAATCATTTTAAAAAAATGGAAAGTAAAAAATTTAAAAAATAAATAATTTTTTTTTTTAATAAATACATAAATAAAATAATAATAAATAAGACGGTTTTGCATCATCCATCGAATTCATTTATATTTTGTGAAAAAAACGCCTTCACGGGACTCGAACCCTGGACCTCGAGCGTCAGAGCCGGGAACCTTGCCCACTGGGCCACGCCCGCTGGTTCGACAAAGGTGCAACCGTATTGGTATAGTAGCTACTAGTAGCTACGAGCTAAACTTTTGAACGTTTTTTCTCGAAAACTAAAGAGCGTTGTATAAAATCCCTTTACTCAGGTACTCAGGGTAGGTCCCTCTACAACATATCTGAGACTTATCAAAATCCGTGAGTGACAGCCTGTAAGGTCCCCTTGTTAGGGAAAGCGTACCGCGACCGAGAGCGCCACGCTCGATCTAGGGAGAGGCGCGCAGCGGACTCCAAGCACCATTTGCGAGAGCGCGCCGTGACTAACCACACCGCGAGCGCCAGTACGCCAAGGAGAGGAGGAAGAAAAGGATAGACTTACGATAGAGCGATCATGTTCAAACATCCGTACCATCTGAGTTAATCCGCGAGCCGAGTAGTTGACCGACGAAGAAGCAACGCGTATAATCACACGAAATACACACACAGCGCCACACACGAAACACAAAACACTCGTAAACATCATTTTTTTATATTATATCGCGTCATAAGTTGAATAAATAACATTTTATCATAAAATACCACAAAACAACGGAGTCTCAACTAATTTCTTTACTGATCGAGTCCCGAAGAAAAAAATTTAATTGTAACAAATTCCGACCCGTTACAATCTAGGCAAGCCCCCCGCAACCGTTCATTCTCGGATGAGGACCAGGGATCAGTCGGGAGGGGCACCCAGATCGGATTCACGGCAACGACCACGGTTCGAAATCGGCGACTCGAGTGAACGGAGGAACTCAAGGAGGACTTCATCGGCTGCTGGAGGGATAGCGTACCGTCGCGGCGGGAGTTCATGCCAAGGTTGCAGGCCCTGTGGAGCCAAGTGCACCCAAAGCCCGCAGTGCTCCCGGGGCGAGGGGACTTGAGCTCCTCTTCAACATCGTAGCAACGTATACGTGGGTGGCTGGTATGTATTTAGGGTTGGACAAGTGCGCATCTCAGGAGAGGGAGAGCAGAAGTATTGCAGCTAATGTTCGGCTGCAGACCGGAGCATCTTCAAACACCAGCACACTGGAGGGGCTTACCGGTACCTTGGCAACACTCTATACAAGAAGCTGAGGGTGTCAAGGAGGCCCTCTGCAGCGATTATAGGCGGCGTCTCAGACGCATCTAGAAATCAGATCTGTCTGGAAAAAAAATCACTGCCGCCAATATGTTCGCTGTTCCGGTCCTGCTCTACTCATTTGGCATCGTCAAATGGCGTAGAAACGAGCTTACACAGCTGGAGATTGGCTCACGCAAAATAATGAACATCCAGCGGAGTCTACACCCTCCATCGTCCACCCTACGCCTTTATATGCTGCGTCAGAGCGGTGGGAGCGGGCTCTTAGGATTCGAGTGTCTTCATGACCGCATTATCCTCGGAATAGCAAGCGATGTTATAGGGAGTTTGGACCCGCTCCTGCAGATCGTGAACCAGCATGAGCTTCATTGGGTGGAGGCATTTCTTTATAAGGAGGCAGATCATGTAGCAGAGACGCTCGGCTTGGAGTTCCGCCAGCGCGGCGCCGTGCCAACAGACTCTGTCGCTCGGGTGCCCAAGTCTCGACGTCGGCAGGCTATTGGGGCGGTGGAGCAAACTGTCCTGACTCAGCAGCACGTGGACAGACCCATGCACGGTGTGTGTCCGCCCAGCTGACCTTGCGGTGAAGGAGTCTTTTGTGAGGCCTCGCTGGCATACCGGTTTACTAGAGTCCGGTTGCTTGCAGGTCGGATGTAGAAGGCGGTCATACCTGGATCCCTCCGTTTACTCAGGCAACACGATTGTGGACTGCCGTAGCCGCTCACCCTCTGACTTGACGGAGCGGCTCTCGCAGGCCGATATTTCAATTTTCTCTCGGCTTTTTGACTGGGCGGCAGTCAAAGTGGTGTCGGAGCCCTCGAGTGTCGCCCAGCATTATAGTTCCGGTCTAGATTAAGGTCGAGCCTAACCCCCGGGGGTAGGTTAATGTTTTCCAGTGCAAACTGAGGAAGTGCGTTGCCCGGAGCAATAAAATCTATTATCATTATTATTATCATTGCTCACCTGCAGATAATATTCGGTGGAGTGAGTAAAATTTTCAACTACAACTTGGAGCTGCTTCTCGATGCTTTCGTTTCTCGTGATTCTGAGCGGTATTTGAAGGCCCGTCGCGTTCCTGAGTGAATTCTTGCGCGCCTCGGCTACTATCTCGTTCATTATTTCTATCGCCTCACTCTCCCATTTGTACGCGATCTCGTTGTACAGCGTAAAGTGCAACGCAATCAGAGTGAACAGTTCCTTGTCACCGGGACATTGACGCTTGCAAAACTCCAGGAGAGCCGTTTTCAATCCGGGTATCTGCGAAAACAAAAAAAAAGGATAATTAGCTTGACGATGAAAAGTATAATTACTCGTTTATCGACAGTAGATCATGGCTTATTTAATCACTCCCTATCCGTCCGTCGCTAATGTAACATGAATTCTAAGTTAGGCTAAGCGGCCACCACTCCGAGTATCGGCCATGCCACTGCTCAACTTGAAGTACCGCTCGGGCCGAACCGCGATCGCCGCACAGTGGGCCCAAATCCCACAAAGCTGGCCAAAAGTCGAAAAATAAAGTTTACGTTCCGGTAATTTGTAGTCATGGGTTAGGTTAGGTAAGGGTCTGAAGGTCGAATTCCAGGCGTCAGCGCGCCCTCTCCCTTATACCTGCTACTGTGGGACGGTTGAAAGGGGACTCTTAATCGAGCTAGACGCGTCGTGCAGTAAGCAAATATGTCAACGCTATATTAAAGAGGACGTTAAATCTCTAAAAATCAATCGATTTCAATTACTAATAATAGAATAAACACAAAATCAATAATAATAGTTTATGCGATAACAATAAACGAATCATTTGTACGAAAATGAACGGAACATTACAACGAATCATTTTAAACACATAAAGAAAAGTTTATAAGTTCTATAGAGTTCTCCGACTTGACCGATCGCATGTTGTAGATGGAACTATTATTGAATGAAAAAAAAATTAAAACTTGCTGCCTCTAGCTGCCACTGTGTCACTGGTGCGAGTTATTGCAATGTAAAATATAGTTTTCTGAATTTCGTACATTAACGACGCGGAAGATTTTGTTTTTTCTTGAATTTGTTTGCGCTCTTCATTGTATTGCGTTCTATGATACGTAATTCACTTTTATAATATCCTCTTATTCTTTTCAAATAATATTATAGAATAAATAATAGTAACGAGGTTGAATATGGAATTATCCATCTATATAGATATTATAATTTCCAATTTTAGAATCTGTCGCTAATGAACGTGAAGCATGCTGCCTGACAAGTGAAGAATTTTTTTCGATATTGAAAGGTCATTTGAATGACAAAGCGACTGAAACATATGCAGTGATCGAAAATGTCATGCCTGCTAAATTGTAACACCCCTTTGCTCTATCAGACAATGCAAAACCTGTCCACCGCAAGTTGTTGCATGACTTGTATAAAATGTGGTAGTAAGCATCAAGAACTGAAGGCAAATTTCTGCAAAAATATTCTGAATGGTCGAGCGTGTTCGTTTGTTTCTAGAAAACTAAACAATCTTCAAAAAATCCCATAATTTGGGTCGGCCTTCTTTACAATTTGCAAAGTCTAGTGACCGGACAAAACGAAGAAGGACTGAAGAATTACGCGCAAGACATAGTATGGAAGAATTGACGTATGCGACTCAAATGAGCCTTCGTTCATCTGGGAAATCAGATGCTGCGAAAATTGTCCGTGATATGGGGTTGGGGAGCCCATCTAAAGCTAAGAAGTATAAGGAGTCCATACATGCGACTCAAGAAACGACTTTATCTGCCGAGGCTGCTCTGTCGCTCATAGTGGAACTAAAATTATCGAAACCACAATATCAAGGGCTTCGTAATAGAAGCAAACAGGGGTTGATGAGGACTTGATTTAGCGTTTCCATGTCATATTGCAGACAATTCCGAGTGGCCATGAAATGGATTTTATAAAATTTCATGATTATGCCTTACAGACAGCTCGCTACTTTGTGCAGTTAAATCCGTGGTTCTACATGCCAACTTCGGTACATAAGGTATTGATTCATGGCATAGAAGTGATAAACTCATCGGTATTGCCGATAGGACAAATGTCTGAAGACGCTCAAGAGTCTACTAATAAATGCGGTAAAAAGTTTCGTGAAGATTTTGCAAGAAAGTGTTCCCGAGCCAAATCAAGAGAAGACATTATTTCACGCTTATTATTAATATCCGATCATCCATTTCTATTGTTTGTTGCGCCACGTATACAAGCAAATACAGGAAGCTCCAGCGATTTAAAAGTTGAATCAACTGAGTGTGAATCAAATTATTCTTCGGATGATGATGCGTGAATTTTAAATCAACCGATTGTATGTTTTATCGTATTATACAACATATGTGTCTATTTTGTACTTTCTCTATAAAAACGTTTCATGTCAAATCCGCCATTTTGTTTTTATTTCAAATTTTGACTTCGGATTCATAATCAGCGACCCCAAAAACCCCCGAGTACAGACTTTCAGCCAAATTTATAACGTTTTAGAGTTTTGGTCAGCTTTTTGGGATTTGACTCTACTGTGCGCCGCGCCGATCCATCAGTGGGGATCTCATTTTTTGTTATTTTTTACTTTTTTCTGTTTATAAAACTGCATGTGAATTTTTTATTAACAATTGTTGGTAAAATAAAAAAAACGTATTAAAAATAAAAATTCTTGAAATGTCTGAGACTTTTTATAAAACATCCTTAAAAAAATTAATATTTATCAATAACCTACCAGTTCAAGAATAAATGTCAATATAATAATTTAAAACGAAATAAATAACAATATTCTTTACTAACAAATGCAAGTTTGAAAAATATTAAAGTTCAATAAGTTAGTTGTTCAAAATTGTTATTATCATAGCTCATTAACAAAATAATCAGTCATGAACAGTTGGTCTTTAAAAATATTAACTTATCGGCGCATTGATGCTTGTTTTTGCTAAATATTTTTATTGCCTTGGTTTATTGAAAATATTGCGTATCAATTTGTTATCAATTCCTTTTTATTACCTTATGTATGTCTATAAAATTGCACGTCAATTTATGACCAACAAGATATATTATCATACTTTATTCGATCCTCGATAATTGATATCGGAAAAATACTTTTTTCGGTCATTCGAATATCTCACCTTGTCAAGGCCCTTGCCCAACAAGAATTCGAACTGGTCATTTTCTTTCAATATTTGGAAGACGTAATTCATCTCCGTGAAACGACCAAGCCCCGTTACGAGACGGACCTGCAAACGAAAAAATGCAAATTCCCAATCAAAATTAACAAAAAACGGGAAAAAAGTGGTAACGAGAGAAAAAAAAACTAAAAACGAAAATCGAATGACGAATTGGAGAAAAGGTTGGTAGTGGAATGGTGCCGCCCAGATAACCACGTACCGCAGATGTACTGCTCACGTGGAGTGCGCCGTTTCGGTACTCTGGCCACCACGTACGTGCGTATGATACTGATACGTTAGCGGTAAACCGTACGGTATGCTGGACCGCAAATGTACCGTCATAGTATCGATACGGCGTATCTCCACCGTACTAGTACTGTACGGCTACGGTACCTCCACGGTTCCTGCGCAGTACATCTACTGTACCCATATAGTGAAATTTATTAGCACATATTGTACTTGTACGGTACCTCCGCGGTACCAGTGCAGTAGGTCTACTGTACCCATTTTGTGAGATTTATTAGCATATATTGTACTTGTTCGGTACCTCCACGGTGCCAGTGCCATACGCATACTGTACTCACATAGTGAGATTTATTAGCATCTATTGTATTTGTACGGTACCTCCATGGTACCAGTGCAGTACGTCTCTGTACCCATACAGTGACATTTATTAGCATCTATTGTACTTGTACCTCTACTGTACAGGTCGTACACTACCTGTACAGGTCGCACCGGTTAAATTATCCGAAAAAATCGGGCGTCTATTCGCAGCCTAAGGTTAGGAATAGCCGTCCGATTTTTTATTTCCGACCATCCGATCCGACAGTCTGATTCGTCTATAGGAAGGCACTCGTGCCATACATTCGTTTGAACATACAACACACATCCGATCCTAGTTCCGATAGTCGGATCGGATGTGTATTGCATGTTCAAAAAAATGTATGGCACGAATGCTATCGGAAACTATCAGAAGGTCAGATCGAATTGTCGGAAAGAAAAACTCGGAAATCTATTCCCAGCTGTAAATAGACGTATGTACAGGGGGACAGCAGGCAGTATGTACGGGCCTGAGCTGCTTCCCCCACGCACTACGGAGACAGAGAATAAAGGAGTTCGATCTGAGACACGAAAGAGAACACACGTGTCACGTTAATCGCCAAACCTTATACCTAACATAATATGGCGCAGTCGGTAGTTGAAGGCCTTACGTGGCGAGAAATCAAATAAATAAAATAAAAATTTTCGAAATGAAATAAAGTGAAAGTAACTCGTCAAAGTAACGTCTCATTAGATACAACGAGCATCCCAGAAATTAATAAAAAAATACAGCAAGACAATGGCAAGCAAATACAGAGGAGTCCCACCGATGCCGATGACGGACAACGTGGCAGAAAATTGGCGAACACGGCGGTCCAGATTCGAGAACTACTTACAAGGAACATCCCTCAGGTGTCCGCCTCCGATTTTGTTGAAACTCATATATGTGATAGAGCATCGAAAACTTTGAGACAAGTATTTTTTTTATCTGCGGTAAAACGGATTTAAGGAGGGAAACCGCCCCTCAAAGAAAGGCGTGTCGAGGGGTGATTTTGAAGTTTCACCCAGAAGCAATCCACCGATCTGAATGAAACAAAAACGAAAATTCTTCTAATGAAAAGCAATGAAAAATCCACTATGCAAATGTTGAGAAAAAAATTAAATTAAGGGGTAAACCACCCCTCAATTTGCCTTTTTTTCACCCCACACTTAAGAGGGTTGTATGCAAATTAATAAAACAGGTATCATTGTGAAGGGGAAATAAAATTAATAGCATAGCAAATTTAAGGGGGTAAACCACCCCTAACATAAATGTATTTATCATAGTCGTTTTTTCTTTGTTTAAAGTGTATCCGCTGATTATAAATATTTCTATAAGCTACAATTTAATGTTTTATCATATTTCAAAATTATTACATTCGTATTAAGAGGTACCCCTCTACCCCTCTGACGAGAAACATCATTGAAGTATCCGCTTTCGATTTCGTTGAAACTCATATATGTGGTAAAGCATTGCAAATTATTAAACATGTTTTTTTTTGTATCGGCAGAAAAACGGTGTTAGGGGATGAAACCACCCCTCAAAGTTTCTCCCACAAGCAGTCCACCGATCTGAATGAAACAAAATCGAAAATTCCTCTAATATTAAGCGATGAAAAATCCACTACAAGAGTGTTGATTAGAAATATAATTAAGGGGTAAACCACCCCTCCATTTGCCGTTTTCACCGTTTTCACAGGGTTGTGTGAAAATTAATAAAACAGGTATCATTTTGTTGTGACATACTTTTTTTCATATGATAACTATCAACAATCATGGCTCATAATTCCTGCAATAATGATAGTCGTCAAAAAATGCTTTAAACACAACGACTTTTTGCACCATGCACATCTGATAATGGCCAAATTATTGCAACCGGGTATTTCACAATGTGCGTTCGATTCACCAAAACCAAAGGTAACAGGTTTTCCAAAATCTTCTGGTTTTTTAGATATATAATTACTTTAATACCATAAATATTTAAAAAGATTAAAATACCGCGGTGATGAGAGTTGATTGTGTGTAAGTGATTGCAGTTTAATTATATTATTCCTCAAGTGCAAATTCATATCAGATTTCAATAATATTACACAGTCTGAAAAATGTGGGACGAAATTTTTCCACACTCTGAATCCAAATACATCGAGCAGCTGAATCTTTCCAGTTGTACCTTTTGGAATAATCATTGGGATTATCTTCTTATCGCGAGGTGTCGCTTCATGAACAACCTTAGGGCAGTGTCCACTCCAGAAGTCGATCAATAATACTCTATGTCTCCCGACGTTAGGAAAGAAAACCTTTTCCAACCAGGTTTTAAAATGCTCCGTTAACACAAAAAACATTCAATATTTTTTTTAAATGCTAATGTTGACATCAACTACATTTCATATTTAAAAAAAATCATTCATTATAATATGTGAGCATACGTACCAGAAGTAATTTTTCCAGATTTTGATGCTGATACAAAGACGTTTTCTGCTTGAAATAGTGCTTTCTCTACTCGTGGTTCGAATTCACCCTTCGTCTCCTTCAAAACGATGAAAAGTGGCGAAAGTAATTTCCCCGCAGCTCTTATAGTAGGCTGAATCGTATAGCTGTGAGTTATTGAAGAAACTGACTGTACAACGCATTTAACTTTTTTTTCTCCTTCCGTTGCAAGAGTTCGCGCCGAATGAATTTCCACATGAAAACCGCTTTGATCCGAATTATACACATTTTCCGTTCCATACTTTTTTTTCAGTGGTGCAACATCGGCGACAAATTTTTCTGCATTTTTCCGTAGAAATTCTTCTCCCGTAGTTTTGCGCGTTACAAATTTATTGATTTTTCTGGATACTGTAACGTCGCGAGGAAAAGCGCTATCTATTTCTTTTTCCTCTCCTATTTTATTCAACTCTGGCGAAAACGCGGGCTTACCCGATGCCACATGGAAATCGTGGAAAACTACGAAAACCAATACACACGATAACGGCATTCTCATTTTTCAACGGGTCCTTATATTTTCTTTAGAATTAGGCGTACCACAGCCGAAACAAAATATATCGATAAGAAGCGAGCGTCGCGCAAAATATCCCACGCGAGAGCACAGTCGGTCTTGACCATATCTACACGCAACCGTCAAACGCAGTTGATGATAAAATCTTTAGCCATAAGAACGTACAACACACGAAGACACACGAAAATATCCAAATCCTTACTCCACAAAAATATACATTCTCCAAAAGAAAATCCTTCATGCCGAAAATTTGGCCCGGCAATAAAACTACGTTAGTATTTCCCATGCGCTCTCACACCTGGGTCAACAAAGCCGATCTTGAGGCAAGCGCGGCAACGCGACCAAGGCCATTTTTCCTCCCTATATTTTTCCAACGCTCCAGATAACGAGACGCGGACTCGTTTCCGAGAATCGAGATGGAGATCACACACATCATAGTCTACACCCAATCATAGTCCCCAAAAATATTTCCCCTTCCAACTCGATCAATCATATGCACTAGTAAATTTCCTACATCCTTTCCACCAATCAAAAAATTAACGCATGACAAAAATGCACTTTTCGAGAAACTTCTTCTCCCACCATCCCAGCATCCAAAATATCCTACAAGCTAGGATAGAAAAATCTTGAAGTCAGTGTTCCATCACCACTCGTTCAGAGCTAGTCTCCCAACAACTTTCATCGGAATAAGTAGAACATCTGTCTCCTGACAGCAAACGCGAAACTTGAACTTCGAAATTGTTCCTCGTAAAAACGCGAACTGTAAGAAATCATTTAACTGTCTACGTTGAATGTGTACGTGTGAAATTCGCATGTGTAAAAATTTGTCCCAACGTGTAATTTCAACATGGTCACCGAGCGTGCGCAACCGAGGGGTCCGATCTATCTGCGGAGGCCCGAACCTAACCGCTGTAAACCGATTATCGTATCCACGGCGCATCATAAATCTAAGCGAACCTCTGTGTATTTTCACGTTGACGGAATTAACTAAATTGGTTAATTTCAATAAATCCCAAATTGTTAGTTATTCGTATAGATCAATTCATTTCTTAATCGAGTCACTGCGTCACTCCCACCTTTGCAAGCACCTTTCCCTTTTTCACCCTCATCCCGAGCTATTGCGCTAGGCGTAGGCTAAAAAGAGGGAACCGCGATAAAACATATGCCCACGTCCCCTCAGGACGTGACAATACAATGCGATGCTGTTTTTTAAAATTCCATAGCCAATTAAGAGAGGCCTTAAATCGCACATCATTGAAACCTATCTACTTTTGGGCTTGTAGCGCCCACTTCTGAAGATCAATATCATGTATAATGACACCAGCATCTAGAGCAGTTTTCATATTCTTCAATGTATATTCAGAAATTTGCACTAGATTCTCTTTATAAGTACCGCCTTTATTCAGCTGGTGTGCCCAGCGCCGCAATTGTCTTTCAGACTTAACGGATCTGTATTTCTGTTGGACGATTTTGAGGATATAGTTTTTTGTCTTACCAGATCTCCAGTATTGAACTGCTTTATTTTTGTAATCGTAGTTCACCTCATCATCACTGGAACAGGCGTCAAAATCACTACCACCAGTATCCTTTTGCCCTACGGTATCTTCTACAGCATTGGCTTCGTACTGTTTGAATGGTTCTTGAAAATCGAGCATTTCTTTCTCTATCATTTCAACTCCATTATAGTCTTGCATGGAACTGATCAAAATTTGTTCAAAACTGTTCGCAAGTTCAATTTCCGCGTTGTTAACCGGCGTTTGTGAAATATCCATAGCTTCAAATGTATAGCTAGTAGAAGTTTGATAACGTTTATTGGATTGACTTTCATGGCTGATGAAATTTGCATTTTCCAACACACAGTATACTGTTTGTGGCTCACATTAACGTAAAATGGAAGAATCCGAATACTAACCGTCTTATAAAGCAAGCGATAAAACTGCAAGCTATTGACAACTTGAACTGCCAGAGGCTAATCACACATTACCCGAAAATGTAAACACATTATCGCGTAATTTATGATTAACGTCTTGAGTAGTAGAGCTAGAGCGGTTCTAACTCAGGGATCTCAGGGGGGAGCGGGGCGGGGGAGTCGAGCGCGGGGAAGCCGGGGTATGCATGGCGGAGGGGGGGGGGGGGATCCTGCATGTGGCAGCCGAGTGCGGGGTTCCGGCGGAGGGAAAGGGGAGGGGTGTTAGAGAGTGCGGAGGCTAGTTTTTGGTGACGATGTCTTCCCGGCGATAGCTGGACCCGCGGGCGAGAGGGGGAAGCCGCTGTCGACTCTGTGGGGGAGGGGGCATCATAGAGTCGCGGGTCCTTGAAAACCCATAAAATCCGATAATTTATTATCAACATTATAGATGTAAGCGGAGCATTTTTGTCTAGACTATTCACAGGAGTTTATATATATATATAAAAAAAACAACTTAGACAAATGTGTGCATGTGTGTGTGTGTGTGTGTGTGCGTGTGCGTGTGCGTGTGTGTGTGCGTGTGCGTGCGTGCGTGTGTGTGTGTGTGTGTGCGTGCGCGTGCGTGCGTGCGTGCGTGCGTGCGTGCGTGCGTGCGTGCGTGCGTGCGTGCGTGCGTGCGTGCGTGCGTGCGTGCGTGCGTGCGTGCGTGCGTGCGTGTGTGTGTGTGTGTGTGTGTGTGTGTGTGTGTGTGTGTGTGTGTGTGTGTATTGTGTGACGTTGTCTCTGAAGAAGTTACGTAGAGGGCTAAGAAAAGGTGCATGAATTTATCCAGATGTTCTTTTTTTCAACTATCTCGACGGAGGCTCATGTCCGAGACACTGTTATACACTGCAACGTTTCAACCACCTCGTCCGAAAGTCTCAAATTTTACGACTCTTTTTTTCTTACGTCGAGCGCCAGGGACCGTCATAACCTATCGCTTCGCATGTGCAACTCGAGCCTCATCATTCCATAGGTCCACACTTGAAAACCCATAAAATTTTACGACAGCATGTGATGAAGACAGCGATCCGGGGAAAAAAATGCATTTCCATTTTATAGGGCTTTAGTATTTCATCTCTGAATGATAATATATACAAAGAGTGCAACGTCAACCCTTGATGCCGACACTTGAGATCATGCAGGTCTGGACAAGTTAGCCCCATGGTTAAGGATTTTTTTTCTTCGTTAACACCACTCTCCAAGCTATTAGAATTTTTTTTATTGCTCCGCTATTCCGAGCATATATATAATAACGGGGTGTTTATTTTGAAAAACTATAAACTTTCGGAGATCTATGGATAAAGACCTTTTTTAGGCTTCGACCGTGGACCACTTGAGCACCGATAGAGAGCCCATACATTTTTTTTCACTACACGCATCTCGACTGAGATGCTCTTTTATTTTTCCCGGCAATCCAATGCGATATTAGAAAATTCTCGTGGGTTGGTGATTTTTTCCGAGATGGTAGGGAAAGACGAAAAATGTCTAAAGGGGAAAACCATTTTTAATGATCTGCCGCGCTCAAAAGTGTTCACACTTTGGATCGAGCAGTCAGTTAGTGAACATCATCTCTTTTGGGAAGCCTCGTTTCATCAAATATGGAAGGCAACGCGGAGAAGTCAGAACAAATCTTGCACGACCAAGCCGCGCTTCTAAGTTCATACGAAGATTTTGCTGTGTGGGAACAACGGTGCGTTGAGTTTATCGAAGAATTGGAAACGCAAAGCCGGATTAAGCGCCCGCGACTATCAATTGGACTTCAACAGTCATTGATAGCCCAAATAGCGCGGCTGGAAGGGTTGAGGAATTCTGTGCGTAATCATTTTATACACACGGGTGCAGGACACGGTCATCATGGGCTAATCTGGCGAGAGATTGACACATCCTTCAATAGTCGAATATTGACCGGTTCCGTAATCAATCGCAACCACATCGAACCACGGCAATTTCTCAACGATGCTCGCGACCTAGTGCTTCAACATGTGCAAAATACTATCTGCAAACACAACAGTGTCAAAGTTAATGCAGTGTTCAATGGTGAATTCGCGAGTGGAGACAAACATGCTAATAAAAGTGTCAACACGCGAAACTGTGAACTCTTTAACACAAGCGATTTGAATGAGTGGTACCAGCAACGCGTTATGGAGCCCACTTTAACCTTACTCGACGAATTTCAAGAACGAGATAGTGGCTGGGCTCTACGGAAAATACTTAACCTCACGATAAATGTGAATAAGTATAATCCAATGCGTGCTGGGTGCTCCATATCATTACCGCGGGAAATAATGATGAAGAGAGCTGTGATCAACGTCAAATCCAACGATAACGCATGTTTCGCGTGGGCAGTTGTCGCTGCTTTATACCCAGCCGAACGAAACAGTGACCGTCCGTCATCTTACCCACATTACTCAAGCGTACTGAATCTACAGGACATTCAATTCCCGGTAACCATACACCAGATAAAAAAATTTGAGCTGCAAAACAATTTATCCATCAACGTGTACACCACCACCACCACCGCCAAAAAGGACATTGTTCCAATACGCGTGACTCAAAATAAGAAGGAAAAGCACATCAATTTGCTGTACATGCAAGATACTGAGGACAACAATGTGGGGCACTTCGTATGGATCAAGAATCTGTCGAGACTCGTGAGGGCACAACTAACCAAAATGGAGCATAAAAAATATATCTGTGATCGGTATGTAGTTATCATAATATATATATATATATATAGGTAATTATATATGCTAGACGAATTAAACAAAAACAATTTTTTTTTTTTTTTTTTTTGCAGGTGTTTGCACTACTTTGGTTCCGAGGAAAAATTGCAATCGCACGAGGTCGATTGTGGGGCGATAAACGACTGCGCGATCCGACTACCGAATGACACCAACAAGTGGCTCCAGTTCAGCAACTTTAGCCGGAAAGAGCGACATCCTTTCATCGTGTATGCTGATTTGGAGTGTGTGCTGGCAAAGACCGATGAGAAGACTCAAGCGAAAGATATGTATCAACATCATGAAGTGTTTAGTATTGGATATTACGTGCGTTGTTCGTATGACGATTCATTGTCTTCATATCACTCGCGTCGCAGTGCTGATTGTGTATCGTGGTTTGTCGAAGAACTGAAAAATCTAGCATTGCGCATAAAAGAAATTTTCTGCGACAATGTCCCAATGATTTATCTGACACCGAGCGAGTGGACGAGTTTTCGCAAAGCGACCCAATGTCATATATGCAGGAAACCATTCGCGCAAGACGATATACGCGTTCGAGATCATTGCCATCTGACTGGACGCTATAGAGGCCCTGCCCATTCTAATTGCAATTTAAACTACAAACAGTCATTCTTCATTCCAGTAGTTTTTCAAAATTTATCGGGTTACGATGCACATTTTATCATCAAGGAAGTAGCCACAGCGTTCGAAGGAAAGACCGATGTGCTTCCAATCACAAAAGAGAAATACATCTCCTTCACGAAGCACATTCAAATCACAGACGATTCTAAACAGAAAATCCAATTGCGCTTCATCGATTCATACAAATTCCTCAATACCAGTCTCGACAAATTAGCCTCATTTTTGACCGAGGATAAACTCAAAATTTTACGCATGCAATTTTCAACTCTATCGACGGACAATTTCAATTTGCTGACGCGAAAAGGGGTCTTCCCTTATGAGTATATTGACAACGTGAGCAGGTTGGACGACACTTGCTTACCACCACGTGACGCATTTTATAGTTCCCTGACAGATGCTACAGTATCCGAGAGCGAGTACGCACATGCGGAGAACGTTTGGGAGCGGTTCTCCATTCGAACGCTGGGTGACTATAGCGATTTGTACTTGAAGACAGATGTCTTGTTATTAGCTGATATTTTCGAAAACTTTCGGAATACGTGCATTAAGAGCTATGGCCTAGATCCCGCGTATTACTACACATTGCCGGGGTATACCTGGGATGCAATGTTAAAACACTCGAATGTCAAGTTTGAATTACTAACTGATATCGACATGGTTTTATTCGTTGAGCGGGGTATACGCGGTGGTCTCAGTCAATGCTCAAACCGATATGCACACGCTAATAATAAATACATGGAGTCGTTTGATCCATCGAAAGCATCATCATACTTGATGTATTTTGACGTCAACAATTTGTATGGATGGGCAATGTGTCAACCCTTGCCATATGGAGATTTTCGATGGGTCAACGACGTGTCCAAGTTTGATCCATTATCCATCGCGCTGGACTCACCTATAGGCTACATCCTTGAGGTCGACTTGGAATATCCCCAATCTCTACATGATGCGCACAAAGACCTACCGTTTTGCCCAATACACGAAAAACCACCGGGTAAGCAGCAGGAAAAGCTACTAGCAACCGTCTGCGATAAAAAACGCTACATCATACACTACAGAAATTTACAACAATGTTTACGTCATGGACTTTGCCTCACGAAAATCCATAGGGTATTACAATTCACACAATCCCCATGGCTACGTTCATATATCGAGTTAAATACTCAGTTTCGAACGCTGGCCAAAAATGATTTTGAAAAGAATTTATTCAAATTGATGAATAATGCGGTGTTTGGCAAAACGATGGAGAATGTACGCAATCATGAAGATGTAAAGCTTTTGACAAAATGGGACGGCAGGAATGGCGCGGAGGCAATGATTGCAAAGCCAAACTTCCACAGCCGAAGCGTTTTTTCCGAAAACCTCGTTGCCGTAGAATTGCGCAATCTCGAGGTGAAGTTCAACAAGCCGATATATGTGGGTATGTGCATACTCGACATATCCAAAACGTGCTTGTATGGATTTCATCACGAGTATATGGTACCGTTGTATCGGAATAAATGTAAAGTGATGTATACCGATACAGATAGCCTCATATATGCCATTGAGAGCGAAGATGTATATGCAGACATGAAATGTGACAATGAAAAATTTGATACGAGCGACTATTCAGCGGACAATAGGTATGATATGCCGCTTGTCAAGAAGAAGGTACCCGGTCTCATGAAAGACGAATGCAATGGTGCAATTATGACCGAGTTCATTGGACTTCGATCGAAAATGTATGCGACACGTGTCGAGGGTAAGAAGGACACAAAAAAAGTTAAAGGTGTCAAGAGCAGTGTTGTGGCTAGGACAATCACGTTTGATGATTATGCTCGATGCTTGAATGAAGAAGTTGAAATGGAGCGTAGTCAAACGTGTATTCGATCAAAGTTGCACAAGGTCTACACCATTCGTGAGACGAAAATCGCTCTAAGTCCTCATGATGATAAGCGGTATATCATACCTGGGACCTTTGATACCCTACCATGGGGGCATTACAGAATACCGTCGTGAAAAGTTTTGTAATTTTTTTTCCACAACCTTGATGTAAAATTGTGTATATTTTTGTGAATATTGATGTATAAAACTCGTGAAAATTATGTATATATTTTGTTCACTCGATGTTAAAATTATGTTTGTTGTATATATTGTGCAAGAATGGGTTTATTATTTTCCATAAATAAAGAAGCGGACTTTTTATAATTACATGTGTTTATTCCCTCTATCCATCTCCTCACGTTCCATGAAAAAAGGCGACGGCGACAAGGGGGAAGCCTGCTGTGGAGTCGGTCGGAGGCCTTGGAGGGATGCGGGGACGACCAGCAGGTCAAGAGTCATAAAACATACATATTTTTCCATTTTCTTTATTATCGACTACAAATCGGATTTACTTATCCAACTATTGTGGCTATTGTCGAAACCTAACCACTTTACAAACATTCGATTACCGCGCTTCTTCAATACCGCTTCAATAAGATAGATATCGGGGTGCTTGACCCTGAGAAGCTCTTGTTCGTAGAAACCACCGGCGATCGGTTCATCTTTATGGTCCTTCAAGTGGTACGTCACGGGATGAGTTTTTTTCACACGATAGATTGTAAATATTTCCGTTGTCCAGTTTGGGGTGTAACCCTTTTCGAAAACAGTCTTAAATTTGCTGATTCTCACTTTATCACCAACGGTGAATTTCGGCGATCTTTTCATCGGAGGCTTATTGAAAATCTGCTGCAATTGCTTCTCATTTTCCGCGTTGACATTTCTCGGCTTCATCTTAATGGTGCGGTGTACAGAATCGTTATACTCGGCAATTAGATTATCAAGAATATCGATCCACTTATAATTACCACGAAGACTAAATTGCATCCACATCTTGTTCTTCAATGTACGATTGAAACGCTCGCAAATGGATGCCTTCAAGTTGCTATACGTTGAATACATGTGAATATTGTACTTTTTCATGATGGCCTTAAAGTCACAATTGTAGAATTCTTTTCCCCGATCAACGTGTAAGTTCTGCGGTATGCGTCCCTTAACGAGGATCGACTTCATTGCTGCTGCTGCATCTTTGCCATTCTTACTTAGCATTGGCACGGCCCAGGCGAATTTCGAGAAGGTATCGATGACGGTGAGGAGAAATTTGTGTTTGGAGTTGCGACGCGCGTATGATGACATATCGACGACACGGATGTCCACATGTCGACGCGGATAGTTTCGTCGAGCAGGCTTATGTAGCTCCAGCACGAGAGCGCCCCTTTTTTCGTTCATTTTCCAGTCCACTCAGTCGTGCGTCCAATTCAGCAATGACGTTTGAATTACGAATCACCAAATCTTGTAGAGCTTTGACATCGGCCTCGAGTGTCCTCGCAATGTCTCGTATCGTAGCTTCAAGTCCATTAACCAACAAGTGACTACTCTCATTCATTTCTTTGCGTATGTTCTTAATGATAGTTCGAGATTCCTTTTGTAACGCACTTAGAGTGATGGCGTCATCTTCTCCTTCCGGATTTGCAATGTTACACAATCGTTTCTGCCCCAAGTCATAATGACCATCTGCGGTAATTCTAAAGCCAATCCCGGGTCGACCTGGAGGCCCTTGCTTACTGTGGAGTACACTCCTACTTGAATGACGTCCAAACGCATCGACACTCATGATGAGAATGCGTGAATTCCCCGATGTCGAGTTAATAAATGATTTCAGCTTCACGCAATTCCTCAATAATCGATATAATTTCATTCGCATGTGATGAATTTCCGGCTGCTTGGGATGCCAGAAGTAAGCGAAGACGATCCACTAGCTCGTTCGGATTATCCCAATAAATATAGTCCAATTGGGTGTTTTTTCTAGCTAGCTTATACTTTGGCATACCCTGTCCCACATGATGATCGACTATATTTGCGATATATGTGTTAAATTTGTGGCTGGTGTTACGTCGTATAGCCTCACTACGCTTATACAATTTTTTTTGCGCATTCGTCGAGATGACAATCTTTTCGTAGTTTTTCAAATCGTCCGGTGTGAGAGTTTCAACATTAGGCACTTTTTTAAACAACAGCTCCGTTAATCCAACAGTTTTCGCATAACTCGCATCTCCCACACGAATGTGTTGAGAGTCGAAAATTATCGGAGAATTGCCAATCATTAATTTGTTGTTAGCGAGATTTCGTACACCGTATAATACATCCAAGGTTGCCTTTCTATTTGTTTGTAATAACAGGAGATATTCGCTGATCAGCTCATCGACATTTTGCGAGTCATCGTCATCCTCATATATCAATTTAAACGAATCTTGTGTTTCACTCTTCAAGGAATCATGTGCCGCATTTTGATTTTTCACACTATTTAATGCATCTTCTTTTTCTTCTTCAACATTATCTCCCACTTTTTCATCCTTAATTTCCTCCTTCACCGCCACCACCTCGCCGTTTTTATACGACACCAATTTCTCCAATGGCCCCACTATAGGCTTAAAGACATCCTGCATTCTCTGCTGATCGTTATCTTTCCCAATTTTCATCATTCGATGCTTTCGTCTGATTGCATCGCTCGCCTTGGCAATTTCACGCAACACATCCTTTTCATGCAACAATTGTTCGCTCTTCATGTTGTCACTACCACGGCATGCGTAATACTGTCTCTTCAACTACCAGCGATGAGTAATTTATCAATAGTGAGAAAATAATCAAAACCTTGTCTATATCGACCTCTGTTAATATCGCTATCTTTGTCAATCGTGATAAATGCATACTTGTCAGAATTCCAGCATTTCACGCACATGTTTTTAAAGCACGTATAAGTCATATCCGTATTAACATGGTCATTGTAGACGTGCTTGAGATTCATATCGTCCTGCTTGAAAAGCACCACGAAATTTGCATTATCCCTCACGAGATGTTTGGGAATACGAGTGTACGTCTGACAAAGATAAAAACTGTCAACAATCTCATGTCGTCCCATGGAAAAGAAAGCCCGAACATTATCCTGCTTTTCGCATGCTATATCATCAAAGATGAATATAGAGTTGGATCGTGCATCACTTGGTGCTATCACGTGTTCATGCGCCTCGAATGGATGATATCCAACTCCGCTCACAGGTTCGAGTAATTGTTCGAGCAACTTATACTTTGGCTGCTTGAGCGATTTGGAATACAAGTAAATATTCTCAAATCTCAAACCATTCGGATGGATGATGAGAGTGAGCAAAGCGTTGGTTTTCCCACAATTCGATGGACCGCAAAACAGTGCACGTATGCTATCCGGCAATAAATTCCCATGGCGTTTCTTTTTCCCTCCACGGTCTTCGACAAACTCGTCGAAATTTATCACGGGAAGTCCGCCTCCGATAGTTTGCTTCCTGGACGTCATCTCACACACGACTAACGGCGAAATCATATAAATAGGCTTCTTATAGGGATTATCCGTCAGTCGCGTATTGTCTTTAGACATGATTGTGCATAGGAAGAGTGGTAAAGGTTTGGTCAACCGCCTAATCAACAAACTCCCCGTTGAACTACATTTGCCTGGATATCAGTATTGTGGACCAGGCACAAAGTTGGCCAAGCGCCTTGCTCGTGGTGATCCGGGCATTAATCCATTGGATACGGCTTGCAAACAACACGATATTGCGTATTCGAAAAATCCGGATAATCTTGAGGCGAGACATTTGGCGGATAAAGTGTTGGCTGAACGGGCTAGGCAACGTGTTACCGCGAGAGACGCTAGTATCGGTGAAAAAGCCAGTGCTTGGGGTGTGGCAAATATTATGAAGACAAAGAGAAAATTTGGCATGGGAATGAAGGCCCGCAAGGGTGGCGTTTGTTTGAAAAAGATAATTGGCGCTGCAAAGAAGACAATGATTCAAAGTAATGATCCGCATAAGATTATCAAATCAGCTTTAAAGGGTGCTCGTGCAGCTGTAAAGTTGCAAGGTGGTAAAGTGCGCACACCTCGAGTTCTACCTGTACCCCATAAAATTGGTGGTTTATTGCCCTTCCTCGTGCCCATTTTTGCTGGTCTTAGCGCTGCGGGTGCTTTGTCGGGTGGTGCGGCTAGTATAGCTAAAGCCGTAAATGCTGCTCAAGCAGCTAAACGTGAATTGGATGAAAGTAAGCGTCATAATCGGACAATTGAAGCAATTGCATTAGGTCGGGGTCTACATCTGAAACCATATAAGCAAGGATTGGGCCTTCATATCACGCCAAAAAACTAGAAGTTGCGCTACCTCACCGACCCCTCACCGACCGCGACCTACTTAAATATGCAAAAATCCTAAAGATTCCACATTTTCGCGGAGTTTACATGCGCGACACATTGCCTGCGAGCGGACCTCTCAAATGTGAAGCAGCAATTGTAAATTTGGATGAAAATGTCGGTCCTGGCACGCATTGGGTCGCTTACAAAAAGACCGGATCAAAAGTCATGTACTTTGATAGTTTCGGCAATCTTCCACCACCATCCGAGCTCATGAGATATTTCCGTGTCGGTAGCGTAAATTATAATTATACTAGATATCAAGAATATGATACGATTGAATGTGGACATTTGTGTCTCAAGTTTCTTTGTCGTCAGCTGCAGCACAAAGACAAATATACACTATATATAGGAGGGAAATGACGTGGCGAATTCAGTTGTCAATTTACCAGCATTATGGATGATAGTTTAACATTGACCATATCTGGCGCATCGTCCATACTCGAGGCGCAGTACTTTCCCCCCATCGAACTCTCGCCACACAAAAATTATACCCTCGGTCTCGTGGAATTGTTAACCTTCAACTCTATTCCCAATATCGACGTTGACCACGATAAACTTTACGTGGGAGATGAGGTGTTAACGATACCTACGGGCAGTTATGAAATAGAGGATATTGAGACGTTTGTACAAGCAGAGCTCGTGCGTAAAAACATCAGCATCAGCATTAAACCCAACAATAACACGCTACGCAGTGAGATCGAGTGTGATCGTGATGTCAATTTTGAGCCAAAAGATTCTATTGGTCATCTACTAGGCTTCACCGCACGCAAATTGGAAGCCAATAAAAGACACGAATCCGATCTTCCAGTAGCCATTCTCAAAGTTAACGCCCTACGCGTTGAGTGCAACATTACCGCTGGCGCCTATATTAACGGACAAAAAGTACACACAATTCACGAATTTTTTCCATCTGTGCCACCGGGCTATAAGATCATTGAAGTTCCCTCCCACGTAATTTATCTGCCAATCACGAGCCGAACGATTGACACGATACAGCATCGCATAGTGGATCAAGACGGTGATTTGGTAAATTTCCGCGGTGAAGTAATCACCATACGCCTGCATATAAAGTCGTGATGGGCATTGTTTTCAACAGATCTTCCAATAACAATAAACGGTCATGGATAAAAACAATCAGTCGTCGGCCAGCGCCCAAAGTGCTAACACCTCAAAACGTGCTACTCTTGAAGAGTTTGGGTCTCAAAGTGTGTGGCGAACGCGTGTAAAAAATTATTTAGTCTGTGCTCTGTGCATCTGTTGCGTAAAATGGAAGAAGAAATCGTAAACATTCAGACACCCGTGGTCTTTGATGAATCCATCATCCATTGTGAGATTCACGCTCATCAGCCATATGCATCTTCAACCGTCAATAACAGCGATGAAATCCGTATTGCCATCCAACATCAAGACCTTTCCATCCTGCCAAGCAAGAGTTCGCTACACATATGTGGAAAATTATCCAAGCGTGATGGGGCGCCAACCACTGCTACAAGTCTCGTCAACAATGCCATTTGTCATTTGTTTGAGGAAGTGCGATATGAGCTGAATGCCATAGAAATCGATCGTAATAAGAATGTCGGCATTACGAGTGTAATTAAGGGATATTCATCTCTCTCACCGGCCAAAAGTTCTATGCTCGAGAACACTGGATGGCTCGATGTCGAAGAGACCAAGCAAATTGTAGATGTATCGGGAAACTTTGATGTGTGCATTCCGCTCAGCATGCTCCTCGGATTTGCCGAAGATTATCGGAAAATTGTCGTAAATGCCAAGCACGAGTTGATTCTCACGCGATCAAAGACCGACGACAATGCCATTGTACAAACAGCGCCTGAAGACTACAAACTCGTATTGCATAAAATAGAATGGCTCGTGCCGTATGTGACAGTCTCGGATCAGCGAAAAATTCAACTGTTAAAGTTTCTCGCCAAAGACGCACCAATCTCCATGAGTTTCCGAACATGGGAACTGTATGAATATCCATTGCTGCCTGCCACCTCCAAGCACGTGTGGTCTGTGAAAACTTCGAATCAGCTGGAGAAGCCACGATATGTTATACTTGCGTTGCAGACGGATCGGAAAAATAAGAAACAACACAATGCGAGCCACTTTGATCATTGTAACCTGAGCGACGTCAAGCTATACCTCAACTCGCAATGTTATCCATATGGAAATTTAAATTTGAACATTGATAAAAATCAATATGCTCTTCTCTACGAGATGTATGCAAACTTTCAGCCGACCTATTACAACAAAGAGGCTGAACCATGGCTGAGTAGGATGGAATTTTTAGAAAAAGCCCCCCTCGTTGTCATTGACTGTTCAAAACAAAACGATTCGCTCAAGTCCGGTCCTGTCGATGTGCGCCTTGAGTTTGAATTGAAAAACAATATTCCATCGCAAACTTCAGCGTACTGCATGATCCTCCATGATCGTATTGTCGAGTACAATCCAATCAGTGGTGGGGTTAAAAAATTGGTATAAAATCATGCCAATGATCCGCGCCCACTTCAGTCATCATGGAGCTTATCGTCGACGTGCAAGGGTTCAAGAGACCCGTCAACGAATTTGTCCTGAAGGAGATGTCCATCGTCAAACTCCATGAGAAGAACGCTGAACCGCTGACATTCTTCTTCGATGCACCATTCGTCTGGGACGCTTTACCGGCCAAGTACAAAATGACAAACAAGTGGCTGGAACGCAATTATCATGGAATGCGATGGGAACACAGTGGCATACCATACGAGGCAGCTAGAACGACAATTCGAGGAATCTTGGAAGGAGCTCCTACGATATATGCCAAGGGATTCGAGAAGTGCTCATGGCTATCGAGATTCGCGGATTCAGCAACAAACGTCATCGATCTGGAGACTCTGGACTGTCCATCGCTGCAGAAGTTGCCGAAAATCGCAAACGTTAAATGTCCCCATCATTCCTTCAATACAAAATACAATTGCGCCAAAGCGAATGTAACGTCGTTGAAAAGCTGACTCTCTGTGTACGAAGCGTTGTGTGAGCGAGGGATTTTTTTTAAATGAATAAAAACATTTTGAACGAATATCGTTCTCCATTTATTTCCTATATCTACGGCGAATACAGTTTGATGACAATTTTTTTTTTTTTTTTACATTATATTCGATGAAAAAGTTTTTTCGTACATTTTTACATAGCATCAAGCGTTGAAAACTCTACGATGATGATGACTATGATGCAAACAGTCCTTGCACTCTACGATGGTGACGATGCCAGCTACCGCTGAACTCGTTGTTTCCACCGGGCCTTCACGAGCGTTCTTTTCCACCTTACTCAGACTCGAGCGTCGAAAACTCTACGATGATGATGATGACTGTGATGCAAACAGTCCTTGCACTCTACGATGGTGATGATGCTGGCTGCTGTTGAACTCGTTGTTTCCACCGGGCCTTCACGAGCGTTCTTTTCCACCATACTCAGACTCGATGGAACTCGACGCTGTTGTATTTTCCACCAATGTACTTCATGTAGAGTTGACCATTGCGCGCCAGTTGCAGCATACTCTCGAACATTTTCAGATCTTGATCGAACGCCTTTACCAGCCGCGCTGGCAAGAAGACGGCAAACTCATTTGCAACGTCCACGATGTAGCGTTTTCCAAACTTGGTCTGTACAGCTCTCATGTCCGTGATTTGATAATCCGAATGGACGTGGAGTTCTGACAGCTTCTTCGTTGGGAGGAATTCCGCCATCAGGCTGACTTTGTTGATATTTGAGAGATTTTAACTCTTTTTCAAAGTTCTTTTCGGAGAAGTTGATGGTGCGGTGGAATAGTGCAGTCTGAGCTTGGTCCACGAAATCATAAGCTCCCATGTAACCCCTCCACTCAGATTTTAAAAACTTCTCCCCACTTATCCAATCATAGGCATGTGTAACAGGTTCAAACACGTTCGAAGAACCCCGCACGTAGAGAATTTCCCCCCTCGCAACACTTTTCACAGTCCCGACGTTGGGGTGGGGGACCATCAATGTGATCCTTCATCTGTGGCGTATTATAATGCTCCATGCATGGAAGATACGATATCACTTCACTATCGTTCCGATAATGCTCCGGCAAACGATCCCACAGTAAACCAATAAAGTTACCCCAATACTTTAGGAGCAAGATCTTTGGAACCTGTTCGAGCTCGTTTTTGGTCAAGTCCAGGGGGTGCTTGGCCGGATGCACTGCGTACATACTCGCACATGTGAACATCTTGACGTAATCTTGTGGAATGAAACCTCGACGGGTTAAAACTTGTTGTGGAATAACGCTGCAGCTGCATGCAATAAATAAAGCATTTTATGGGCTTTGAAGGGTAACCCTTCATATGGGAACTATCGTTATCTCACTCTCGAAAATTTTCCTAGCCAGAAATGGAAGTTTCCCACACACACACACGCACGCACGCACGCACGCACGCACGCACGCACGCACGCACGCACGCACGCACGCACGCACGCACGCACGCACGCACGCACGCACGCACGCACGCACGCACGCACGCACGCACGCACGCACGCACGCACGCACACACACACACACACACACACACACACACACACACACACACACACACACACACACACACACACACACACACACACACACTCCTGTGAATAATCTAGACAAAAATGCTCCGCTTACATTTATAAAATGTTGATAATAAATTATCAGATTTTATGGGTTTTCAAGGACCCGCGACTCGATGATGCCCCCTCCCCCACAGAGTCGACAGCGGCTTCCCCCTCTCGCCCGCGGCTCCAGCTATCGCCGGGAAGACATCGTCACCAAAAACTAGCCTCCCCACTCTCTAACACCCCTCCCCTTTCCCTCCGCCGGAACCCCGCACTCGGCTGCCGCATGCAGGATCCCCCCCCCCCCCTCCGCCATGCATACCCCGGCTTCCCCGCGCTCGACTCCCCCGCCCCGCTTCCCCCTGAGATCCCTGAGTTAGAACCGCTCTAGCTCTACTACTGTCTTGCAATTCAAGATGACAATAGCTTGCAGTTTAATATTTGCGCAGTGTACAAATTCTGCGCAGAATAAAAATTTATCACAAATATCGTTATCGCGTCATGACGCGATAAGAATATTCGCGCTGGAAGAATTAATTATTGCAGTTAGTCGAGAAAGTTTGATACGTAGGCAAATAAACATCAACTGTTCGTTGATTGTATAACTTTATACACAGAGATAAAAGATTTCCGAACGGGAATATTCTAGATAATGACGCCTTTAAGAATTGAAGCGTAAACATTTAGCTGCATATGTTTTTTTTTACGCGGAATAAAAAAAACGAACATACCAAATATATTTATATATACCATTTGAATTTTATTAATGGTATCGTTAATATATTTTTGTTACTGCATTGCATTTTTGCATGGGAGATACTTTCATCAAAACTTTTGAATTAGAGAAAGAAACATTTCGGTACGAAAATATAATTATGACAATATGAAAATATGAGTCTTATGAGTAAGGCGTAGCCCCACGTCCCCACTCCTTAAGTACGGCTCCTAAAGCTTAAAACGAATATGCCTGGACACACAAACATAAAATTGATATTACCGATTAAATGAAAGCAGTTATAACGAAATTCGTGAAACTTTTTCCGAAACTTCAAACGAAAAGTAATTAGTTCACCCTTAAAATGTAAAAATTTAAAAATGTAATAAATTAAAAACGCCGGAGAATATTTTGAATCCGCGGATGCATGTTAAACACAGAAAACACGACGGTGATGAACAAATTTATGTTAGGGGTGGTTTACCCCCTTAAATTTGCTGTCCCGCTGAAACGCGTCAACTTGAATTTTGATTCCCCTTCAGAATGATACCTGTTTTATTAATTTTCATACAACCCTGTGAAAACGGTGAAAAACGGCAAATGGAGGGGTGGTTTACCCCTTAATTATATTTCTAATCAACACTCTTGTAGTGGATTTTTCATCGCTTAATATTAGAGGAATTTTCGATTTTGTTTCATTCAGATCGGTGAACTGCTTGTGGGAGAAACTTTGAGGGCTGGTTTCATCCCCTAACCCCGTTTTTCTGCCGATAAAAAAACAAACATGTTTGATAGTTTGCAATGCTTTACCACATATATGAGTTTCAACGAAATCGAAAGCGGATACTTCAATGATGGTTCTCGTCAGAGAGGTACCCCTTAAGACGAATGTTATAATTTTGAAATATGATAAAACATTAAATTGTAGCTTGTAGAAATATTTAAAATCAGCGGATACACTTTAAACAAAGAAAAAACGACCATGATAAATAAATTTATGTTAAGGGTGGTTTACCCCCTCAAATTTGCTATGCCGCCAAAACGCAAAAACCCGTCAAATTTAATTTTAATTCCCCTTCCAAATGATACCTGTTTTATTAATTCGCATACAACCCTCTTAAGTGTGGGTCGAAAAAAAGGCAAATTGACGTTTAAATTAAATGTTTAAACGTCAATTAAATGTTTAATTAAACATGTTACATTGTTAAACATGTTACATTGTTAAACATTAAACAAAATGTTTAATTAAACCTAATTAAATGTTTTCTTAACATTTTCATATTGGGTTTTTCATCACTTTTCATTAGAAGAATTTTCGTTTTTGTTTCATTCAGATCGGTGGATTGCTTCTGGGTGAAATTGCAAAATCACCCCTCGATACGATTTTCTTTGAGGGACGGTTTCCCCACTTAAATCCGTTTTTCCGCAGTTAAAAGAAAATACGTGTCTCAAAGTTTTCGATGCTCTATCACATATATGAGTTTCAACAAAATCGGAGGCGGACACCTGAGGGATGTTCCTTGTTAGTCGCTTCCGAAGCGAACAAAAAATCAGAGGCAGCGCAATGTGCACAACTTCTCCATTACATCGGCGAGGACGGCTTCAAAATATACACGACGTTTACGATTCCGGAAGCAGATAAGGACAAGTTGCAAATCTTCATAAAAAAGTTCGAGGGTCACTTTTTCGATTAGGGAGGGTCGATAAGGGAGAAACTGCTCCAAAACGACAAGCAAACTCTTCGGGAGGCGATAGACCGGTGTCTCGTTATCGAGAAGTCCAAAGAGAGATCGCAAGAGATGGAACACGCGCTGACGACTACGGCAACGGTTGACGCAATCAGGGCGCGGAGCCACCGCACCGATACAGCGCAACACACATATTCAGCTGAGTCCATAACTTCGTGTACGAAATGCGGCTAATCTCACGCGATAAATAAATGTCCAGCGTACAATAAAACGTGTAGCAATTGTAAAAAAGAACAATTCCTTCACTGCAATGTGTTTCCAAAAGCAAGATGTAAATAAGCGCGAACGTCAAATTAATGAAATCAATGAAGATTCCGATAATGACGAATACTTGTTCATAGCTCAAATTGAAACTCCAAACGGAAAAGAACGGTGGCACGCGAAGTTAGGAATCAACAATCACAATATCGAATTTAAAATACGGGCGCAGACGCGAGCATTCTGCCCTTTCCAATATGTAATGAGGTCAACATCACCGAAAATGAAAGCGAAAAACGAATACGAAATTGAATAGCTATTCGGGTGAAACTCTTAAAGTTGTAGGCAAATGTAACGTTACGTGCCATAGAAAAGGCCAAAGGCATAAAATTGAGTTCTTTGTAGTTGACACTAAGGGAACACCTCTACTTGGTCGAAAAACTGCGGAAGAAATACACCTCGTTAAAAGAATGTATTCAGTCGAAGAGAATAGCTATAACGGGCTGAAAAAACAATACGAAACGTGTTCTCCGGAATATGATGTTTAGATAAGCCGTATCAGATTAAGCTAAAGAAAACTGCCACACCGGTAATTCATCCTACGAGACGAGCCGCTGCGAAAAACCCTCAAGCAAGCACTGGACAAACTTGAAAAACAAAATATCATCGAAAAAAAAGGGTCCGTCAGAATGGGTGAACGCGCTCGTTCACGTGAGGAAACCAACCGGATCCGTTAGAATTTGTATCGACCCGAAAGAGATAAACAAACAAATCGAGGTCGAGCCGCGACAAATCCCGACCTTCGAAGAAATTATGAGTAGAGCAAACGGAGCAACCGTATTCAGCGAACTTGACGCACAGGCAGGATTCTATCACGTCCCGTTGGACGAAAAAAGTTCGGAAATTTGCACATTCGGCACGCCTTTTAGGAGATACAAATTTAAAAGGATGCCTTTCGGAATTAAAAGGACACCGGAGGTTTTTCAAGATAGATTGAAGCAAATTTTTAACTTAGAGGGCGTGGAAGTATATATCGATGATATTTTCGTAGACGGCAAGACAAAAAAAGAACACGACATTAGACTCAAAGAAGTCCTAGAGGCGGCCAGAAGAGACGGCGTTCGGTTTAATATAGAAAAATGCGAGGTCGGGAAAAAACAAATAAAATACATTGGGCACGTAATCTCCGAGAATGGTATTGCTCTAAATAACACAAAGATTGAAGCTATTCAAAAACTACCCGTGCCGCAAAATAAAAAAGAGCTGCAAATACTCATCGGGATGCTAACATACGTAAGAAAATTTGTAAAAAATTTCGCGGATAAAACGGCTCCGCTCAGAAGCCTATTGAAAAAATATGTAGCTTTTGAATGGAACACGAAGCAACAAGAAGCATTCGAGCAGCTGAAAGCAAGCCTATCGAGCGCGCCAGTATTACAATTCTTTGACGTAAACAGAGAGACGACAATATCAATCGACGCTTCTCAAGCGGGGCTAGGGGCCGTTCTACTCCAAAACAAGCTTCCTTGTGCGTATGCGGCAAAAGCGATGACCGATGCACAGACACGTTACGCGCAAATAGAGGAAGAGCTCCTGGCAGTTTGTTTCGTTTTAGAGCGGTTCCACGATTATATTTACGGAAAAAAATAATCGTCGAATCTGATCATAAGCCGCTAATACCAATATTCCAAAAACCGTTAAACAAATGTCCAGGTAGACTTCAAAGAATGTTGGTGCAAATTCAAAAATACGACTTACAGATTGTTTATCGTCTGGGCAAAGAACTTCTTATAGCAGACGCCTTGTCGCGGGCTTACGATAAAAATGACAAGTTCATAGGATGGACAAAGGAAATTGAATCGCAAATATGCTCAGTAAATTATGTAAACGCGACTCTCCAGAAAATAAAACAGTTAATTAAAAGCACCGAGAAAGACAGTGAGTTAAAAGCATTAAAAGAAACTATACGAAACGGTTGGCCCAACAAACCGAATAAACTGCAGGCAGCCGTAAGACCATATATGCAATATAAAAACGAGCTTGTCATCGTAGACGGTTTAATTTGCAAAAATGAGTGCATAGTAATTCCGAGGGAGATGAGAAAAGAAATAATCGATAGAATACACTATTCCCACCAAGGAATTACGAGAAGCCTGAAAATTGCGCGCGAATCGGTATTTTGGCCAGGAATCTCGAATCAAATCAAACAAACAATCGGCAATTGACCGATCTGCTTAAAGTATTCAAACTCACAAAACAGGGAACCACTGCAACCCCACGATATTCCAGACCTACCATGGAACAAAATTGCATGTGACATATACGAATTAAATGCAGACGATTACTCAAAATACCCGGAAATAGCTGCACTGCACCGAAATATGACAAGCGAAAACGTAATGAGGCACTTAAAAACAATGGTCGGACGGAGGTACCCAATTTACATCACAAGAATTCAGAAAATTCGCGGAAGAGTGGGAGTTTACTTATATAACAACATCTCCAACGTATGCGCAATCCAACTGTATGGCCGAAAGACATATTCAAACCGTCAAGAAAATGGCGAAAAAAATTATAGAGGAGAAAAAAGACGTGCAAATGGCGTTATTACAGTACCGCAATACTCCCATATTCGAAGATCGTTCGCCAGCCGAACTATTAATGTCGCGCAAACTTCGAGACAACTTGCCAAATTTTAAGGATAAATTCCTACCGAAAGTTGTACCGAACAATGTAACAAATCTAATTAGCGAAGAACAAAAGAAACAGGCAGCACATTACATCAGAAAAGGAGCGAAAAACCTCCCCGAAATTCCCGACGACACAAACGTCTACGCGCAGCTTAAACCCAAGAGTCCGTGGCAACCAGCTAAAATCATAAACAAAACAGGCGACAGACGCTACAGCATACCGACTGAAACGGGAAGCATCCTCACAAGGAACAGACGATTCCTCAAACCATTAAAAGACACAGTCGGAAACAAAAAACCTTCTCCGTTTCCTCTCGTCTCCTCTCGTCTATACCAGTGACAAAATGACCTATTTCATTCCAATGGACCACGAAACAGATCCTCAAACTGATACCGACAAGGACGGTACCGAATCAGATCAAAGCGTAATAATAGTAGGCTCGCCGCCGAGAAACGACACCCCGAACGAGGCTGACGAGACCATGTCAGAAGCCGAGCAAATGCCTACCGCAACAATCACACAAAGCGGTAGAGAAAGTAAACCACCGAACAGACTACAGATAGAATAAGTTAGTATCTAAGAACATTAGGATAAGAAAAAAAATACACGTAGTATAATTACTTAGTAATTAAGCCGAAAAACGGAGGATGTAAAGAGATGTATGTACAGGGACAGCAGGCAGTGTGTACGGGCCTGAGCTGCTTCCCCCACGCACTACCGAGCCAGAGAATAAAGGAGTTCGATCTGAGACACGAAAGAGAACACACGTGTCATGTTAATCGCCAAACCTTATACCTAACACAACACCAGCCTAACACGTCCAGTCGCTATCACATCTGCACTCCGACTCCCGTTTTCGCTAATCGGCTAATTCGATACCAGCATCCGCGCCACTGATCATTACTCTTTGGAGTCTGACAATTTGCACAAACGGGGTCATCACAGTGAAGATAGCGGCTAATAATTTTAAACCAGAGGAGCCTCGTTGCCCTCTTCAATCAGTAGGAAAACTCTAGCGTTGGTTGGTAAGGCAAAGAACTATCATCCAGTATTTCGATACAAAACATTTTAAGTCGACTTCAAGACAGATTAAAAAGCATGAAAAAGAGACATGACAACTAATCGATAAGTTAAGGGGTGCGAGCAATAATTATTCTCACAGGGAAAAGTGGCAAAAGTTCTGTTATGTAAAGCTGTTGGAGAAAACATGGAAAAAACCAGGACTCAACGTCGGTAAAAAAAACTGTAAATTCAATTGTCAATAGCAAAATTGTTGTAGTTGAGAAAAAGAATCGCGCGTGGAGCAGGTGTAACCAGTGCTGGTGTAAGCGGTTCTGGTGTGAGCTGGTAATAAACTAACGTAGGTCGATTTCGAGTCGGCATTTAGAAGTCGGGTAAAGACGGGCTCGATGTGAATTTTAAGCCCAAAGATGTGAAAGTTTCCTCAAAGATGCGATGCGCATTGTTGTATAAAAACTGGACAACATCGTGCGGGAGGAGGGTAACGTGAAGGTTAATGTGACCGTAGTGTGCAAATTTTGCCTCATGAAGGTGAATGAAATCATTGAGGAGGAAAAGACATTTCAAACCAAAAACGCGATCCACGTAGCATCGAGCGATATTGGCAAGTGATCCATCGAGTACGTTCAATCAAAACTCCCGACAAAAATCGAGGACTTTCAGGGAAAAGAGTCTGGTTGGATGTTACACGAAATCTCACATCTACTTGTGAACATTATCAAGTACGAACCGCTACGAGGAAGGTTATGCACATAACCTTCCCGAGTATCTCTCGGGAGATACGGGAGATACGATACAGATGAAACGAGCCGTCATTAATATTCAAGCTGGAGTACATTCAACCCCTTTAAAAACTTTCAAAAAGTAAAAAAGAACGCCAAATAACAAAATGCCCCCAGAAACATTATTGCTTGTTTGACCATATACAAAATTCTGATTCATCTTGAAATATTTTTAAATTTTATTTAACGAATTCTTTTCTTATATTTTTTCAATTGAAATGTACAAAAAAGTGAAATAACTTTTTATAAAATAGCCAAGCACGTTTACTAAAAACGTAAACAAAATTGTTAAACCTTAGAACTAATATTTTCCTAAATATTTCATTTTTATTTTAAAAATCACATTACTATTATA
This sequence comes from Ophion ellenae, assembly GCA_963210295.1. NCBI lineage: Eukaryota > Metazoa > Arthropoda > Insecta > Hymenoptera > Ichneumonidae > Ophion > Ophion ellenae. The sequence goes on from OY723386.1 coordinate 24,689,119, forward strand.
ACGAAAAATTGGTATTACCATTATATAAAAATACAACGTATTTACCACATAAGTACACTGGAAATGCTATGCAACGACTTGGCGTGCACAATATATATATATATATATATATATATATATATATATATATATATATATATATATACATATATATATAAGAATTTTCTATTATCAATTAAGATTCCCCCCTTTTAGATAACGCGGGCTTTTGCTCCCGTCGAGCCCACGTAGTGCGGAAAGAGATAGGACTATTTTTGAAAGAACTTTTAGTACAATAAAGTTATACAAATAAAAGAAAGAAAAGGTTTTCGACAGGACGTCTTTCTTCGCCGTCGTTCGTATTGCAAATGCCCTCGTGGGCTTTGCACGCTCGCGTCTTTCATCCACACAGCGCTCTTTGTTCTAGCGCGGCGCTCGCGACGTATCGCGCGGGAACATACAATTTTTTTTTTTTAATGTTACGCGTCACTTTCCGTTTCTACATTCGGCTGAACATCCATCCGTCCTCGGATGTGATCCTTCAATGGTGAATTCTTCATCGTCTGATTCGGCGTAGTTTATCCATGGCTTAAGATGATCAGCTGCTGTCGACGTCTGGTTAGGGCCCTCGTGTTCTCCGACCTTCCTAGAGAGGTACCGATCATTGCGTAAAATACGAAAAATTTCGTATGGCCCGAGGAACTTCGAGGCGAATTTTAAACCTGGTCCTTGTTGGGTTCTCTGGATGGCGACTACGTCCCCTTCTTGATATTTTACCGCTTTTTTACGCTTCCGATTAAATCCTTTTCGATTTTCGCTCTGGATTTGCTGCAATCTTACTTTGGCGTGGTCTCGTATCTCGTCGCGCTTCTCCTCGAACGAAGATACAAATTCCTTCTCCACCATTTCGCGGAGTGATGAGTCATCTCGGATTCTTGAAAAGTTCTTCTATGAAAAGTCGAGTTGAGATACCGTTGTGCCACGTTGACGGGCTTGTACCACTCTCCCACTTTTGGCGCCGTCGGTTTGGTGATTAAAGGAATCAACGTCCGATTAGTCCTTTCCACTTGGCCGTTAGCTCTCGGTATACCTGTAGTTGTTAGTACGTGTTCAATTTCTTTTTCTCGACAATATTCCGTGAATCCTTTGGCACTAAATGCTGTACCACGGTCCGAAATTATTCGACGAGGGTTGCCGAAAATCGCAGATTGTTTCCTGAGTCGATCCACAACTTCCGCCGCCGTTGTAGATCGCGTTGCATAGAGCCACGTGAATTTCGTGAACCCATCAATGACGACCAAGATGTGCTTGTAGCTCTTTTTCGTGGAAGGCAAGGGTCCTAGATGATCGACGTAAAGGGTATCAAGTAGCGGAGTTCCTTTCTCAATAGCGTTGAAGTAACCTTCTTGTTTCCCACGCTTTCGTTCCGCCATTATACAGTCGACACAATTACGTACAACCTTTTCGACCCTTCCGCGTAGGTCTGGCATCCAGTAGTCCTTGCTGAGTATGGCTTCTGTTTTGGCAACCGAAAAATGCCTCTTTTCATGCGCGCTTGGAAATATGCGCACGCAGCAATCGAGGAACCACCAGACGCACGTCGTCATTGACTATTTTGAAAAGAAGGCCCCCACGCGTATCGAAGCCTGTCTTCGTTTTCTCTCCGACGTCTCCAGCGATTCTTCTTATTTCGTCATCTTTTTGTTGCGCTTTTCGCAAACGTGCAGCCAAACCGTCTTCTTGCTGGTCGATTAGCAAACAGGTAGACAGCGAGTTGCTGCTCAGTGCATCGACGTCGGCCATGTTTCGTCCCGGCCGGTGTTCGATCGTGTAGTTGAAATCTTCCAAGTGCCCATCGGGCGATGCGCAAACAAATGTCCTTTTTCTTCATTGTGAGCGTGAACGCACGACAGTCGGTTACGATTTTGAACGGAATACCTAGAAGATACACTCTTAATTTTTTAAGAGATTTTACAATCGCTAATACCTCCAACTCGTAGCTAAAATACTTTTCTTCAGCCGTGCTCGTTTTTCCGCTCGCGGAATACACGGGATGCCACGTGTCACTACGCAGTCCTTTTGTAATAACATCGCACCGTATCCGTTTATCGATGCATCTGTGTGCATTTCGGTCGGCGCGTTGATTTTGTACAGGTTTAGCACCGGGCGTGTGGTCAAAGCGATCTTCACGTTTTCAAACGCATTTTTTTCTTCGTGCCCAAAGCGAAACTCCGTGTCGATTCTTAGCAGATTCGTTAGCGGGCGTGCGATCAAGAGTACTTGGGAATAAATTTCCGGAAATAGCCCGTGAGCCCCAAAAAAGCTTGAACTTGCTTGACGTTTGTTAATTCTGGAAATTTTCGGACCGCGTCCGTCTTTCTTTCTGATGGCTGTACTTGTCCGTATTTGACTATATGACCTAAAAATTCTAGTTCAGGTGTCAGAAAATTACATTTTGACCATTTAAAAAAGTAGAATAGCTGTAGCGGTTCTAACCCAAGGGGAGGTGGTGTGTCAAGAGTGGTGAAGCTAAGGTGGCGCCACCGTCGAGGGGAGGTCGCCGGGCGCGTGTGACGTCACAGAGAGGCCTACGTGGAGGGGGGGGGTCATGTGGTCCGTGCAGCGACTGGGGGGAGGGGGGCGTCAATGAGTGTTTTGTGTGTATGTGCGTGCATGCGTGCGTGCGTGTAGGAAAGCCAAGGTGGCGCTGCGGTCATGGGGAGGTCGGCGTGTGTGCGTGCGTGCGTGCGTGTAGGGACGCCAAGGTGGCGCTACGGTCGTGGGGAGGTCGGCGTGCGTGCGTGCGTGCGTGCGTGTAGGGAAGCCAAGGTGGCGCTACGGTCGTGGGGAGGTCGGCGTGTGCGTGCGTGCGTGCGTGTAGGGAAGGCAAGGTGGCGCTACGGTCGTGGGGAGGTCGGCGTGCGTGCGTGCGTGCGTGCGTGTAGGGAAGCCAAGGTGGCGCTACGGTCGTGGGGAGGTCGCCGGGGCGCGTGTGACGTCACAGAGAAGCCTATGTGGAGTGGGGGCCATGTGGTCCGTGGAGCGACTGGTGGGAAGGGGAAGCCGTCGTCGATGAGTGTTGTGTGTGTGAAGAGCGGCCTTTCAAAGCCCAATATTTATGACATGCAGCTGGTTCCATTCCGAAAGACAATGTCTATTGCATCCGCGTCGTCTCCACGCTCGCCGGCACTCGACAAAGGTCCTGACAGGTTCCTCGGAAAAAACTATAATCTGTAGGGATCATAGGCTGTGACCGCGGATGGACCACTTGGGCGTAGCTCTTGAAAAATCGAGGTCTCCATTCCGAAATATAACGCCAAAATGTTCGCATGTGCGAGTATGTACGCAGTGCATCCAGCCAAGCATCCCCTGGACTTGACTAAAAACGAGCTCGAACAGGTTCCAAAGGTCTTGCTCTTAAAATATTGGGGTAAATATGTTGGCTTATTGTGGGATCGTTTGCCGGAACATCATCGGAACGACAGTGAAGTGATATCATATCTTCCATGCTTTGAGCATTATAATACGCCACAGAAGAAAGATCACAACGATGGGCCCCCACCTCAAGGTCGGGAGTGTAAAAAATGCTGTAAAAATTCTCCACGTACGGGGTTCTTCGAACGTGTTCAAACCTGTTTTTCACGATTGGAAAAGAGGGGTGAGGTTTGATAATTTGAGTGGGAGGCTTACGAGGGAGCTTTTAATTTCGTGGATCAAGCTCAGACTGTACTACTCCACTGCACCATCAACATCTAAGAAGAACTTTGAAAGTGCGGGAAAATGGCGCGAGTATCAACAAAGTCGGCTGGATGACGGAATTCCTCCCAACGAAGAAGCTGTCAGAACTGCCCGTTAAGTCGGAACGACTAATCTCCGACATGAGGGCCGTACAATCCAAATTTGGGAAACGCTACATCGTGGACATCGCGGATGAGTTCTCTGTCTTCTTACCGGCGCGACTTCTAAAAGCCTTCGATCAGGATCCGGAAATGTTCGAGAGTATGCTGCAAGTGACACGCGATGGTCAACTCTGCATGCAGTATAATGGTGGAAAATACAACAGTGTCGAGTTCCGTCGTCTCTGAACATGGTGGACGGGGAAAAAAAAATTCGTTGGAACACCATCATCGAACTGTTTACACCACAGTGTCTTGCCATCGTTTTCAACAGTTAGTGTTGACTATGTAAAAAATGTATATGTTTCATCGAATTGTAAATGATGGATGTTTTCGTCGTAGCATGGAGAATACAAATGACGCTATCATCGAAATGTATTTTATTCATTCAAAAAAACCCTCGCTCACGCTTTGTATACAGTCAACCAGCTTTTCACCGATTTTACATTCTCATGGGCGCAGTTCGTGTTGAAGAGATGATGAGGGCATTTGGAGTTTATGATTTTCAGCAGCTTCTGCAGCGATGGATAGTCCAAAGACTTCAAGTCGATGACGTTTGTCGCGGGATCTGGAAATCTTGATAGCCATGCGCATTTTTCGAATCCCTTCGCATAGATGGCAGGAGCTCCATGCAAGAGCTCTCGAATTATCTTTCTAGCTGCCTCGTATGGTATGCCATTGTGATACCATCGAATTCCATGAAAATTGCGTTCCAGCCACTTGTTTGTCATTTTGTACTTGGCCGGTAAAGAGTCCCATGCAAATGGTGCGTCGAAGGCGAGCAACAGTGGTTCAGCATTCTTCTCATGGAGTTTGACGATGGACATCTCCTTCAGGACAAATTCGTTGACGGGTCTCATCGACGATAAGCTCTATGTTGACTGAAGTGGATGAGAATCATCGGCATAATTTTATACCATTTTTTTAACTCCACCACTGATTGGATTGTACTCTTCGTGAGACGTTCCAGAGACTTCGGAAGACATTCATAAGACGTTCGAAGACATTCAAGAGACGTTCGAAAACATTCATAAGGGGTTTGAAAACATGTATGAGGTGTTCAAAGAGTTTCAAAAGACTTTCTACAACGTCATGAGACGTTTGAAGATGTTCGTGAGACCTTCAAGAGACTTTCGAAAACGTTTAAAGACATTCATGAGAGGTTCGCAGACGTTCAAGAGATCTGTCACGATATTCATAATAGGTTTGAAGACATCGATGAGAGGTTCGAAGACGTTTAAGAGACTTTCAAAGACATTCACGAGGGGTTGGAAGATCTTCAAAAACTTTCGAATTCGTTCGAGACATTTGACGACATTCATAATACGTTTGAAGATATTCGTGAGGGGTTCGAAGACGCTTGAGAGAGAGACTTTCAAAGACATTCACGAGCGGTGTGTCCGAAGACATATATAAGACGTTTGAAGACATTCATAAGGCGTTTGAAGACATGCATGAGGGGTTCAAAGAGTTTCAAGAGACTTTCTACGACGTTCATGAGACGCTTGAAAATGGTCGTGAGACATTGAAGAGATCTATGACGATATTCATAATACGTTTGAAGACATCGATGAGGGGTTCAAAGACGTTGTAGAGACTTTTAAAGACATTCACGAGGGGTTTGAAGACGTTTAAGAAACTTTCGAATCCGTTCAAGAGACATTTGACGACATTCATAATACGTTTGGAGACATTTTTGAGGGGTTCTAAGATGCTTGAGAGACTTTCAAAGGCATTCACGAAGGTTTCGAAGACGTTAAAGAGACTTTCGAATACGTTCAAGATACTTCCAGAGACAATCGCGAGAGGTGCGAATACGTTCAGAGACTTTTGAAGACATTCAAGAGATCTTCGATAGCATTGATAATACGTTTGAAGACATTCATGAGGGGTTCCAAGACGCTTAAGAGAGACTTTCAAAGACATTCACGAGGGGTTCAAAGACGTTTAAAAGACTTTCGACGACACTCATAATACGTTTGAAGACGTTCAAGAGACTTTCAGAGACATTCGCGAGAGGTGCGAAGACGTTCAGAGACTTTCGAAGGCATGCAAGAGATCTTTGACAATATTCATAATACGTTTGAAGACATCGATAAGGATTTCGAAGACGTGTTAGAGACATTCGACGACATTCATGATACGTTTGAAGACATTCATGAGGGGTTCCAAGACGCTTGAGAGACTTTCAAAGACATTCACGAGGCGTTCGAAGACGTTCAAGAGAATTCCGACGACATTCATAATACGTTTGAATACATTCATGAGGAGTTCGAAAACGCTTAAGAGAGATTTTCAAAGACATTCACGAGGGGTTCGAAGACGTTCAAGATACTTTCGACGACTTTCATGATACGTTTGAGTACATTCATGCGGGGTTCGAAAACGCATACGAGAGACTTTCAAAGACATTCACGAGGGGTTTAAAGACGTTTAAAAGACTTCGAATACGTTCGAGAGACTTTCCGAGACATTCGCGAGAGGTGCGAAGACGTTCAGAAACTTTCGAAGACATTCAAGAGACTTTCGAATACGTTCAAGAAACTTTCAGAGACATTCATGAGGGGTTCGAAGACGCTGGAGAGACTTTCAAAGGCATTCACGAGGGTTTCGAAGACGTGCAAGAGACTGTCAGAGACATGCAAGAGATCTTTGACAATATTCATAATACATTTGAAGACATCGATGAGGGGTTCGATGACGTTTTAGAGACTTTCAAAGACATTCACGAGGGGTTCGAAGACGTTTAAAAGACTTTCGAACACGTTCGAGAGACTTTCCGAGACATTCGCGAGAGGTGCGAAGACGTTCAGAGACTTTCGAAGACATACAAGAGACTTTCGAATACGTTCAAGAAACTTTCAGAGATATTCATGAGGGGTTCGAAGACGCTTGAGAGACTTTCAAAGGCATTCACGAGGGTTTCGAAGACGTTGAAGAGACTGTCGGAGACATGCAAGAGATCTTTGACAATATTCATAATACGTTTGAAGACATCGATGAGGGGTTCGATGACGTTTTAGAGACTTTCAAAGACATTCATGAGAGGTGCGAAGACGTTCAGAGACCTTCGAAGCCATTCAAGAGATCTTTGACATATTCATAATACGTTCGAAGACATCGACGAGGGGTTCGACGATGTTTTAGAGACTTTTAAAGACATTCACGAGGGGTTTGATGACGTTCAGAGACTTTCGAAGACATTCAAGAGATCTTTGACAATATTCATAATACGTTTGAAGACATCGATGAGGGGTTCGAAGAAGCTTGAGAGACTTTCAAAGGCATTCACGAGAGGTGCGAAGACGTTCAAGAGACTTTCGACGACTTTCATGATACGTTTGAAGACATTCATGAGGGGTTCGAAGACGTTCAAGATACTTTCGACAGCATTCTTAATACGTTTGAAGACATTCATGAGGGGTTCAAAGACAGTTGAGGGACTTTTAAAGACTGACGAGGGGTTCGAAGCCGTTTGAAAGACTTTCGACGACACTCATAATACGTTTGAAGACATTCATGAGGGGTTCGAAGACGCTTAAGAGACTTTCAGAGACATTCGCGACAGGTGCGAAGACGTTCAGAGACATTCGAAGGCATTCAAGAGATCTTTGACAATATTCATAATACGTTTGAAGACATCGATAAGGGGTTCCACGATGTTTTAGAGACGTTCAAAAGACTTTCAACGACATTCATGATACGTTTGAAGACATTCATGAGGGGTTCGGAGAAGCTTAAGCGAGACTTTCAAAGACATTCACGAGAGGTGCGAAGACCTTTCGAGACCGTCGAAGACATTCAAGAGATCTTTGACAATATTCATAATACGTTCGAAGCCATCGATGAGGGGTTCGACGATGTTTTAGAGACTTTCAAAGACATTCACGAAGGGTTTGAAGACGTTCAGAGACTTTCGAAGACATTCAAGAGATCTTTGACAATATTCATAATACGTTTGAAGACATTCATGAGGGGTTCGAAGACGCTTAAGAGACTTTCAAAGGCATTCACGAGGGTTTCGAAGACGTTCAAGTGACTTTCGAATACGTTCAAGAGACTTTCATAGACATTCGCGAGAGGTGCGAAGACGTTCAGAGACTTTCGAAGACATGCAAGAGATCTTTGACAATATTCATAATACGTTTGAAGACATCGATGAGTGGTTCGACGATGTTTTAGAGACATTCGACGACATTCATAATACGTTTGAAGACATTCATGCGCGTTTCGAAGACGCTGAACAGACTTTCAAAGACATTCGCGAGCGGTTTGAAGACGTTCAAGAGATTTTCAAAGACATTCACGAGACGTTCGAAGACGTTCAAGCGACTTTTGACGACATTCACAATACGTTTAAGGACATTCATGAGCATTTCGAAGACGCTTAACAGACTTTCAAATACATTCGCGAGCGGTTTGAAGACGTTCAAGAGACTTTTGACGACATCCATAATACGATATTCGACGACATCCATAAACCAAAGATATTCATGCCGTTTGAGTTTCGCTGGAATTGTTTGAGTTTGTTTGGGTGCACACCCAAACAAACTCAAACAATTCCAGCGAAACTCATAGCGATATTCCAGCTCCCGAAACTCCAGCGATATTCGACGACATCCATGAACCAAAGATATTCATGACGTTTCAGTTTCGCTGGAATTGTTTGGGTGCGCACCCAAACAAACTCAAACAATTCCAGCGAAACTCAAACATCATGAATATCTTTGGTTTATGGATGTCGTCGAATATCGTATTATGAACGTCGTCAAAAGTCTCTTGAACGTCTTCAAACCGCTCGCGAATGTCTTTGAAAGTCTCTTAAGCGTCTTCGAAATGCTCATGAATGTCCTCAAACGTATTGTGAATGTCGTCAAAAGTCGCTTGAACTTCTTCGAACGTCTCGTGAATGTTTTGGAAATTTCTTGAACGTCTTCAAACCGCTCGCGAATGTCTTTGAAAGTCTGTTCAGCGTCTTCGAAACTCGCATGAATGTCTTCAAACGTACTATGAATGTCGTCGAATGTCTCTAAAACATCGTCGAACCACTCATTAATGTCTTTAAACGTATTATGAATATTGTGAAAGATCTCTTGCATGTCTTCGAAAGTCTCTGAACGTCTTCGCACCTCTCGAGAATGTCTATGAAAGTCTCTTGAACGTATTCGAAAGTCACTTGAACGTCTTCGAAACCCTCGTGAATGCCTTTGAAAGTCTCTGAAGCGTCTTCGAACCCCTCATGAATGTCTTCAAACGTATTATGAATATTGTCAAAGATCTCTTGAATGTCTTCGGAAGTCTCTGAACGTCTTCAAACCCCTCGTGAATGTCGTTAAAAGTCTCTAAAACATCGTCGAACCCCTCATTGATGGCATCGAACTTATTATGAATATTGTCAAAGATCTCTTGAATGTCTTCGACGGTCTCTGAAGGTCTTCGCACCTCTCGTGAATGTCTTTGAAAGTCTCTCAAGCGTCTTCGAACCCCTCATGAATGTCTTCAAACGTATTATGAGTGTCGTGGAAAGTCTTTTGAACGTCTTCGAATCCCTCGTGAATGTCTTTGAAAGTCTCGCTTGAGCTTCTTCGAACCCCTCATGAATGTCTTCAAACGTACCATGAAAGTCGTCGAAAGTATCTTGAACGTCTTCGAACCTCTCGTGAATGTCTTTGAAAGTCTCTCTTAAGCGTTTTCGAACTCCTCATGAATGTATTCAAACGTATTATGAATGTCGTCGGAATTCTCTTGAACGTCTTCGAACGCCTCGTGAATGTCTTTGAAAGTCTCTCAAGCGTCTTGGAACCCCTCATGAATGTCTTCAAACGTATCATGAATGTCGTCGAAATCCTTATCGATGTCTTCAAACGTATTATGAATATTGTCAAAGATCGCTTGAATGTCTTCGAAAGTCTCTGAACGTCATCAAACCCCTCGTGAATGTCTTTGAAAGTCTCTAAAACATCGTCGTATTATGAATATTGTCAAAGATCTCTTGCATGTCTCTGACAGTCTCTTGAACGTCTTCGAAACCCTCGTGAATGCCTTTGAAAGTCTCTCCAGCATTTTCGAACCACTCATGAATGTCTCTGAAAGTTTCTTGAACGTATTCGAAAGTCTCTTGAATGTCTTCGAAAGTCTCTGAACGTCTTCGCACCTCTCGCGAATGTCTCTGAAAGTCTCTCGACCGTATTCGAAAGTCTTTTAAACGTCTTTAAACCCCTCGTGAATGTCTTTGAAAGTTTCTCTTATGCGTTTTCGAACCCCTCATGAATGTACTCAAACGTATCATGAAAGTCGTCGAAAGTATCTTGAACGTCTTCGAACCTCTCGTGAATGTCTTTGAAAGTCTCTCTTAAGCGTTTTCGAACTCCTCATGAATGTATTCAAACGTATTATGAATGTCGTCGGAATTCTCTTGAACGTCTTCGAACGCCTCGTGAATGTCTTTGAAAATCTCTCAAGCGTCTTGGAACCCCTCATGAATGTCTTCAAACGTATCATGAATGTCGTCGAAATCCTTATCGATGTCTTCAAACGTATTATGAATATTGTCAAAGATCTCTTGCATGTCTTCGAAAGTCTCTGAACGTCTTCGCACCTCTCGCGAAGGTCTCTGAAAGTCTCTTGAACGTCTCCGAAACCCTCGTGAATGCCTTTGAAAGACTCTCAAGCGTCTGCGAACCGCTCACGAATGGCTCTGAAAGTCTCTTGAACGTCTTCAAACGTATTATGAGTGTCGTCGAAAGTCTTTTAAACGTCTTCAAGCCCGTCGCGAATGTCTTCGAAAGTCTCTCTTAAGCGTTTTCGAACCCCTCATGAATGTACTCAAACGTATCATGAATGTCGTCGAAAGTCTCTTGAACGTCTTCAAACCCCTCGTGAATGTCTTTGAAAGCCTCTAAAATGTCGTCGAACCCCTCGCCGATGTCTTGAACCGTATTATGAATATTGTCAAAGATCTCTTGAATGTCTTCGAAAGTCTCTGAACGTCTTTGCAACTCTTGCAAATGTCTCTGAAAGTCTCTTGAACGTATTCGAAAGTCTCTCGAACGTCTTTAAACGTATTATGAGTGACGTCGAAAGTCTTTTAAACGTCTTTGAACCCCTCGTGATTGTCTTTGAAAGTCTCGATTAAGTGTCTTGGAACCCCTCATGAATGTCTTCAAACGTATTATCAATGCTATCGAAATTCTCTTGAACGTCTTCGAACGCCTCGTGAATGTCTTTGAATGTCTCTCAAGCGTCTTGGAACCCCTCACGAATGTCTTCAAACGTATCATGAATGTCCTCGAATGTCTCTTGAACATCTTCAAACCCCCCGTGAATGTCTTTGAAAGCCTCTAAAACGTCGTCGAACCCCTCATCGATATCTTCAAACGTATTATGAATATTGTCAAAGATCTCTTGAATGTCTTCAAAAGTCTCTGAACGTATTCGCACCTCTCGCGAATGTCTCTGAAAGTATCTTGAACGTATTCGAAGGTCTCTTGAACGTCTTCGAAACCCTCGTGAATGCCATTGAAAGTCTCTCAAGCGTCTTCGAACCCCTCAAGAATGTCTTCAAACGTATTATGAATGTCGTCAAATGTCTCTTGAACGGATTCGAAAGTTTCTTAAACGTCTTCAAACCCCTCGTGAATGTCTTTAAAAGTCTCTAAAACGTCTTTGAACCCCTCATCGATGTCTTCAAATGTATTATGAATATCGTCAAAGATCTCTTCAATGTCTCACGACCATTTTCAAGCGTCTCATGAACGTCGTAGAAAGTCTCTTGAAACTCTTTGAACCCCTCATGCATGTCTTCAAACGCCTTATGAATGTCTTCAATCGTCTTATATATGTCTTCGGACACACCCCTCGTGAATGTCTTTGAAAGTCTCTCTCTCAAGCGTCTTCGAACCCCTCATGAATGTCTTCAAACGTATTATGAATGTCGTCAAATGTCTCGAACGAATTCGAAAGTTTTTGAACATCTTCCAACCCCTTGTGAATGTATTTGAAAGTCTCTTAAACGTCTTCGAACCTCTCATCGATGTCTTCAAACCTATTATGAATATCGTGACAGATCTCTTGAACGTCTGCGAACCTCTCATGAATGTCTTTAAACGTTTTCGAAAGTCTCTTGAAGGTCTCACGAACATCTTCAAACGTCTCATGACGTTGTAGAAAGTCTTTTGAAACTCTTTGAACACCTCATACATGTTTTCAAACCCCTTATGAATGTTTTCGAACGTCTCTTGAATGTCTTCGAACGTCTTATGAATGTCTTCCGAAGTCTCTGGAACGTCTCACGAAGAGTACAATCCAATCAGTGGTAGAGTTAAAAAAATGGTATAAAATTATGCCGATGATTCTCATCCACTTCAGTCAACATAGAGCTTATCGTCGATGAGACCCGTCAACGAATTTGTCCTGAAGGAGATGTCCATCGTCAAACTCCATGAGAAGAATGCTGAACCACTGTTGCTCGCCTTCGACGCACCATTTGCATGGGACTCTTTACCGGCCAAGTACAAAATGGCAAACAAGTGGCTGGAACGCAATTTCCATGGAATTCGATGGTATCACAATGGCATACCATACAGGCAGCTAGAAAGATTATTCGAAAACTCTTGCATGGAGCTCCTGCCATCTATGCGACGGGATTCGAAAAATGCACATGGCTATCAAGATTTACAGATCCCGCGACAAACGTCATCGACTTGAAATCTTTGGACTATCCATCGCTGCAGAAGCTGCTGAAAATCATAAACTCCAAATGCCCCCATCATCCCTTCAACACGAACTGCGCCCATGAGAATGTAAAATCGGTGAAAAGCTGGTTGGCTGTATACAAAGCGTGAGCGAGGGTTTTTTTGAATGAATAAAACCATTTCCATGAAAGTGTCATTTGTATTCTTTATTCTACGACGAAAACATCCATCATTTACAATTCGATCAAACATATACATTTTTTACATAGTCAACACTAACTGTTGAAAACGATGGCAAGACGCTGTGGTGTAAACAGTTCGATGATGGTGTTCCAACGAATTTTTTTTTTCCCCGTCCACCATGTTCAGAGACGACGGAATTCGACACTGTTGTATTTTCCACCATTATACTGCATGCAGAGTTGACCATCGCGTGTTACTTGCAGCATACTCTCGAACATTTCCGGATCCAGATCGAAGGCCTTTACAAGTCGCGCCGGTAAGAAGACAGAGAACTCATCCGCGATGTCCACGATATAGCGTTTCCCAAATTTGGATTGTACGGCCCTCATGTCGGAGATTAGTCGTTCCGACTTAACGGGCAGTTCTGACAGCTTCTTCGTTGGGAGGAATTCCGTCATCCGGCCGACTTTGTTGATGCTCGCGAGATCCATTTTCCCGCACTTTTCAAAGTTCTTCTTAGATGTTGATGGTGCAGTGGAGTCGTACAGTCTGAGCTTGACCCACGAAATTATAAGCTCCCTCGTAAGCCTCCCACTCAAATTGTCAAGCCTTTCCCCTCTTTTCCAATCGTGAAAAACAGGTTTGAACACGTTCGAAGAACCCCGTACGTGGAGAATTTTCACAGCATTTTTTACACTCCCGACGTTGAGGTGGGGGTCCATCGATGTGATCTTTCATCTGTGGCGTATTATAATGCTCAAAGCATGGAAGATATGATATCACTTCACTGTCGTTCCGATGATGTTCCGGCAAACGATCCCACAATAAGCCAACATATTTACCCCAATATTTTAAGAGCAAGACCTTTGGAACCTGTTCGAGCTCGTTTTTAGTCAAGTCCAGGGGGTTCTTGGCTGGACGCACTGCGTACGTACTCGCACATGCGAACATCTTGGCGTTATATTTCGGAATGGAGACCTCGACTTTTCAAGAGCTGCGCTCAAGTGGTCCATCCGCGGTCACAGCCTATGATCCCTACAGATTATATTTTTTTCCGAGGAACCTGTCAGGACCTTTCTCGAGTGCCGGCGAGCGTGGAGACGACGCGGATGCAGTAGACATTGTCTTTCGGAATGGAACCAGCTGCATGTCATAAATATTGGGCTTTGAAAGGCCGTCCTTCACACACACAACACTCATCGACGACGGCTTCCCCCTCCCGCCAGTCGCTCCTCGGACCACATGGCCCCCACTCCACATAGGCTTCTCTGTGACGTCACACGCGCCTCGGCGACAACCCCACGACCGTAGCGCCACCTTGGCTTCCCTACACGCACGCACGCACGCACACACGCCGACCTCCCCACGACCGTAGCGCCACCTTGGCTTCCCTACACGCACGCACGCACGCACACACGCCGACCTCCCCACGACCGTAGCGCCACGTTGGCTTCCATACACGCACGCACTCACGCACACACGCCGACCTCCCCACGACCGTAGCGCCACCTTGGCTTCCCGACACGCACGCACACACGCCGACCTCCCCACGACCGCAGCGCCACCATGGCTTTCCTACACGCACGCACGCACGCACGCATGCACGCACATACACACAAGACACTCATCGACGCCCCCCCCCCCCCCCCAGTCGCTGCACGGACCACATGACCCCCCCCCCTCTCCACATAGACCTCTCTGTGACGTCACACGCGCCCGGCGACCTCCCCTCGACGGTGGCGCCAACTTGGCTTCACCACTTTTGACACACCACCTCCCCTTGGGATAGAACCGCTACAGCTATTCTACTTAAAAACCAACCCGTACTCGCTCGCAACCCTGAACACACGCTCGAGCCCTTCGATACCGCTTGCAACATCGTTCGACGGTATTATTAAATCATCCATGTACGTTAATACCATGCGCGCATAAATGAGTTCTCGGAAAACAGCGTTGATAAATTTCTGGAAGACAGCTGGTGAGTTGCAAAGCCCGAACGGTACTCGACAAAGCTCGTACTGCCCGTCTGGCACGATAAATTACGTTTATTTTCTACTAGACTCTTCTACTTGCACATGGAAAAATCCATTGCGTAGGTCTAGTGTCTTAAATATCTTCGCGCCTTGCAACTGGTCCAGCTGATCTTCGATGCGCGGTAACGGATAACGATCTTTGACGATTTTTTGATTCAACAGCCGGTAATCCACGCATAGTCTACTTGTGCCATCTTTTTTCTTAACTAAGACGACAGGACTGGAATAGTCCGAATGTGATTTGCGCACGATGCCGTCTTTTAGCCACCCTTGTACATGCGCGACTACCTCTTGCATTTCAACCTCGCCTAACCTGCGTGCTCTCTGATACACCGGGGTGTCGTCTTTAACGCGGTCCTCTAGTTTCTCGGCTATTTTTTTACGGCTTTTTCAATAATTTTTTACGAGCAAAGCATCGAAATAATCAATCTCATTGTTTTTGCATAATCTTTATTAACATTTAAATAAGCTTTACAAATTTTTTGAAGTCAGAATATATAATAGAATAAAGGTTATATTGGCCGACAGGAAGACATCAAGTAAAAGAGGTTCTGCTTATCTGAAATCAAAAAACCAAACGGCATTCTAAGGCGTTGCCACCACTTGTAGCGCAAAAAAACGCTCATGATTTTTTTAAAAGAAAACTGCAAAACTATTTTAATCGATCAATATACCATCTTGAAGAACTTTCTGTAACTTTTTTATTGAAAAAGATTACATTGTTTAGTGGCAAATGGCCGTCAATGAAATAATGTTTTTATATACACGGTTTGCGGTGACCAACATTGCGGCGAAGTGGATCATCTGAAAAAAAAAATGCGGATGGATTTAGTCAAATATAAGTATAAACTAGTCTTTAATCGAAGGATTTTAAAAAACATTCATTTTTCACAAAATGGCGGACAGTCAAAGTTAATGGTTCGATTTTAACGAAAAAAAACGGCCGTTTTTTGGCTATAAAACGGCCATTTTTTTCGAAAACAAAAATCGAACGATTAAAGACTACATTTTTATGTATTAAATAAGCTGTTACGTCCCAGCCTTCACCTTTTTTTTTCTCCCTTTTTGAAACCACGATGGTAAATACGCACGATAGCAGCACCCTCACTCATCGACAAAAAACCTATATTTCTTTAACGCTAAGCGAGCGATAGCCGAAACGTACCACAAGACCAAAAGCGAAACCGTCGCACGTAGGTCCCCACGCATAAACATAGCCAACGACAAACAAATTTACGAGAAGAGCGTACTCGCAGCATCGGAAGAGAAACCCTACGCCTAGAGCACTCGAACAAAATGCAGGGACCGAACTACGCCACAATCCTACCTTGTCCTAAGACCCAAACAATCCCACGAGGAAAACTCGCTTGCCTCAGAACACGTCACCCGGTCATATCGCAAGACCCACGAAACTTCGGTCGCTGAACCCGATCCTCGGACAAAGAACAATGGCCGCATTCACCATAGCGATGACCTAATAAGTAGATGAACAAAACTATTCCCACGCATGACGCCGACCTACCACGTAAGTCAGGGTACATTCTCACGATTGATTAACCAATCACTAAGAAGCTCTGATCCGAAAACGCATTCCCCCCAAAAAGCTCCTTCCCCTACAACCAGACTTTCCTAATTTTCATATCACGAAGGAGCAGACACTCTGTATTCGAACTCCGAACTGAACAGTCGACTTACAAGGCTAAACCCTTTCGCTCTGCGTTTCCGTGTAATCATTGCACGAGTAACTATCTTTGTACCGTATTTATAAGTTTGTAAGAGTTAAACGTAATAAACGTGAACTACGTGAATTAAGACAAAATCTACGCGTCTGAACATTTAGTTGATCAACGATCAATCCATCGGGCGGATCCAACTCTCTTACCAGAATCACGCACCTCAAATTCGTCTCAATCCAAATTGTTATTAAACTGTGTTCGGAACTCACGCGGAAGCCAAACAAAGACTCACTGCGCAATCTAATTCAATTCGAACTTTCGCGCTCTAAATCGGCAACCTCGCGAGTCCCACCTAAATCTCCCTCCGGGACGTAACAGTTTAGTATACAATAAAACTGGTGGCAGCGGAAAAAAGGAGAAAAAAAACTTTTAATAAATAAGCCATCGGTTAATAAAACTGGTGGCAGCGGAAAAAAAGAAAAAAAACTTCAAATAAATTACCCATCAGCAATAAAACTGGTGGCAGCGGAAAAACAAAGAGACAATTCATCGGCTATAATACTGGTGACAATCAATCCGGTGTCGGTGAAAAACGGATCACGAACGCGGAATAAACTATTGTGTAAAAATAAAAATAAAATAAAAAGACTCTCTTCCGTGTGAAACGAACAAGTGCTCCACACCAACGTCGCACCGAGATCAACACAAGGGACGCAGACCCATAAATTAACGAGGGACGCAAGGCCGAAGAGCAGACCCGAGCCAGCGACGCACACCCGGACTGCAGGTCAAAACACCAGCCGCACCTCACGATAAGTCAAGTAGCCTAACGCCACTTGGCTGCATCCAAACATCATTGGCACGAGCGAGCTACAAGATCATCACTGAGTAAGTCATAAACTCATAATGTCTACACCAATCCAAATGGAGACTTCGGAAGCCCATCACCCAGCTCAACAGAGTCAAATCTACACATCACAGACAACGATTCCACCACCAAATGCGCATAACTATTATCAAGCGTCTTTTGAAAATAATATATATCCACTACACGCGAATTATCGAGATTTCACAAGATATTTACCCGAGTTCGATGGGACGCCTAAAACATGTTCGTTAAACAATTTTTTGAGCTATTGCGATAACGCGAAAGAATTCATCCCAGCTGTAGGCGAACGATTAATAGTCACACTCTTAAACAGCAAATGCAAAGGAATCGCTTGCGATAGTCTCGAAAGCTTTACAATAACAACAATCGATGAGTTCACAGACATCCTAAAATAAAAATTCATCCCTTCCAAACCCCCTCTCACCTGGATCACGGAAATGAGCACATTTTCCCAAAAAGATAAAGAAACGGTACTCAGCTTCTACAGTAGACTAAACACTCACTTGAAAAAAACAAACCAAGCCATCGAGAATTCGAACTTACGTTCCATCGAAGGAGCGAAAATTTTCGCGGAAGACATAGCGACTGATCAATTTCGAAGAGGCCTTAACGCCGCCTATCGCCCCCATATAGCATGCAAACGGTACCCAAATCTCGAAAGCATTTTCAAACAAGCAACGGATATCGAAAAAATGTTAGGACCAATCGACCCAGAAAATACACAATCGACTTGCCTACCAATTCAACCTTTCAACAAATCAAATAGTCAAAACGAAAACAAAGCCGGAAGCTCCACCTTTCGTCCAAACCCGAGCAAATTCTGCAATTATTGCAAAAAGACAAACCACACAACAAATGATTGCTACCTTCTGGCAAAAGACAACTCACCAAAAGATGCTACAAACAGAAGTAACATATCATGCAACTATTGTAAAAAACCGGGCCACTTCATAAATCAATGCCGTAAACGAGCATATAATAATGGGAGAAAAGACGAGGCTCAAGCCGGGAAACGAGTCAACGACCCCTCGACCAGGCGTCTCGACGGGCCCAAACACCCAAGGACGCCAGACACAGTAAAATCGGAAACGAAACAAAAAATCCTCCGAGCCTCTTGTAACCTGAGCACACGAACGAATAACTACCACTCACCCACAATTAGCATTGAATCGGAAGATCTCAAGAAAACGCAAACATTATTTCTCGCAGATTCAGGCTCACAATTAAATTTGATCAAGATCGAAAATATTCGTCACCCAAATCTCATAAACAATCTCATAATTTACGAATTATACGGAATTTCGATCACCGATAGACCCAGGACACTCGGACAAATTAACATCGCAATTCATGACCAGTCCGTAACATTCAATGTTGTCCCGGACGACTTCCTTGTTGAATTCGACGCAATCCTCGGTCATGAAACAATCGGAGAAAGTAAAGGTAGAATCGACTGGGAAGGGCGATACGTACGAGTCAATAACGTGGACATCCCATTTACAAACACAGAATCATTTCTTCTGCGGGCCAGACAGAAAACGATCATGTTCATTCGAGTCGGAAACCCACTAGAGACATGTTACGTACCCCGTATACCATTTCGAGACGGCATCTTTGCAGGTGAAGCATTGGTTAAAAATACCAATGGCAAAGCATACCTGTACGCTATCAATACCTTGAACGAGGACGTCAGAGTAGAGGTTCCCGTAATTTCACTCTATCCTTTCGATATGAGTACAGACGAGAACGATCAAGAGGATGACCACACCGCGAATACACAGACCCTAGAGCACAAAAACCCTCGGACGCGAGAAAACCGTGCCAACGGAGTAATGAGTCTTTTGCGGCTTAATCACCTCAATGACGAAGAGCGTAATGCGGTATCTACACTCGTAGAAGAATACGTAGACCTCTTTCATCTACCTGGTGAACCTCTCCGATCAGCAAACGAATGCAAACATCGAATTCCCACTGTAGACGATCGACCGGTCAATACAAGACAGTACAGACATCCGCCATTCCAAAGACCGGAAATAGAAAAACAAATTAACGATCTGCTACAATTAAATTTCATTAGATAGAAATGGATTCGAAAGACAAACACAAAACAGCCTTTACGACCTCTCACGGTCATTACGAATTCAATAGAATGCCATTCGGATTAAAAAATGCACCAACCACATTTCAACGATTGATGGACCTTGTTCTAAAAGGGTTACAGGGTAACGATTTATTCGTATATCTAGACGACATAGTAATCTACGCACGATCAATCGAGGAACACGACAGCATATTTAAAAAACTTGCGGAAAGATTACGTAATGCAAATCTAACTCTCCAAACGGATAAATGCGAATTCCTAAGAACCGAAGTAAGATATCTGGGACATCAAATCTCTGCAGATGGATTAAAACCCGATCCAAAACACTTCGAAGCCGTAAGAGAATTCAAAATACCGAAAACTCCAAAGAACGTAAAAGAATTCCTAGGTCTAGTTGGATACTTTCGCCGCTTCATAAAAAATTTCGCAGCAATTGCAAAACTCCTTTCGGATCTCACTAGCAAAAATGTTGAATTTCATTGGACATCTCAACATCAATTAGCATTCGAAACATTGCGAGACAAGCTATGCTCAACACCGATTCTCCAATACCCAAATTTCTCGGAACCTTTCATCGTAACAACAGACGCATCCAACTACGCCGTCGGCGCAATCCTTTCGCAAGGAAAAGTCGGAGAAGACCCCATGGTCGCAGCCGCTTCAAGGGTCCTTAACAAGGCCGAAAGAAATTATTCCACTTTCGAAAAAGAAATGGTCGCTGTGGTGTTTGCCTTAAAAACCTTCCGGCCCTATCTTTATGGCAGGCTATTCACCCTACTGACCGACCACCGGCCACTCGTCTGGGTAAATTCTATGAACGACCCGACGTCACGCGTACTGAGATGGAGAGAAAAATTAAAAGAGTTCGATTTCAAAATCCAATACAAGCCAGGAAGAGTTAATACAAACGCCGACGCACTTTCTCGAAATCCAATAACTCTCCCTATCAAATTTAAATGGCGTACTAACGACACTCCATACGGAGGAAAAACTCTACATCCAAATCCAGGCATCGCGAGAACATATTCGTCATCGGATCCAAGCGCCAATAATAAGAAACTCAAAAAATCAAAAACTACTTCCGAGGATGACATCACGAATGCTTCCCCACTAAATCATTCACTATCTATTCCTCGAGCAACCGACTTCACAGATACGGCAATTCCGAGAGAAACGTACGTGAGTCCCGTTGCAGAGCGATCAAACGAAATTCAAAATCAAACAATCTCGATTCCTCAAGCAAGCAACCTTACAGATACGGCAATTCCGAGAGAAACGTATGTAAGCCCGCTTGCCAAAGGATGAAATCTAACTCAAGGTGACCGGCCTGATCAACCGATCATCAAAGACCTCAACAAAAAGAGGCCACGTAACAAATCAAATTCTTCAGAGCATCAAGAATCAAATTCCTCAGAGCATCAAAAATCAAATCCTCCAAAACACCAAAAAACAAACTCTTCAGAGCATCGAAGACCAAGTTCTTCAAAGCAACAATCATCAAATTCCTCGGAGCATCAAAACTCGAATTCCTCGGAAAACCAGGAATCGTATTCACCAGAATATCGAAGGAAAAAACTCAAAGTACTAGTTAAACGAAGAAGCCACACACGTCGGCATCTCCCCGTCGGGAACCCTTCAAAACCCGAATCTACATCGTCTTCGGGAGACGAGGAAGACATTACCCACATGGCGCGGAGTAACTTCGCCACGCTCGGAACATCTTCATCTTCAGAGCAAGAATCGAGCGACAATACCCTAAGCAATATTGCCATAAATTTCCAAAAACGCGCTCACGAAACACTTGGGCTCACTCCATCACCCACTGGACGTACCAAAAGGAAATTCTACCAAACGCCTAACCGTCCAGATAGTCATGGAAACACGAGTGAAGAAGCTCTTAGAGAGAATGAATTGTTCCTTCTTAACGAAAAGAAAAGTCTCACGGACAATCACACCATTGAACCTATGGACGTAGGCTTTTCAAACGAAGATAGAAAATCAACGGATGAAAGTCATAAAAATCAAGTCACGGGACCCCCAACTACCAACGTAGAACAGCGCACGGACGATGTAACAGCCATCGCCAAAAAAGGGGAACCAGTCCTTTTAGCCACTCGTAAATCCTCCAGACCACGAAAACCCAAAAAATGTTTTTGCTGCCCTGATGCAAGCAATCACGCACACACTAGTGCCCCACGTGCACAAGTTGCGAAGAGTAAAAAAAGGCCACCCGAGAGTACTTCACAAGCAAAAATAATCAGGAATTCTTCGGGCCAAGAACAACCCCCACCCACCCTTCCAAACGTTGCAAACGCCAACAGCTCCGAAAACGAATCTTTTCAGCAACAAGAAAATGCTCCCTCCCCGACACCATTCAATAATTCCCCCCCTACGCTAGAAAATGGAAACGACAATAGCAAAACAAATACCACTGAAGAGGAGCCAATAAACAACAACGAGCAACAAACGGAATTCATTAACGTCATCGAAACAAGAGACAACATCGAAATGACAAAAAAACAATTACATTTGTTTCATTTCTGCCGATGGTACAGTCTCGAACGATATCGGCAAACGATTAGTCGAGATGGGCTTGCTAAAAAACCTATCCCCAACTAACACCTTCGAAATCGGACAAGTTCTCATATCGGAAACACCAAAGAAACGAGTGTTTGCCCTCGTAACACAGGAAAACTCCACATCATCCTTAACGAAAGAAAATCTTACCAAATCCCTCCGAAACCTGAAAACAATCATGGTAGACTTGAACGTCAAATCAGCAGCATTTTCTCAGAAGCGCAGTAACCTTAACGACTCAGCTTGGGCAAAAATAAAAAGCATCATTCGAGAAATTTTCGCGGATACCGAAATCCAAATAAAAATCTGCCGCGACGAAATTACTGTCCCACCAGAGCAAGACAGGCTCGACATCATAAAGGAATGTCACGAATCTCCAATAGCAGGTCATAAGGGCGTAACCAAAACATACAACAGAATTCGACAACAATATTTTTGGGACAATCTAAAAAAACAAGTAGAAGATTACATTCGTCAATGCGCCAGTTGCCAGAGGAAAAAGTTGGCGAGAATTAAAACCAAACAACCCATGGTAATTACAGATACTTCGATCAGCGTATTCGACAAAATTGCAATGGATATAGTCGGACCGATAACCCCAGAATCTGAACTTGGTCACCGCTTCATATTAACAATTCAGGACAACCTCTCGAAATTTTCATTTGCAATTCCGCTAAAAAGCGCGACCGCGCACGAAATCGCTTACGCACTAGTCACGGAATTCATATGCTTATTCGGATGTCCTAAAGTAATATTGACAGACCAAGGTGCAGCTTTCATCGGCCGTGTAATGAAACAATTAACGAGGATCCTAAAAATCAACCAAATTAAAACGACAGCATTCCATCCACAATCGAACGGATCGCTCGAACGAAGTCATCAAGTGCTCACGGATTACCTGAAACATTACACCAATAAAAAAGATTGGCATAAGTGGTTACGGCTGGCAACTTTCGCATACAACACAAGCGTACACGAAGGCACGAAATACACACCATTCCAGGTAGTCCTAGGCAAGGTAGCACGACTACCCTCACAATTTTCATATCTCGACGAAATCTTAACGTACGACGAGCACGTGAGAAACCTTGCGCATCATTTACAAGAAGTTCGACAATTAGCTCGCAACAACCTCGAAAATGCCAAACAAAAATCCAAAACTCACTACGATAAGAAAATCAACCCTGTAAAATTCCAAATCGGAGATCAAATCTACCTGATTAAAAATCAGCGAATAGGAAAATTTGACGACAACTACTTAGGTCCTTACGAGATAACACAAATTTTCCTAGACGAAAACGATATCGAAATCGCGTTAACAAACAATAAACTAAAAATTATCCATTGTGATCGGGCTAAACTAGCACACTAATGAATCAATCTCGCAAACCCGAAGCTCGATGTACTCAGACCTGCACGACTCCTTCCACATCATTTAAGCTCATCTATCGCGCCCCACCGAACTCGACTTCCACAAACTAGGTTAAAACATGCAACTATTACATAACAAACATATTTTAGCAAATAAGATAAAAATCATACGACTATCACTTGAAGACATACGTTAACAATGCGTAGGATAAAATCAAAATATATACATACCTTTTCTTCTTCCTTTACCCTGGTGAATAAACACCAGATAGAATCTAAGAATAAAATTAATCAAAGCGAAATGTAACTTCTCGCAAACATTATGGTACTGCATTATGTTAATGTATCAAATAACAAAACAATACCTATCTCCCAATATACTTAAGCTACATTGTAAATCGATCAATGACGATGCCAGCTCACAAATCGTGCGACTATACCTTTAGATTACAATTATAATTGAATCTAATTGAGCGAGACGCTCAATCTTGAAGGAGAGAGGTGTTACGTCCCAGCCTTCACCTTTTTTTCTCTCTCTTTTTGAAACCACGATGGTAAATACGCACGATAGCAGCACCCTCACTCATCGACTAAAAACCTATATTTCTTTAACGCTAAGCGAGCGATAGCCGAAACGTACCACAAGACCAAAAGCGAAACCGTCGCACGTAGGTCCCCACGCATAAACATAGCCAACGACAAACAAATTTACGAGAGGAGCGTACTCGCAGCATCGGAAGAGAAACCCTACGCCTAGAGCACTCGAACAAAATGCAGGGACCGAACTACGCCACAATCCTACCTTGTCCTAAAACCAAAACAATCCCACGAGGAAAACTCGCTTGCCTCAGAACACGTCACCCGGTCATATCGCAAGACCCACGAAACTTCGGTCGCTGAACCCGATCCTCGGACAAAGAACAATGGCCGCTTATCCATAGCGCTGACCTAATAAGTAGATGAACAAAACTATTCCCACGCATGACGCCGACCTACCACGTAAGTCAGCGTACATTCTCACGATTGATTAACCAATCACTAAGAAGCTATGATCCGAAAATGCATTCCCCCAAAAAAGCTCCTTCCCCTACAACCAGACTTTCCTAATTTTCATATCACGAAGGAGCAGACACTCTGTATTCGAACTCCGAACTGAACAGTCGACTTACAAGGCTAAACCCTTTCGCTCTGCGTTTCCGTGTAATCATTGTACAAGTAACTATCTCTGTACCGAATTTATAAGTTTGTAAGAGTTAAACGTAATAAACGTGAACTGCGTGAATTAAGACAAAATCTTCGCGTCTGAACATTTATTTGATCAACGATCAATTCATCGGCCGGATCCAACTCTCTTACCAGAATCACGCACCTCAAATTCGTCTCAATCCAAATTGTTATTAAACTGTGTTCGGAACTCACGCGGAAGCCAAACAAAGACTCACTGCGCAATCTAATTCAATTCGAACTTTCGCGCTCTAAATCGGCAACCTCGCGAGTCCCACCTAAATCTCCCTCCGGGACGTAACAAAGCCTGCAAAATTTCAAGAAGATCGGTTGATTAGTGTTCGAGTGATCTTGGTCACCGACTTCAGAAATGCCATTTTGAGAAAAACGCGTTTAAAGTTTCAATTTCAGTTTACACATAGAAAAAATATTTTTTTGTAAACTTACATAGAGTCATCTATTCCGGGCCCGTTTTTATAAATTCCAGTCTATTATATGAACGTTGTGAATGCTAGGTATACGACCCTTTTCATCGAACAATGCATTGAAGGTCGGAGGGAGGGTCGAGCGCGCCAGACGGCAGACTAGCCGGTCGTTTACACAACGGATTCTTCTCTTTCAACGCTCATATCTCAGTCAATTTTGTTCGGATCGACTTGAAATTTTCAGGACATATTCTCAGATACTTATACTTAAAAAAAAAAGCAATTAAAAAAAATCGATTTTTTTCAAAATCGCAAGTGGGGGTAACCCCTTAATCTTCATATTTAAAACTAGCGATTGAACTAGAGTGAATTCTAAATTACAAAAATTGACTTTTTTATACACTTTTGGAAATTACATTCTATTTTTTACTCATCTTTTCTTAAGTTTTTCGCTCGTACAAAAAAAACTATCGAAGCATTCATGATAATCCCAGTTCAATCGCTGGCTTATAAAGATGCTGTATAAATTTGAACAAGATCGGTGCAGTAGTTTCTGAAATATCGTGGTCGCCGTTTCGAAAAATGGTGTTTCGAGAAAAACGCGTTTGAAAGGTCGCGCATGTGATTTATACTAAAAATTTCATCTCACCGTCAATCTGCTATGGCTGGACCATACAATAGGCCTTCCTCTTCTTCTTGGAAGTCACGCAGAGCTGCTCCGTCTTCCCTTTTTGCGATTCGGGCCTGTTTTACAACATCACTCGTGCGCCTTTCTGAACGGTCGATCCGAGAGCTATCACGCTGTTGAACATATCCTTTAGCTTGTGGGCCGATTTTCACTCCCATCGTTTCCAAGGTCTTCAGGATAGATTTGAATCCTTCGTTGAAAATTATGACAGCGAGAAACGTGGCGATTTCAACCACTTTTGGCCTAGAATGGAGGTGCTTCGGAGCAAAAATCCAGAACGAATTGAGCGACTGGTTATTATTTTGAGTTTCCGCTCCCAGGCATCTGCTTAACAATTCTTCTTTGGATAAATCCACATAAATTGGCTTTATAACATTTTGAACTGCTTCAGAAAGAGGCGGTTTATTGTGTTTGAATTGCTCAGCCTCTCCGAGAAGCTCATACCTGCTCCGTTCCAGGGCCGTAACTTGTGAACCACTTCGAATATCGAAAAATCCTTTGGCACACATTTTCAACACATGTTGTAGATGTGATTTATGAAAAAAAATCGATTTTTTCGACCCGAGAAACTAGAGGACTGCGTTAAGGAGAATCGTCATACTCACGCCCGACTCGCGACACTTTTTTGGTTCGTACGTATCAATCCAACTTGCGACTTGCTCTCGACACTTACGATCAGCGATTCATAACAGATCTACTCTATCTGCATCATTCGACTCTATGGCTTGACTTCTCAAAATTTCGGGTATGCTTCCGCGTTCGTTTTGATCGTCCTTCAACGGCTGAATTGTACAGATCCCGCGCGATCGAATGAGTCGTACGCGATCGAGGAAGTCGGTGCCCATCAAAAGCTTATGATCCAACAACTCATTCGCGATTACCCGCAACCGGATCTCGTATTCGTTACCGTCGACTTCTATTTTTGCGTCAAAGAAACCGTTAGTTTTATTTGTCTCTTTTCCTAGACGGCGGAATGGCGTCTGTTCGTTCACAAGGTTCGGTCTATCTAGATCAACGTATTGGTCTTCGCGTACTACAGTGATATCGCTCGCCGTGTCAATGATCGCGTCTACTTCTCGTCCATTTACTAATACGCGTTTCTCGCTTTTATGTTTTTCTACCGAGGTGTCAGCTAACACGCACGTATTTTTTGTTTCGGCTAGACTTTCGGGACACTGCGTCGCGGTGTGCCCGTATTTATCGCATTTAAAACACTTTCGGCCTAAATCTTTAGATGGACATTTAAAACTTACATGGTCTCGTGCTCCGCAGTTAAAACAGCGTTTTACATTACCGCAATCCTTTTTATCGGCGCATGGCTTCGTTTCGCTGAAACGACTGGACTCGCTCTTCATCGATGTCTTCGTCGCGATGTTCTTACCGTCGGCTTTCCCCACGTTCTTCGTCCTGTCGCTTCGATCTCGTAGCGAGATCTCTTCAAATGCTTGGAGAAGCGATTCCTTTGTTGTGAAGCCGTGAATTCGAGCCGCATCTCATAGATTCGAATCCGGGATTCCCTCGACGACGTACTGCAAAATTTCATCTTCGGGCACAGCTAACTTGTTTACCATTATTATTTTTTCGTGAACGTAGTCGTTGAAGGTCTCAGTCCTCTTCCAGACACGCTCCTCGAAACGTCGTCTCAATGCGATTTTGTTAATACGCTTGCAAAACATTCCACGTAGCTCACCCAACAGTTGGTCCGATGACATCTCGATGTGCTCTGGTTTCGAATGAAACCATTGCAGCGCCTTGTCTTTGATCCTCATCCCGATTGGAACCTTCGTTGCGTCATCTTCTAGTCGATACGTTTGTTTCAGGAAAATCACTTGCTTCTCCCAAGTCTCGTACGTTTCAGCGTTCCCATCGAAGTAGTTCAAGAGATCGGCGATCATCGTCAAGTTCATGCGCAACGGATTTTGAACGAAAGTTGCACTTGAGGTTATACCGGACGCTTGCTGTCCGCCCGACTCACTTCCGCCAGCGCTGCCCGACCGTGTGTTGCACGCGACTTCCAGCTCGCGTCGTAACAATGCGATTTCGCGTTTCGCGAGTTCCTTCTCTTTTTTGTATAGCTCCATCGTACGCTGGAGCGATGCTGCTTCGTCGTGTGTGTCTCGAGTCGTTTGAACGCTATCTTCGCCATCTTGCACCGTTGCTTGTGCGCTTAACATGTCGATACCTGCGACTTCGCTGAGTCTTAGCACCAGCTCACTCTTATTACCACTTGTAGGCAATCCCAACGATGACAATAAGTCTTTTAGAGTTTTGGTCTTATATTTCGAGGCATCTAGCATAGTCCCTCTTTTTTTTTAAATAATGTCTCAGTTCCACTGTACACTTCGCTCACCGTTTGTTTTTATGTCGACCGTTCTCGAACGGTCTCACGTTCTCGGTTCTCACGTGACCGTGTCAGAGCTACGTTATATCCACTACAAGTCGACAAATATTCGTCTGTACTCGGAAAAACCATCGAATATAGCGCAATGAGTATCAGAAGAGATACTCAGATATTTCGGTTTTCACCAGCAAGACGACGTCACCGTAATTCGACCTTTAAACTTGCCGATGCTGTGGCTTAGAGACGGATAGAATACACAAAAAGACGGATCAATACACAAAAGTATATACGAAATATATTTCATGTAATGTATAAGGTTGTCTGAAAAGAGGAGAAAGTATATACTTTTATATATCGTATTAAATTATGAATAAAAAAAGGTTCAACGTATCGTGTCGTCTAGGGGAACATCACTAATTTGATCCATACTTTGCGGGATCACAAAATTTGATTTCCAGTTGCATAACAAATTGCAGCAGTCTATGTTTTTCCAACCTGAGAGTTAAGTAGTTGGAAAGACGAAATCCTTCGCCGAGCTTTTTTTCTTAACCATGCACGCAAAGTCGTTGCACAGCATTTCCAGTGTACTTATGAGGTAAACACGTTGTATTTTTATATAATGGTACTACCAATTTTTTGTATTAATAGTAATGTGATTTTTAAAATAAAAATGAAATATTTAGGAAAATATTAGTTCTAAGGTTGCACAATTTTGTTTACGTTTTTAGTAAACTTGCTTGGCTATTTTATAAAAAGTTGTTTCACTTTTTTTGTACATTTCAATTGAAAAATATAACAAAAGAATGCGTTAAATAAAATTAAAAAATATTTCAAGATAAATCAGAATTTTGTATATGGTCAAACAAGCAATAATGTTTTTGGGGGCATTTTGTTACTTGGCGTGCTTTTTTTACTTTTTAAAAGTTTTTAAAGGGGATTTCATATTTTTTTGAAAGTGGAGAAATCTTTTTTCGTTCTGCGCCAGTTGAAATAGGAGTAGATTCAATTGTTTTCATTACTTGGCATTCTTTTTTTTTGACTTTTTCAAAGATTCTAAAAGGGTAAGATTTAAACAGACAGTTAAAAAACAGGACACGTCGTTTCTGAAATCTTGTATATTACCAAATGGTATAAATATTTTGTTTTTTCACTCCCTTCCACTATTAAATCCACGTATTTGCAGGGTGATTTACAAACGCCTATTAGTGAAAGATTTATTCATACTTCGCTTATTTGTATTCACATGCATGCATACAAATACAATTGTATTCACAAATATTCTGAACATACAAATAAATTCACAGAAAAAAATTGTGAATATTCACAAAAAATGTGAACATTTACAAGAAATCCTGTGAATTAAAAAAAATTCACATCAAAATCTGTGAATATTCACAAAAAATTGTAAATACAAAAAAAAATCACAAAATAAGTTGAGAATTTTTTCGTATTTAAGACAAATTAAAGACTAGACTCATGCCGATCGGCAGTTGTACACACGGAATAGTGTGAAAAATGTTAAGGATGTTATGAAAAAATGTCAAATCATTCAGTACATTATCAAAATTGTCACCCAAAAATTAAATGATCCGTCTACGGCATTTATTAAATATTGACTTTTATGTAAATGAAGACATCAGTTTTTCTCCCGGCGACGAAACGGAGAGGTGGAGCGTGCCAACGTCGCATGAAGGCTTAATGGCGCACATGTCTCAATGCCATTGGTCACCGTGGCCGGCCCATACTTTCAATAAAGCCCAGTATTTCTTTTTTTTTCATTTAACACATATTGATACGGAAAATTTGTATATAAAAAAAACTTTTCTTTTATACAAGCTTTTATTTGATGTACTATAAAGTGTAAAATAATTTTTTTTACCAAGTCACCTATATGTGACTATAAATAAAAGTTTAAGGGTCTCTACGTTTTAAATGTTTGATAAATGTAATCAATTCAGTTTCATTAACCGTATTTAATTTGGCACAATAGAAATTAGAGAAATTATTATCACACATTTATACTCAGTTTCAGGATTTTTATTCAAGAAATCTTAGGTTGTTTTACAGTAAATTAAAACCAAAGCCGGTCTGACAAAAAAAAAGATTTAGTTGACAATCATCTTATTTTCAATTTACATAATAGTCGATAATCGTGTAACACATAAAATATACAGCTTCAATCACACTTTCATGTTAACATTAAAAAGCGCACAATCATTCACAATCTGGCCTTCCTTGGCCAGATGGCACAATAGTCCCAAGGCCTTTTCATTTTATGAAAAATGCTAAAATTCATTCTTCATGTTTTAATCATTTTTATGTTATGTCAAGCTGGAAAAATGTCAAAAGGTCTCGTTGTCGCTCTCCGTACCGGAAAAGGGTTTCATGCCCAAATGTTGCTTGATCCGAGGCGTCGAGCGACATGGAGTATCTGAAGTTTTCTTTCCATAGTATTTAACACATTGAGCGCACTTGGGACGATAAACTTCGAGGCGTTGAACGATATAACCGAGGAAAGTCCTCGATGCAGGTGTGGCACTCGAAGATTTCTTAGAGACGGCTGACTATCATCGTTCCATGTAGACGTGGATTGTGCAGCCGCAACAATCAAATATGTTGATCACCACAGTATGAAAAGGATGGTGAGGCATATGAAGGCGCTGTCAGGCTTGAGTCTGTGAGATCCAGCCAAACATTAGGTGTTGTCCTAATAGAATACGATTACGCGAAAATCACAGGTTCGCACCATTTTATTTGTATGAACCTGTGACCAAATATACAGGTGTCGATTGCATCGCACGAATGTCAATTAGGCCGCCTATTCGATACCTGTATGTTTGATCACGGGTTCGTATGAACAAAATTCGCAAGAACTTGGGATGGTCCTGTAATGACATTCTATTTTAGATGTTCTATTAGACGCCGTAGGGCATCTAGGATTATATATCGTGTTGCACAAAGCTTTTATTTTTCATGAGAGATTTTACAACGATGAATAATATTTTAGGCAAAATAATTGTCAAGCTCTGCATCAACAAATTCTACAGAGCCGAATGCATTTTCTACCAAAAAAAACCTCACCGACTATGATAAGATTCTGTTCAGAAAATTTTGAAGATATGTTCATAAAATGTCAATGGAACGAGGTTATGAACACACAAATTGGTAATGACGTATAGAAGCTAGGTTATGCTCTAGCTCCTAGGTAAGCTAGGGCACACAAAAGTGAAAGAAATGAGCACATTATTGAATTTTTAACTTACTCTGTATCTATTTGCGTTCCGTCCTCGGTTTCTCCGACGGTTTTCGCGCGAGCGCCACGGCTAATATACGCGTGTTAGGATCAAAATAAATAATCCACACCTAAATTTGAAACGACGTGAACCTTTGTTAAATAAATTTTTGGCTCTAATAAGAGCCATTTGTTTTCTTTTTTCACATCCACGCTCGACTAACCGTGTTTGGTTACTCGAGCTGTCAAAGCGACTGTATTAGAATATACATATATATATATATATATATATATTGCAAGCAGGGTGTAGTTCGAGTAGTGCCGTTCGAGAAAGCGATGGCGTTGCTGTGCCTGTTGCGCTAGAGTGTTAATCAATTCACAAAACGGCGTATGTGTTATGTTTACGACATGAGCCAACGACTTTATTTTATTCAATGAAAGACAATGGACGAGTGTGGAAGAATTTTTGGGGTTTAAAAATTCACCCGAAAATTCGGCCGTAAATTATGAGATCCCGAGATTGAGTGGACAAATCGAAAAATAGCCCGAACAAAATCGATAGGAAAAAATTACATTACATGGGTAAACTGTCATTAGATTTTCGATTTGTTGCCGCATTTTCGCGTAATATCGGAACAAAGTTAAAACGTCGTCTGCTAAAGCCCATCTTGCTGTATAAAGAGTCGCGGCGTGTTCGTCAGTCGGTCAGTGGCGTCGAGATAGGTGGCATCGATCAGTGGCGTCGAATTTTTTTTTCTTTACTTGGCGTCAAGACGCTGCCGCGTCTTTTGATATTCAAGCTGGAATATTTTCAGGTGGAGAGACGGCAAAATAGTGTTGATCCTACATTCTACGGACACTCTTCCGTGGGGTTTTGCTTCCGATGATATGGAATATTAACATGAAGTGTTAAAAAATAATTGTGTGTAAGGAGAGAAACGGTAAAATACATTTACGCTAAAACCCAAACCACTCCGAAAATGTATTTCCCCTCCCCTTCCTGAGCGGAACTATAGAAGAAAAGAAAAATGCGATAGATATCCGTTATATTGAAACGCTCGCACATTGATGCCTTCAAATTGTTTTACGTTGAGTACATGTTAATATTGTATATTAAAAAATACAATATTCAGCTTACAGAGCTGTATTCAATACAGAGCTTCAAACTGAGAATTATAAAATTCTTTTCCATGGTCAACTTGCAAGTTCTTGTCTACACGCCCCTGAACGAGTATACATTTCATTGCCGCCGCTGTATCTCTATCACACTTGCTACTCAATGGTATGGCCCAGGCGAATTTGGAGAATCTATCGGTGACGGTCAGAAGGAACTTATGTTGCGAGTTTTGCCGTGCGTACGATGACATAACTGTGATATCGGTTTGTCACGCTTCAACCAGTCCTCAAATTTCATCGTGTCGACGAGTATAATTTCTTCGTGCAGCCTTATGCAGCGCTTGCACGAGAGTCAGTTTTTTTTATCATTCATGGCATGGTTGGTCGAGATCTTCACACATCAACGTTCAACATGCGAATGTGTGAAAAAACTACCGTTTTTGTAAATAAATAATTCCAGCCTCGATCAATTCTTCGATAATCGATATGATTTCATTGGAATGCGATGAGTAGCCTGCCGCTCGAGATGCGTGGAGTAATCGAAGACGATTCACAATATTGTTCGGATTGTCCCCTTAAAAATAATCAAATTCTGTATTTTATCTGGCTTTGTCATACTTGGGCATCCCCCGACCCGTGCACGAATTATTTTTGAAATATAAATCTTGAATTGCCGCCTGTTTTCTCGTCGCTCAGTCAGGCCTGTCATCATTTTTATGACCGGTCGTGGCTATGATAATATTCTCATAGTTTCTCAAATCGTTCGGTTCGAGAATCCCGACGTTTGACCCGTTTTTAAAAAAAGAGCACCGCTAATCCAACAATTTTCGGATAATCTTTGTCCTCCACACGAATATGCTGAGAATAGAAATTTATGCGAGAACCGCCAATCATTAGTTTCGTATTCGCGAGAACTCGTTGTCCATACGAGTATCCAGGAATTTTTTTACCCATGTGTACGAGATATTTTTTTTATCAACTCGTCGGCGCGATCTGATGAATCATCTTCATCGTCTTCTTGTTCTTCTTCATCATGATGATGAATTCTTCATCAGCTTCTTTGTGCTCATACGGCTCTGTGTAAGGTGAATCTTTGGCATCGTTATGCTCATACGACTCTGTGTGTTCGAATTTCTATCAATTTAGCGTATTCTCAAATATTAAATTTAAAGCGTTTACGAATTCCTGTTGCTATGCGCGATTGTAGTCCCGGCTCTTCGCGCCGGATTATGACGTACGTACGCAAAAACAAGAGCGATTTCGGACTCCCGAATTACCCTTCGGCTCTCGCGATCCTCGGACCAGGTAATACGCGCGATCTTACCCAAAATTCAGTAATCCTCCGAGCGTCGAATAGCAAAGATAATCTCGCGCTACTCGATCTCGTTTTTCGTCCTCTATACGAAATTTCAATAATTCCCGCAACTTGCGCTACCGCCAAGTTGCGCTTAATATCAAACCTCGCGTAACCCGCGTCTTCGTCCGCCGTGTGATCCACGCGTAGACACTTAATAAACATTTTAGTAAAACGTAACGATTATTCCAGTGTTTCTTCGTTGTCGGCGCGACCCAAGTTTCCCTTATCCTCCAGAATTATTCCCGTGTTTGAATCGGCGCAAAAATAATATTAAATATACGATCCCACGTTTATCGAAGGACGTGTGCGATCATATTTAAGGTCCTTCTAGCCGGATAATTAACAATTAAACGAGTGTAATTTTGCGAGTGTTAAGTGAAATCTTCCATTTTCAAGTTCAGGGAAGACTATCACAGTTCGTGCCTCAAGGCCAACTTCGTTTTCATTACGCGAAAATGCCTGTGTCGTTAGACTTATAATAATACAGCGTATCGAACGCTGCTGGAATATTTTCACTAGGAAGTATACCATGTAAGAACTTTTCGGGTTCTCTTGTTAACGTTCTCGCTAGAGAAATTATTTCGCGCGGTTCCACGCGAAATTGGAGATAGAGCTGTACTCGCGTATAATAAGCACCTTCGACACGCTCGGTCAACCCGAACGTCAATAATCGCTCTCTCTCTCTGTCACTCACATCGTGACAGAGAACCCATCTCATACTTGCTTCTTTCAAACGAATAACACGCAGTCGTTATTCTCTTTCGAGTCAGTACAAATTTACTGGATCAAAATAAAGTAAAAAAATGACCGTTTTCGACGATCTGCTCATCGCGCAAACCGCGCAATTCAATCAAATAAGGAGAATTTTGCCGAACTACAAAAAGTTCGGCAAGGACAAGTTCACCGCCTCGAAAACGCGCACACGCCTTTCGACCTTACAAGAACTCTGGTCAGCTTGTTGCGCTCGAGACGTACTATTGCAACAGAAGGCGTCAGAAGCGCAACTCGAACACGAGTACTTCGCCAAGGACGAGTTCCTGAGTGCCGAAAATGATTACGAAGACGCCCTGGATCAACTCACGGAAATTCTGGATCAACAAGAGAAACAACAACGGATAGCTCCAATGATCTCGAACTCACGATGATTGGAGAAGCACCCGGACCATCCACCTTCGCGCTCCCGTGTATTACCATCCCGAAGTTCAACGGCGAGCCGACCCGGTGGGAGAGTTTTCGGGATTCTTTCAAGGCGCTAGTTGGTGAGAACGTATCGCTCACACCAGGGCAAAAAATGTATTATTTAAAATCGTTTCTCTCATGCTCGACCACGTATCGATTTCCGACGCCAATTACGAAGGCGCTTGGAAAATACTCAACGATGAGTACGACAACATGCGTGCGTTAGTTCTCGCGCACATTCACGCGTTCGTAAGTTTACCAACTATGAAATTAGAAACCGAGTCTGAATTAAAACGCCTACGCGACAGGGTCAACTCCTCGCTAAACGCGTTAAAAAACTTAGGACGTCCTGTCGAATACTGGGACGATTTATTAGTTTGTTTGGTTGCGCAAAAACTCAGTACACGTACGCGTACCGCCTGGAATTTGAGTC
Organism: Ophion ellenae; assembly: GCA_963210295.1. NCBI lineage: Eukaryota > Metazoa > Arthropoda > Insecta > Hymenoptera > Ichneumonidae > Ophion > Ophion ellenae. The sequence goes on from OY723386.1 coordinate 24,724,512, forward strand.
TAGGGGCGTCAAACGATTTTCCATCGTTCCAATATTTGATCTTGGATTTGTTCCAATACTGAAAGAATTGGATTTGTTCCAATACTGAAAGAATTCGAGGTATTGCGCCAGTTCAAGTCGGGACCTCGCATAACGCGACCCGCGCAAATCCATCCCCCAATAAATTAAATGCCAAAGCGAACGTACACAACACTACTTCAAAACAGTGCCCGGACTGTTCGGGAAATCATTTGCTTGCGTCTTGCCCCACGTGGCTCAAAAAATCGCTCGACGATCGCTTCGCGACCGCTAAACGCGTTCGCGTCTGTTTCAATTGTTTAAAGCCTGGCCATTTTCCAAATCAATGCCAGTCGCCAAATCGCTGTAGCAAATGTCAAAGGTTACATCACACTAGCATACACCGCGCATCCGTTCCTCGTCAGGAATCGACGACTCCTTCGACTAGCAAAACTGCTGCCGAAGCAACGACCGGCGCTGCTGACGTCAATTTACTTCTGTCAAACACCGCGTCTTCTCCGGTCCCCAATCATCCTTCCGCACAGAAGAAAATCCCTGCTCAAAACGCAATGATTAACACGACGCACGAGTTTCCGAACTCTGTCTTACTCGCGACCGCTTGGATCAAATTACGCACTCCAGAAGAGCGCGTCGTGAAAGTGCGAGCCTTACTCGATCAAGGGTCGACACATAGCTTTATTTCTGAAGCAATCGCTAAAAAATTGCGTACTTCGCGTCATCGCGCGAATCTCAACGTCACGTCGTTCTGTCTCTCATCATCACCAGTCTCAATCTCAACATCACCAGTCATTATTAACGCCAAAATACTCATGCAAGACTTATCGCTTGCAAAAATTGATTGGGACGCCGCAGTTCCTCCATCGCTCCTGGAAAGGTGGAATTCTTATCGGCATGATCTGCCTAAATTATCAACCTTACGCATTCCTCGCTGGATCAGCACCACTGCGCAAGAACATTGTGCTATCGAGCTCCACGGTTTCGCGGACGCGTCACAACGCGCGTTCTCCGAGGTCGTGTATGTACGAGTCTTGAACTCTCCCTCCGACATATCCGTTTCACTATTAGCGGCCAAATCTAAAGTCGCTCCACTTCAGACAGTCTCCATTCCACGACTCGAACTGAATGGAGTCGTATTGCTTGTTCGACTGATTGAATACGTCAAACAACAATTAAAATTCGAATCAATTCCCGTGCATGGTTGGACCGACTCAACCGTCGCACTCGCGTAGCTCACCCAGCACCCTTCCCGCTGGAAGCCTTACGTCGCAAATCGGGTCTCCGAGATCCAAACTGAAATGCCCGAGATTAAGTGGCATCATGTCCCTACACGCGATAATCCCGCGGATTGCGCGTCTCGGGGAATTTCCGTTGATGAATTTCTGCAACACCCGCTCTGGTGGTCAGGCCGATCTTGGCTTCGCCAGAATTCCGCGTTTTGGCCGAATGCACGACCTTGCGCGACCTCGGACGACTCAGTCGATCCACAAACCGTTTTCCAAGAACAACGCTCCTCAGCGACTACTCACATCGTAAAAGATACGGAGGAGTGGGACTTTCCCTCACGCTTTTCAAGCTGGGGAAAACTGCTTCGAGTTACGGTTATTCTTTTCGACTGGCTACGAAAGTACCGAACTCGCAAACTCGACCAATCCGCAGCCTCAACTACTCAACTAGTTGAGAACTTAAACGAAGCCCGCGACTTTTGGGTCCGCCGCGTTCAACACGCATCCCAAGGCGGAAATTCAAGCACTGCAGTCAAATACGGCACTGCCGCGCTCAAGCCCCCTCAAGCCGCTTAATCCGTTTCTCAACGGGAACGATCAGCTGCGTCTTGGCGGGCGGTTGCGTCACTCGTTCCTTTCTTATGACGAACGATTGCACGCGTTCTACCGCGGCATCACATAAGTGAATTAATCATCGATCAAACGCATTTACGCTCATTGCACGGAGGCAGTCAGCTCACGTTGCGACTCTTTCGCCAAAATTATTGGATTCTCGGCGCGAGATCCCTCGTTAGAGCTCGGATCAATAGGTGTATAACGTGCGTCCGCGAACGCGCTGTTACTGCCAGTCAACTCATGGGAGACCTTCCCTCTCCCCAAGTCAATCCGTCGCCTCCGTTCTCACATTGTGGCGTGGACTATGCCGGTCCATTCCAGATCATCCCGTATGTAGGACGAAGCCAAAAGGCGCGAAAATATTACGTGACACTCTTCGTTTGCCTCGCAACACCTCGAATACGTCGATGACTACGCGACTTCCGGTTTCCTTGCCGCTTTTCAACGATTCATAAATAGACGTGGTCGACCGATCGACGTTTACAGCGACAACGGAACGAATTTTCAGGGCACTGATAACGAATTGCGCCGAACATTCGTGGCCACCCTCAAGAATTCTGCCTTACGTGATAACGTCATGATGGATGGAATCCGTTGGCATTTTATTCCGGCCTCTGCGCCTCACTTCGGCGGACTGTGGGAAGCTGGAGTGAAAAGCTTTAAGCATCATTTGAAGCGCGTAGTCGGCGCTCATACGTTGTCTCAGCTTGAGCTGTCAACGCTATTATGCAAAATCGAAGCGTGTCTTAATTCGCGCCCACTGTCACCGCTGCGCGATGATCCGGAGAGTTTCGACGCACTCACTCCCGGACATTTTTTAATCGGTCGCCCTTTACTAAGCAACCCCGAGCCCTCCTTGCTCGACTTAAAGGAAAACCAGCTTTCCCGTTGGCAAAAGGTACAGGTTATGCACGAGCATGTCTGGAAAGGTTGGAGGCGAGATTATTTGTGCACGCTGCAACAGCGGGCAAAATGGCGCACGTCTTCGCCGTCCCTAAAAATCGGAGCGCTCGTACTCCTCAAAAACGAATTACTCCCGCCGTCGCGATGGGAATTAGCTCGCGTACTCGATACGCACCCAGGTCCCGATGGTCTAGTTCGCGCCGTAACGCTACGTACCGCGAAAACGATTTTAAAGCGCCCCATTCCGAAAGTGTGTCCCCTTCCTTGCGATTCAGCTCCAAGCGCACCGGAGCGTTAATTTGTTTTTTTTCTAGATTTTAAGTTTTCGATTTACTGTCGGGTTTCTCATGTAAAATTCTTTGTTAGTTAGTAAGTTCTCGCAATTAATGTCGGGTCTAAAATTGTACTTGCGAAAAGATCACACGATAAGCGCTGCGAGAACCTTGCAGCATTTCGTTCCATTCGGAACGAGGCGAGCGGTATGTTCGAATTTCTATCAATTTAGCGTATTCTCAAATATTAAATTTAAAGTGTTTACAAATTCCTGTTGCTATGCGCGATTGTAGTCCCGGCTCTTCGCGCCGGATTATGACGTACGCACGCAAAAACAAGAGCGATTTCGGACTCCCGAATTACCCTTCGGCTCTCGCGATCCTCGGACCAGGTAATACGCGCGTTCTTACCGAAAATTCAGTAATCCTCCGAGCGTCGAATAGCAAAGATGATCTCGCGCTACTCGATCTCGTTTTTCGTCCTCTACACGAAATTTCAATAATTCCCGCAACTTGCGCTACCGCCAAGTTGCGCTTAATATCAAACCTCGCGTAACCCGCATCTTCGTCCGCCGTGTGATCCACGCGTAGACACTTAATAAACATTTTAGTCAAACGTAACGATTATTCCAGTGTTTCTTCGCTGTCGGCGCGACCCAAGTTTCCCTTATCCTCCAGAATTATTCCCGTGTTTGAATCGACGCAAAAATAATATTAAATATACGATCCCACGTTTATCGAAGGACGTGTGCGATCACTGTGGAAGGTGAAGGTCTGGGTGACTCGTTCTTGACTTCAGTCGCTTCTTTCGTTTCATTCTTGATTTCCTCCTTCTTCATTGGTGGCATCTCGTTCTTGTGAGAAAGGAGCTTTTCCAATTGTGTGACTATCGGCTTACGGCGTCTTCTCACTTTAGACGCTAAAAAAGGCTATTATCATGATTTTTTTGATAAGTTTATATTACAGATATTGATATAAAAGTTGTTACACTCAATAATTCCCCTGTAAAAAAGATTAAAAGAAAAACTGTTTTATTTATTTAAGTCACTATTTATAGACGAAAAAGGTAGTTAAAAAATGTCCTAAAAAATTGTAGGGCTGCGCTGTAGATGATATCTCGGAGATGAATTATCTAAAACAAACACTTAAACAGTTTTTGATTCAGTATGTTAATGGCTATAGCGCATATGATACGACTTTTGATGTATGCAAAAATAACAAAATGGCGGACATTTTTCGAAAAAACAAAACAAAACGTGTTCTTTTCACCGTTTTCGGCAAAAAATAGTAGATTTTAAATTTTTGTTTAATCCTTGATATGCGCTATAGCTATTCTTGTAGAGAATATTTGGTTAAAATTTCATAAGGACCGATTCAGTAGTTTCGAAGATTCCATCAACAAGTCATCAAAAACGTTGTTTCGAGAAAAACACGTTTAAAGTTTTTTTCAATGAAAAATCGTAAAAATTCTTACCTGTGCTTAATCAGTGATGCCTGCACCATAGAGTTTGCTTTTTAATTCTTCATAGTGTTTATTTTAATCTATAATAGCGTTTCTGCGTTGTATTCTGGCTTCTTTTGATGCACCGATCTGTGGCTTCTTTTGATGCACCGATACTGTGCGGCGATCGGACCGAGTTCGATGCCCGTAACCTCCAAATTTTCCAAAACCGATTGTAAACCTTCGTTGATAATGCAGGCAGCTGTTTGGCAAGCAAATTCAACTATTTTTTTCCACTGAAGATGTGTTTAGATGACATTGCCCACACGCAGTTATTAAAAATCTCGTTGTTGTTTCGAGCATTTTCTCCGAGGCATCGTTTAAGTAATTCTTCCTGAGTCAAATCTTCTTAGATCGGTTTCAAAAATTCTTGACCATGGCTTTCTTATATTTACACCAGGAGTCCAAACAGTATGAATGCTGTGGATTGCTATCAGTTGAAATTTTGTGATCGTATCCTGCCCAAATTTTGTTGCGAGGACTCTGTATCCATTGTAACAATCACGAGGGCAGAGATGTTGCCGTCTCGAAGTTTCAAACTCGACTGACGTGGAAAGAGCAGTATAGCATCGTTTTCAGCTACTTTTCCCTCCAAAAATGCACGTGAAAAATTTGGTTTGATGACACCACTTGTTTCGTGACACCACTTTTTTATGCTCATTAAATATATAATATTTGAGACCCTTTACCGGCTTGAGATATTTTTGGAGTAACTGGTATTTCGGTTGTTGCAGCGGCTTTGGATAGAGATAAACGTTTTCGAATCTCAGACCGTTCGGGTGTATTGCGAGGGTGAGCAACGTTGGTTTTTCCGCGGGTTGGCCGATCGCAGAATACTACGTGAATCGTATTTGGCAGCAAATCACCATGACGCTTTCGTCCACCCTCACCCCTAATTTGCGTAAATTTATCAAAGCGTATTTCTGGCTGCTTTCAATACATGTTGGACTTCATCTTCGTCGCGGCTGACATAATTTTGGCATAAAACCAGCTTTAATATCGATTACCGCTTCAGTAGAGCGTCAACATTTATCATGATCGAACGCCGAGGAAAGAAGTCCGGTAAAGGTCTCTTCAATCGTATCATCAACAAACTTCCCGGTTAATTGCACATGTCTGGATATCAGTGTTGCGGACCCGGCAAAAAGCTAGCTAAGCGTCTTGCACGCGGCGATCCTGGAATAAATCCGTTGGATGCAGCTTGCAAGGAGCACGATATCGCGTATTCGAGAAATCGTAAAAACCTCGAGGCTAGACATTCTGCGGATAAAATATTGCAGGAGAGAGCTTGGCAACGAGTTCGCGCCAGCGACGCTAGTGTCGGGGAGAAAGCAAATGCGCTTACCGTAGCAGGCATCACGGAAGCAAAGAGAAAATTCGGCATGGGAATTAAAAAGAAACAGGCAAAATTTGTTGGCTTGACGAAAATTATCGATGCGGCGAGAGAAATCATGGTCAACAGTGAAGACTCAAGTGCAGTCGCTGCCTCAGCCCTAAAGGGTGCCCGAGCAGCTGTCAAAAGGATCGCAGGTGACACCCGCAAAGTGTGTACACCCCGAGTGTTGCCCGTACCTCGTAAAATCGGTGGCTCCCTACCGTTTCACGCGCCCATTGTCGCCGGTCTTAGCGCTGCGGGGGTGCTAGCCGGTGGTGCGGCCAACATAGTCAAAGGGGTCGAGGCCGCTCAAATAGCGAAACGCGCGCTCGAAGAAAGCAAACGTTGCAGTTGAACGATTGAGGCAATAACATTGGGCAAATACTTACATCTCAAGTCGTACAAACAGGGAATGAGTTTTTTTCATCGCGCTAAAAAACGTAAAGTAGAGCTCCCTCACTGATTACTCACCGATGCAGATGTATTGAAATAGGCAGAAATTATGAAAATCCTCTATTTTCGTGGAATTCACATGCGAAATCAATTGCCCAGGGGTGGTCCATGGCGACAAGAATATGCCATTGTAAATCTCGATGAGGATATGGCGTCTGGCACAGATTGGGTGGCGTACAAAAAAAACTGATAATAGAGTCCAGTATTTCGATAGTTTCGGCGATCTTTAAAATTCAGCTGAACTTTAAAAATACTTCGATGTGTGGAGCATGAATTATAACTACGCGGGGTACCAGAAATACGGTACATTTGAAGGTGGTAATTTGTGTCTAAAGTTTCTATCAACAACTCCATCGACATAAAAGTGCGCCATAACGAAAAATCGAGTCAGTTTGTCAAACACCATTATGGATAACAGTCTTACGTTGCCCTGACCAGGATCATCGTCTATACTCAAGACTGAATATTGTATCTCAATACTCAATGCCCCCCACCGAACTTGCCCCTACAAGAATTATACCTACGGACTCATCGAACACTGACAATAGAGTCCAGTATTTCGATAGTTTCAGCGATCTTTAAATTCCAACTGAACTTTTAATGTACTTCGATGTGTGGGGCATGAATTATAACTACTAGGGGTACCAGAAATACGGTACATTCGAAGGTCGTAATTTGTGTCTCAAGTTTCTCTGTCAACAACTCCATCGACGAAAGAGACATTCTCTATATAAAAGTGGGTCATAATGAAAAATCGAGTCAGTTTGTCAAACACCATTATGGATAACAGTCTTACGTTGACCTGACCGGGATCATCGTCTGTGCTCGAGACTCAATATTGTCTCTCAATACTCAATGCCCCAACGAACTCGCCCCCACAAGAATTATACCCACGGACTCATCAAACTCCTAACCTATAATTCTATTCCGAATAGACCTTGGACACAACTAATTTTGGGTTGGCACGGAAGTTTTTACCATACCAACTGGAAGTTAGGAAATAGACGCCATTGCGATATACTTGGAAAAAAGCTAGGAATAAAAAATATTATCTTTCGCATTAGGCTCAACGATTATATCGGACGTATGCTAGGTTAATCGCATCTATCGTAATCTCGAGAACTTATAAAAACAATACTCCGTCAACGAAAAAGATCAGCAGTCGATGGACACGCACATCGCTAACAACGCAGAACGTTGTGTTTTTTAAGCGTTTGGGTCTCCGAATACGTGAAAAAATCGCATGAAAAACTATATAATCTGCATTGCGTGCGTATGTTGTTTGGGATGGAGGCGGAAGTAATTGATATTAAAAAAACACCCATTTTCGATGATTCCATCGCGCATTATGAGATTCATACTCATCAGCCGTAAGCATCCACAACTTTCAATAACAGTGATGAAATACGGATTTCTATTCAGAGTCAATATATATGAATACTACCCAGTCAAATTTCGCTACGCGTATGCGGGAGAGTCACCAATGCCGGTGGTGCACTAGCTGCCAATATGCATTTCGCAAACAATGACATTGGCTATTTGTGTAAAAATATGGGCATAATGAGTTCGATGAAGGGATATGCATCCGTGAGTCAATCCAAGAACTATAAGATTGAGAATCGCCGTTGGTATGATGTCCGCAGCGGGTATACTGTCACAGATTCTGATGGTAATTTTGACGTATGCATTCCACTGAGTACGATCCTCGGTTTCGACGAAGATTATTAAAAAATTGTTGTGAACGCGAAGCATGAATTGATCTATTGAGATCGAAGACTAATGATAATGCGATATAGCAAGCCGCGGGTGACGTTGACTTCAAATTCCCGTTGCAAAAAGTAGAATGGCTCGTAACCTACGTGACACTCTCCGATAAACTTAAAATTCAGCTTCTGAAGTGTATCGGTAAAGGCACACCGATATCCATGACTTTTCGTTTGTGGGAATTGTACGAATACCCAATGCTTCCCGAGACTTCAAAATACATGTGCGCCGTGAAGACATCTACGCAACTTGAGAAGCCGCGATATGTCATTGTTGCCATCGAGTACGACCGTAAAAATAAGAAAAGCGTAAATGCGAGTAATTTCGATCATTGTGACATCACCGATGTCAAACTTTACCTGAATTCGCAAAGTTATCCCTGTGGGAATTTGAATCTGCACATCACTAAAAATCAATATGCGCCTCTCTACCAAATGTATGCAAACTTTCAATATTCGTACTACAATAGAGACCCTGAGCCATTTTTGAAAAAATTGGATTTTATAAAGTATGCTCTGCTCATTATCATTGATTGTTCGAAGCAGAACGATTCTGTCAAGACCGACCCCGTTGACGTATGCATCAAATTTTATCCAAACACCAATATTTCCAACAATATTGATGCTTGAATAAAATATTGACGTTTCTTTTTGAAACACCGTACGCTTGGCATTCTCTGCCGGGAAGGACAAGGGTACGAATATGTAGTTGGAACGCAATTACCATGGTTTGCGATAGGAAGATGGCGACTTTCCATACCACACGATGTGGAAAGTCGCCATACCCATGTTCATTCGATCAATCTTACAACACGCTCGAGTTGTCTACATCAAGGAATTGGAGAAATCTCTGTGGTTGAAGAAATGCATCGGCCTAGCAATGGAGATAGATCCCCGCTGCTGCCAACATAGCCTCGAATGTTGTCGATTCAAGCGCGTGGTCCTTTCGCGTAGAAAGTCGGTGAATTTGCTTGAATTTTTTCTCCGGATCACGCGTTGCGAGGGTATACCGGGTTCTTGAATTCCAGGCTGTGACATTTTTCGCCGAGACAGACCATGTATAGATCTCCTCTATGCGCTGCTGCCAACATGGTCTAAAATGTTGTCGAATCGGCCTCAAGCGCCTTGGCGTTCCTTTCAGGTAGAAACACGGTGAATTCGTTGCGAATGTCAACGACGTTATTTTTGCCGAATTTGGTGATGGCCGATGTATGTTGGTGACGAGATAGTCCAACTCGGGTGACAACTCGCTGAGTTTCTTCGCCGGGAGAAAATCGACAATTTTACCAATGTTATTGATTAACTCCATTTGTTGTTCATTCGTGTGCACGTGATCATTTCTCGTTCAATGCGCGTGTCCGATCTTGAATCGCAAGATTATATACTTATTTCCCTCACCACCACTCTTCCCCCCACTACTATTCCATTTCCTCATCAGAGATCTCCTTCACTGGCGAATAATCAGTGCAATATTCACAGTCTCGTCGGCTTGGAGGACGTCGATTGATATGATCCCTGTCCTCAGGTCTATTCCAATGCTTGTAACATGGAAGATACGATATCACTTCAGCGTCCTTACGATAATGCTCGGGCAAACGATCCCACAACAAATAAATGAATCGGCCCCAATCCATCACGAGCAAGACCGTTGATATATTTCCACGATCACTCTTTGTGAGCTTCCACGGCTCTTTGCAGGGATTGATCGCGTTCATCACGTGCGTTCGCCTCGATATCTATTCGAAGAATGAGGACTGTACTCGCAGAAACAATATCGGAGTCTTAGAAAAACTGACGACATTCTGCTGCCATTTGGACTGCTGACCCCGTTTTAATTCTCCGGAAAACCCATAAATCACTCTCAATGTTTAAACACCGCTGTTAGATATCATTATAAACAAATTCTCAGAAAAATGGATAAATCATTCAACACCTCAATTCTTTTGGTATTCACCGATAGGGTTCAACACATCTACGTTATTGTATAAGCACAAAGCTGCCACACGTGGGTGGGGGGGGGGGGGGCGTACCATCCACAAATGTTTAAACGATTTCTACGAAATCAGCCCCCAACCCACCATCTCTCCCACTGGCAGACCCCAGCCTCCTGGAGGGAGGGGAGGGGAACCCCTTTCACTACAAAGCACTTCGACTCTTTGTCCTACTAGGAGTCGGACGTGCGTCACCGTATTTACCCCCTACCGCCTCTCCGTTCCGCTAATTTGTGAGGTCGGAGGGGAACTTACTACCATTGGTTGGTAAGCAGGCGAGGCCTACCATCGGTTGGTAAGTAGAGCCATTGACAGTCGATAATGGTGCGGGTTCTGACCAAAACCCTACTCGACCTTCCGTGCATGACATAGTTCGATCATGACCCAGTGGTTCGTGTCTTTAGCCAATTCGGTCGGTAAATGTCAGTGTGGGATTTTTGGATCAGAATCGGCACCATTACCCTACTTCAGTTGAGCCAGGGGGTTGCAGACAGGCGTTCTTCTTTAAGGCAAAGAAAATCTTATTTTTCATGCAAAAAATCGTTTTCGAAAGGCAAAAGAATGGTATTTTTTAAATAAAAAATGGTATCGTTTTACCATAATTTTTTTTATAAAAAATGGTATCTTTTTATCACAATTTTTTTTAAATAAAAAAATGCTATTTTATACCATAAAAATGTTACTTTATGCCTCGAACTTACGAGGAGACTCCAGTGCTTGCGGTGCTGCAAAGTGTATACGAGATGTTGCGCTTTTCGCAGTATAGAAGCGATGCCCTCCATGCTGCAAGACGCGGTAAAACAGTCGTGCGAACGGATCAAAAGTTCGATCGCAACTTTCAGAGTCAGCACTGAAACGAAACGTTTTTATTAGTATTAATGTAATATTCTTTCTATGGGATATTTTAGTTTAGCGAAGCATGAAAATAAAAAAATCTCGTCATTCTTATTATTTACTAGCGTTATTCGTCATTTTAAAGTTTTATTGGTAATTTTTTAGTGTTATTCATCATTTTTAGAGTGAATCATCATTTTTCAGTATTATTTTTAGTCGTCTGCTATTAACATCTTATCGTATTATTATCATTGTTATAACGGTTATTCGTGTTATTATCTTTATCGTGACGTTTCTTTTTCGTTCCGTTCCAATAATTACTATGCTGTTATTTATTATGATTATCTTGCTTATTATTTTTTCGCATTATTATTGGTGCTATTGTTGTTGTGGTTATTATTATTGTTGCTGTTAACACCATATTTTTTAATTATTGCTGCTATTATTGATATTATTTCAGCTATTGTTATTATTATTGTCCTTAATGTTGTTATTTTTTGTTATAACAATCGTGATTTTCATTATTACTATTTATATTTTCGTTAAGCATTTATACTATTATTTTAAAAAACTATTCCGATTACTATTTTTATTGTTATTATCATTTTAGTTCATATTATTATTAGTTGTTCATAATAATATATTGTATTGCTCCAGGCAATGCGCTCCCTCAGTTTGTACTATAAAACATTCACTGTCCCTGGTGGGTTGGCACGATCTTCGTCAATACCGGAACAATAATACTGGGCGGCACTCGAGGACTCAACACCACCTCGGGTGTCGTCGAGTACAGGACTCGATAAAGAAGTAAAACAATCGCTCTGCAATAGAGCTCTCCCCAGCCAGAAGTTGATCGGCTACCGCAGTTCGCAATCGTGTTGCCTGAGTAACCGAAAGGATCCAAGGATGGCCGCCTTCTGCATCCGATCTGCCAGCAATCGGGCAATGGGCTTGCAAATCGGTATGCCGGCAGGGCCTGAAATAAATTACGCCTCCATCCGTCTGAGCGCGCCCATGACGAGGACAAAGAGAGTCACCCTAAATCCCCCGTGCATGCGACGCAGCTCGGCCAGGAGGGGTTACTACTTGAGCCGATTTTCGTCTTTCTTGTCATGCATCAGTGTCTCCGGCGCTTGTTTGTATGCACGACACAAGATGGTCGACAGTGGCTGACCCATAACGCGGCCACGATAGACCAGAGTGTTAATAACTCCGTCCTGCCAAGCGCAGATAAATCCTTTGGTCTCAGACATCGGTCCAGACCCCAGGAAAGAAGAGGTCAGCCGAGTGGACAGTCCCTGGCCAGGGGCTGTTCACTTTGGGGCCCCTTCATCCTGAATGTTCTCAGAGCGAGCTGTGTTTAAACTGAGAACTCAACGGACTAAAAATCTCGCGAAACGATTGAGTTAAGGTGGCAGCACTGCAGTACTTATTATTATAATAAGTGAGCCCCTCTGCTGGGAAAGTATATGCAGCCATGATTTTTTATTGCCATTACTACAAAACTTTTTCTTTTTTTAAATTCATTATCTTAATTTAACAAACTTAAATACTTCAGCTGATATTTCATTTTTTTTCCTATATGTATATTTTATTTTTTGAATGTCGACCTTTGAAAATTCCTTCGACCGTTCTCCCCACTTTTAAAAAGAATTATGTTGCTTTCATGGTAACAGATTATTACTAAATATGTGAAGATTGTTCTTAAAATTGACTAGTTTAGTTTTAAATTCATTTATTACCTTTGATAAGAAAAATATTATATTCATGCCACGCTTTTTGTTTGATTTGATGTGAAGCGGAGAGAAGTTTCGGAGAATTAACTGAATATCATGAATGTACATTATTTAAGCGATAACCTTTTTGAATCTATAAATTATTTATTTCATAGATGTAAGATATAATAATCGGTGTACTGACAACATTCTGACAAATGTGCAGTGATATCGTTTAAGGTTTTTTTTATTCTACGCAAGTAGTATGGGGGCCACTATGGCGACCCCCACTCCTCATCCCCACTCCTACCCCCACTCCTCGGTAGCCAAGGTGGTGGGGATGGTCGGCCTTATCCCCCCCCGCGGTATCCGAGGTGGTGGGGATGGAGTGGGGCTTCACCCCACGCGCCGCGGGGTGTGGAGGGGGGGGGGGGGTGGCCGGAGTGGAGGGCTCGCCATAGTGGCCCCCCTTTTTTTTTACTTCATAAAAATTCATTTTTTAGAAGTAAAACTATCTTACTCACCGAGGCCGTTGCTGCTCCCGGTGACGGCGAACTCCGAGGGTACACACACACATACACACACATACACACACAACGAGTCGTCGAACCCGTCATCGGGCCACCCCGCGTCGTGAAAAGCGACGGGTTCGGGCCCGTCGTTCAACGCCGCGATTAACACCGTCGCGACGTCGACCCCGTTGTACATGCGCACGCGGGGGAGGGGGGTGTCGTTTTCGGCCACAGCCACGACAGTCCGAGACGAAGGGGATGGCCTTAAGATGCGCGATCCCCGAAACCGTGCACTGTATAATGAGGCCCGCGACAAACGCACAAAAGGGCGCGGGGGTATACAGCGAGTCCGCGTCTGCGTACCTGCTGTACCCCTCATAGACAAAAAAAACCTCACTATATCCCTCGGAGTCGCACGACACTATGTTCCCGCGGAGTACGTCACAGCCACCCGCGGGGATTATCATACACGACGCGCCCAGCAGAACATCGTCGAATGGGAGGCGTTCTCCCGCCCGACGCTGCACATAAAACGCGTACAGGGCTTCACGCAACCACTCGTGCGTTTTGCCCTTCGCCACTGTGCGTATATATACCGACAAGCCGTCGACGCGGGAAACGCGGCACGCGAACGACGCCACAGGGAGCTCGAGGCACTCGAGATACATTTTTCGCGGACTGGTGGAACGCGCGCGACGGAGTCTGAAGAGCAACTGAAGCTGCCAGTCGTATGAAGGGCCGCTTTTGCAAATTTTGACAGGTCAGCATAATTGCACGTGTGCGAGGAAGGCGATGCATCGTTCTACGATGAGCTCATCCGACGGTGAGCACAGAGCTTAGATAGCATAGATGCACGTGTACAAGTTAAGCGATGCAGTTTAGCTTCGCTCCGCGATGAGTTCATCCGCCGGTGAACTCACTCGCAGGAGTTTGCGAATTATGCTGATAACTGTTAAAATCTTTTGCGCAGCAGCCCACACGGGAGAAGCTGTATTCTCGGCCTCTCCTCTTTGTGCGGATATTCGTACATGCTATAGAGCGCGCACACCGACGGACACGAGCACACGTGTGGCGTGGAATCGGGCCGCTTGCTGCCACACACACACACACACGCGCGCACTCGTAGCAGCCCGCAAGGGAGAAGCCGTATTGTCGGCCTCTCATCTTTGTGCGGATATTCGTACCTGCTATAGAGCGCGCACACCGATGGTGACGAGCATACGTGTGTCGTGGAATCCGGCCGCTTGCTGGCACACACACGCGCGCTCGTAGCAGTCCGCAAGGGAGAAACCGTATTGAAAATGCAGTGATTGAACGAAGGAATTAAGGGGGGATTGTCTTTTTTTTCGCAAAATTTACAGCTTTTTGGGAATTTTTTTGTGAAGAAAGTATACAACGGAAAACTTGTGAAACTTGGCATATAGTTCTATTGATCTGTTTAGTACATACAAAAAAAATTTTAAACAATTTCATCAAAAAATCCGCCTCCCACCCCCCTCGACGCGCGATGGTCCTTTTTTGATGGTGTGCAAGATTACATCCTTCACGTTCATCCTGCAACAAAAACCCAAAAAGCATTTCACTTTAGACACATATAGCTATCGTTCGATGAAGGGGAAAAAAAATTGACGATTTGGTGACGTTTTGAACTTGAAGTATCGATTTTTCGAAAAAAATTGATCGATTTTTTGTTATAAATAAAAAACTATTAAACGTATTGCTTTTTTGCTTCATCAAACGATAGCTATTGTGTCTAAAGTAAAATGCTTTTTGGGTTTTTGTTGCAGGATGAACGTGAAGGCTGTAATCGTGCACACCATCAAAAAAGGACCATCGCGCGTCGAGGGGGGTAGGAGGCGGATTTTTTGATGAAATTGTTTAAAAAAATTTTTGTATGTAGTAAACAGATCAATAAAACTATATGCCAAGTTTCACAAGTTTTCCGTTGTATACTTTGTTCACAAAAAAATTCCCAAAAAGCGGTAAGTTTTGCGAAAAAAAAGACAATCCCCCCTTAAACAACGAAAGATCGAACAAGCGTAATAAACGTTGGAAGGAACGATCGAATGAGCGCTACGAACGAACGAACGATCGAACGAACGCAACGAACGCACGAGCGATTAAACGAACGATCGAGCGAACGAACGAACGATCGAACGGACGCAACGGGTTAACGAACGCACGAGCGATTAAACGAAAGATCGAGCGAACGCATCCAACGAACGAACGTGTGAACGCATCGAACGATCGAACGAACCAACGAACACAAGGTTCTTTTACACATCAAACAGCAGTGATTACGCGAAGAATTTTATTTTCCATTGTTCGAGCACCGCGATAATTTATTCTCTGCAATGATGGTGAGGGAAGCAGTGACTGCGACTGTAACATGAGTCGGTTCTCCAGTGAAGCGATTAACATTCGATCGAGCGAACGCAACGAACGAACGATCGAGCGAACAGAAGCAACGGGTTAACGAACAAAAGATCGAGCGAACGAACGAGCGAACGTATTGAACGAACGAACGTGCGAACGAACGAACGTGCGAACGCATTGAACGATCGAACGAACCAACGAACGCAGCAAGGTTCTTTTTCATGTTAAACAGCAGGGATTGCGCAAAGAAATTTTGTTTTTCGATATATGGTTTCTTCAACGAACATAAAGAGTTTTGTCCTGAAAATCAACACCACTACTTTGGTATCTCGATTTTTATTTCTGATTTTTTATACCTATATTCATTTTTAATTTCGGTGAGTGAGTGAGTGAGTGAGTGAGTGAGTGAGTGAGTGAGTGAGTGAGTGAGTGAGTGAGTGAGTGAGTGAGTGAGTGAGTGAGTGAGTGAGTGAGTGAGTGAGTGAGTGAGTGAGTGAGTGAGTGAGTGAGTGAGTGAGTGAGTGAGTGAGTGAGTGAGTGAGTGAGTGAGTGAGTGAGTGAGTGAGTGAGTGAGTGAGTGAGTGAGTGAGTGAGTGAGTGAGTGAGTGAGTGAGTGAGTGAGTGAGTGAGTGAGTGAGTGAGTGAGTGAGTGAGTGAGTGAGTGAGTGAGTGAGTGAGTGAGTGAGTGAGTGAGTGAGTGAGTGAGTGAGTGAGTGAGTGAGTGAGTGAGTGAGTGAGTGAGTGAGTGAGTGAGTGAGTGAGTGAGTGAGTGAGTGAGTGAGTGAGTGAGTGAGTGAGTGAGTGAGTGAGTGAGTGAGTGAGTGAGTGAGTGAGTGAGTGAGTGAGTGAGTGAGTGAGTGAGTGAGTGAGTGAGTGAGTGAGTGAGTGAGTGAGTGAGTGAGTGAGTGAGTGAGTGAGTGAGTGAGTGAGTGAGTGAGTGAGTGAGTGAGTGAGTGAGTGAGTGAGTGAGTGAGTGAGTGAGTGAGTGAGTGAGTGAGTGAGTGAGTGAGTGAGTGAGTGAGTGAGTGAGTGAGTGAGTGAGTGAGTGAGTGAGTGAGTGAGTGAGTGAGTGAGTGAGTGAGTGAGTGAGTGAGTGAGTGAGTGAGTGAGTGAGTGAGTGAGTGAGTGAGTGAGTGAGTGAGTGAGTGAGTGAGTGAGTGAGTGAGTGAGTGAGTGAGTGAGTGAGTGAGTGAGTGAGTGAGTGAGTGAGTGAGTGAGTGAGTGAGTGAGTGAGTGAGTGAGTGAGTGAGTGAGTGAGTGAGTGAGTGAGTGAGTGAGTGAGTGAGTGAGTGAGTGAGTGTGTGTGTGTGAGTGTGTGTGTGTGTGTGTGTGTGTGTGTGTGTGTGTGTGTGTGTGTGTGTGTGTCTGTGTGTGTGTGTCTGTGTGTGTGTGTCTGTGTGTGTGTGTCTGTGTGTGTGTGTCTGTGTGTGTGTGTCTGTGTGTGTGTGTCTGTGTGTGTGTGTCTGTGTGTGTGTGTCTGTGTGTGTGTGTCTGTGTGTGTGTGTCTGTGTGTGTGTGTCTGTGTGTGTGTGTCTGTGTGTGTGTGTCTGTGTGTGTGTGTCTGTGTGTGTGTGTCTGTGTGTGTGTGTCTGTGTGTGTGTGTCTGTGTGTGTGTGTCTGTGTGTGTGTGTCTGTGTGTGTGTGTCTGTGTGTGTGTGTCTGTGTGTGTGTGTCTGTGTGTGTGTGTCTGTGTGTGTGTGTCTGTGTGTGTGTGTCTGTGTGTGTGTGTCTGTGTGTGTGTGTCTGTGTGTGTGTGTCTGTGTGTGTGTGTCTGTGTGTGTGTGTCTGTGTGTGTGTGTCTGTGTGTGTGTGTCTGTGTGTGTGTGTCTGTGTGTGTGTGTCTGTGTGTGTGTGTCTGTGTGTGTGTGTCTGTGTGTGTGTGTCTGTGTGTGTGTGTCTGTGTGTGTGTGTCTGTGTGTGTGTGTCTGTGTGTGTGTGTCTGTGTGTGTGTGTCTGTGTGTGTGTGTCTGTGTGTGTGTGTCTGTGTGTGTGTGTCTGTGTGTGTGTGTCTGTGTGTGTGTGTCTGTGTGTGTGTGTCTGTGTGTGTGTGTGTGTGTGTGTCTGTGTGTGTCTGTGTGTGTCTGTGTGTGTCTGTGTGTGTCTGTGTGTGTCTGTGTGTGTCTGTGTGTGTCTGTGTGTGTCTGTGTGTGTCTGTGTGTGTCTGTGTGTGTCTGTGTGTGTCTGTGTGTGTCTGTGTGTGTCTGTGTGTGTGTGTGTGTGTGTCTGTGTGTGTGTGTGTGTGTGTCTGTGTGTGTGTGTGTGTGTGTCTGTGTGTGTGTGTGTGTGTGTGTCTGTGTGTGTGTGTGTGTGTGTGTCTGTGTGTGTGTGTGTGTGTGTGTCTGTGTGTGTGTGTGTGTGTGTGTCTGTGTGTGTGTGTGTGTGTGTGTCTGTGTGTGTGTGTGTGTCTGTGTGTGTGTGTCTGTGTGTGTGTGTGTGTGTGTGTCTGTGTGTGTGTGTGTGTGTGTCTGTGTGTGTGTGTGTGTGTGTGTCTGTGTGTGTGTGTCTGTGTGTGTGTGTGTGTGTGTCTGTGTGTGTGTGTGTGTGTCTGTGTGTGTGTGTGTGTGTGTCTGTGTGTGTGTGTGTGTGTGTCTGTGTGTGTGTGTGTGTGTGTCTGTGTGTGTGTGTGTGTGTGTCTGTGTGTGTGTGTGTGTGTGTCTGTGTGTGTGTGTGTGTGTGTGTGTCTGTGTGTGTGTGTGTGTGTGTCTGTGTGTGTGTGTGTGTGTGTGTCTGTGTGTGTGTGTGTGTGTGTCTGTGTGTGTGTGTGTGTCTGTGTGGTGTGTGTGTGTGTCTGTGTGTCTGTGTGTGTGTGTGTGTGTGTGTGTGTGTGTGTGTCTGTGTGTGTGTGTGTGTCTGTGTGTGTGTGTGTGTGTGTGTCTGTGTGTGTGTGTGTGTGTGTCTGTGTGTGTGTGTGTCTGTGTCTGTGTGTGTGTGTGTGTGTGTGTGTGTGTGTGTGTGTGTGTCTGTGTGTGTGTGTGTGTGTGTGTGTGTGTGTGTGTGTGTGTGTGTGTGTGTCTGTGTGTGTGTGTGTGTGTGTGTGTGTGTGTGTCTGTGTGTGTGTGTGTGTGTGTGTGTGTGTGTGTGTGTGTGTGTGTGTGTGTGTGTGTGTGTGTGTGTGTGTGTGTCTGTGTGTGTGTGTGTGTGTGTGTGTGTGTGTGTCTGTGTGTCTGTGTGTGTGTGTCTGTGTGTGTGTGTCTGTGTGTGTGTGTGTGTGTGTGTGTGTGTGTGTGTGTGTGTCTGTGTCTGTGTCTGTGTCTGTGTCTGTGTCTGTGTCTGTGTCTGTGTCTGTGTCTGTGTCTGTGTCTGTGTCTGTGTCTGTGTCTGTGTCTGTGTCTGTGTCTGTGTCTGTGTCTGTGTCTGTGTCTGTGTCTGTGTCTGTGTCTGTGTCTGTGTCTGTGTCTGTGTCTGTGTCTGTGTCTGTGTCTGTGTCTGTGTCTGTGTCTGTGTCTGTGTCTGTGTCTGTGTCTGTGTCTGTGTCTGTGTCTGTGTCTGTGTCTGTGTCTGTGTCTGTGTCTGTGTCTGTGTCTGTGTCTGTGTCTGTGTCTGTGTCTGTGTCTGTGTCTGTGTCTGTGTCTGTGTCTGTGTCTGTGTCTGTGTCTGTGTCTGTGTCTGTGTCTGTGTCTGTGTCTGTGTCTGTGTCTGTGTCTGTGTCTGTGTCTGTGTCTGTGTCTGTGTCTGTGTCTGTGTCTGTGTCTGTGTCTGTGTCTGTGTCTGTGTCTGTGTCTGTGTCTGTGTCTGTGTCTGTGTCTGTGTCTGTGTCTGTGTCTGTGTCTGTGTCTGTGTCTGTGTCTGTGTCTGTGTCTGTGTCTGTGTCTGTGTCTGTGTCTGTGTCTGTGTCTGTGTCTGTGTCTGTGTCTGTGTCTGTGTCTGTGTCTGTGTCTGTGTCTGTGTCTGTGTCTGTGTCTGTGTCTGTGTCTGTGTCTGTGTCTGTGTCTGTGTCTGTGTCTGTGTCTGTGTCTGTGTCTGTGTCTGTGTCTGTGTCTGTGTCTGTGTCTGTGTCTGTGTCTGTGTCTGTGTCTGTGTCTGTGTCTGTGTCTGTGTCTGTGTCTGTGTCTGTGTCTGTGTCTGTGTCTGTGTCTGTGTCTGTGTCTGTGTCTGTGTCTGTGTCTGTGTCTGTGTCTGTGTCTGTGTCTGTGTCTGTGTCTGTGTCTGTGTCTGTGTCTGTGTCTGTGTCTGTGTCTGTGTCTGTGTCTGTGTCTGTGTCTGTGTCTGTGTCTGTGTCTGTGTCTGTGTCTGTGTCTGTGTCTGTGTCTGTGTCTGTGTCTGTGTCTGTGTCTGTGTCTGTGTCTGTGTCTGTGTCTGTGTCTGTGTCTGTGTCTGTGTCTGTGTCTGTGTCTGTGTCTGTGTCTGTGTCTGTGTCTGTGTCTGTGTCTGTGTCTGTGTCTGTGTCTGTGTCTGTGTCTGTGTCTGTGTCTGTGTCTGTGTCTGTGTCTGTGTCTGTGTCTGTGTCTGTGTCTGTGTCTGTGTCTGTGTCTGTGTCTGTGTCTGTGTCTGTGTCTGTGTCTGTGTCTGTGTCTGTGTCTGTGTCTGTGTCTGTGTCTGTGTCTGTGTCTGTGTCTGTGTCTGTGTCTGTGTCTGTGTCTGTGTCTGTGTCTGTGTCTGTGTCTGTGTCTGTGTCTGTGTCTGTGTCTGTGTCTGTGTCTGTGTCTGTGTCTGTGTCTGTGTCTGTGTCTGTGTCTGTGTCTGTGTCTGTGTCTGTGTCTGTGTCTGTGTCTGTGTCTGTGTCTGTGTCTGTGTCTGTGTCTGTGTCTGTGTCTGTGTCTGTGTCTGTGTCTGTGTCTGTGTCTGTGTCTGTGTCTGTGTCTGTGTCTGTGTCTGTGTCTGTGTCTGTGTCTGTGTCTGTGTCTGTGTCTGTGTCTGTGTCTGTGTCTGTGTCTGTGTCTGTGTCTGTGTCTGTGTCTGTGTCTGTGTCTGTGTCTGTGTCTGTGTCTGTGTCTGTGTCTGTGTCTGTGTCTGTGTCTGTGTCTGTGTCTGTGTCTGTGTCTGTGTCTGTGTCTGTGTCTGTGTCTGTGTCTGTGTCTGTGTCTGTGTCTGTGTCTGTGTCTGTGTCTGTGTCTGTGTCTGTGTCTGTGTCTGTGTCTGTGTCTGTGTCTGTGTCTGTGTCTGTGTCTGTGTCTGTGTCTGTGTCTGTGTCTGTGTCTGTGTCTGTGTCTGTGTCTGTGTCTGTGTCTGTGTCTGTGTCTGTGTCTGTGTCTGTGTCTGTGTCTGTGTCTGTGTCTGTGTCTGTGTCTGTGTCTGTGTCTGTGTCTGTGTCTGTGTCTGTGTCTGTGTCTGTGTCTGTGTCTGTGTCTGTGTCTGTGTCTGTGTCTGTGTCTGTGTCTGTGTCTGTGTCTGTGTCTGTGTCTGTGTCTGTGTCTGTCTGTGTCTGTGTCTGTGTCTGTGTCTGTGTCTGTGTCTGTGTCTGTGTCTGTGTCTGTGTCTGTGTCTGTGTCTGTGTCTGTGTCTGTGTCTGTGTCTGTGTCTGTGTCTGTGTCTGTGTCTGTGTCTGTGTCTGTGTCTGTGTCTGTGTCTGTGTCTGTGTCTGTGTCTGTGTCTGTGTCTGTGTCTGTGTCTGTGTCTGTGTCTGTGTCTGTGTCTGTGTCTGTGTCTGTGTCTGTGTCTGTGTCTGTGTCTGTGTCTGTGTCTGTGTCTGTGTCTGTGTCTGTGTCTGTGTCTGTGTCTGTGTCTGTGTCTGTGTGTGTGTGTGTGTGTGTGTGTGTGTGTGTGTGTGTGTGTGTGTGTGTGTGTGTGTGTGTGTGTGTGTGTGTGTGTGTGTGTGTGTGTGTGTGTGTGTGTGTGTGTGTGTGTGTGTGTGTGTGTGTGTGTGTGTGTGTGTGTGTGTGTGTGTGTGTGTGTGTGTGTGTGTGTGTGTGTGTGTGTGTGTGTGTGTGTGTGTGTGTGTGTGTGTGTGTGTGTGTGTGTGTGTGTGTGTGTGTGTGTGTGTGTGTGTGTGTGTGTGTGTGTGTGTGTGTGTGTGTGTGTGTGTGTGTGTGTGTGTGTGTGTGTGTGTGTGTGTGTGTGTGTGTGTGTGTGTGTGTGTGTGTGTGTGTGTGTGTGTGTGTGTGTGTGTGTGTGTGTGTGTGTGTGTGTGTGTGTGTGTGTGTGTGTGTGTGTGTGTGTGTGTGTGTGTGTGTGTGTGTGTGTGTGTGTGTGTGTGTGTGTGTGTGTGTGTGTGTGTGTGTGTGTGTGTGTGTGTGTGTGTGTGTGTGTGTGTGTGTGTGTGTGTGTGTGTGTGTGAGTGTGAGTGTAAGTGTGAGTGTGAGTGTGAGTGTGAGTGTGAGTGTGAGTGTGCGTGTACGCACACGCGCACGCACGCACGCACGCACGCACGCACGCACGCACGCACGCACGCACGCACGCACGCACGCACGCACGCGCACACACATTTGCTCTTTGATGAATCCCTCCTCCTCCTCGGGCTCAGATAACACGGCGATGCCATCATCCTCAACGCCCTCGGCATAATGAGCGAACAGATAGTTCAAAAAACGTATGGAGAAATTTTCATCGTCCATATTGCCGAAAGCCACAAGCACTGTCGTCATTATACGCTCCTCGCAGAGATCCGTCAAGAACGTGCCCATGCACGGTACATGACGAAGATGGTCGTGACCGTACAATCGGCATTTATGCCGATCTTATCGTGATAAGACGAGTTGTCTTCGTCCACTAAAAACACCTCTGCGTAACCTTCACTATCGGCCGCTATCACCTCACCACGATACACTGCACACGTACCCGGTATCACAACGGTACATGAGCGCCCAGGCCCAAGCTACTCGAGAGACAGGAGAACACCCAGATTCGCGTCTATGTAAAAGTTCTCGGGGATGCCCCCCTTTGCCGGGATTACGTAAAGAATTTTATTTTCCATTGTTCGAGCACCGCGATAATTTATTCTCTGCGATGATGGTGAGGGAAGCAGTGACTGCGACTGTAAGATAAGTCGGTTCTCCATTGAAGCGATTAACATTCGACTCGTCAAGCGCGAATGAATGATCAAACGAGCGCAACGAACGAACCAACGGTCGAGCGAATGCAACGAACGAACGATCGAGCGAACGCAACGAACGAACGATCGAGCCAACAGGCGCAACGGGTTAACGAACAAAAGATCGAGCGAACGAACGAGCGAACGCATTGAACGAACGAACGTGCGAACGCATTGAACGATCGAACGAACCAATGAACGCAAGGTTCTTTTTCATGTTAAACAGCAGGGATTGCGCAAAGAAATTTTGTTTTTCGATATATGGTTTCTTCAACGAACATAGAGAGTTTTGTCCTGAAAATCAACACCACTACGTTGGACTGAGGTGTTCGTTCGTTCGTAACAAAGGAAAGATCAAATGAGGGTAATGAACGATGAAACGAACGATCGAACGAACGAACGATCGAGTGAATGGAACGAACGAATGACCCAAAGAGAACACCGATTTTGATTTCGATTCCTTTTATGTCGATTTTGATTTTTTTTACGAAATTTTTTTACAATAGCCGTTTTTTATTTCGTTTTTCATTTTTTTAACTTTTCATTTCAACTTTTATTTTCAAAAAGAATATAGCTTGGAAACGTTCATTTGAATTTTCATTTCAATGACGATTACGATTTTTGAATTTTTATTTCAATATTAATTTCTATATCTGGTGTTTTAATTATATTTTGAATTCGTTTCATAAAAATGAACGAACGAACGCACCGAAGAATAGAACGATCGCAGCGAACGAATAAATGAACGAGTGAATGAATACAAGCTTCTTGTGCATATGAAAATGCAGTGATTGAACGAAGGAATTAAACAACGAAAGATCGAACAAGCGTAATAAACGTTGGAATGAACGATCGAATGAGCGCTACGAACGAACGAACGATCGAGCGAACGCAACGAACGCACGAACGATTAAACGAACGATTGAGCGAACGAACGAACGATCGAACGGACGCAACGGGTTAACGAACGAAAGATCGAGCGAACGCATCGAACGAACGAACATGTGAACGCATTGAACGATCGAACGAACCAACGAACACAAGGTTCTTTTACATATCAAACAGCAGTGATTACGCGAAGAATTTTATTTTCCATTGTTCGAGCACCGCGATAATTTATTCTCTGCGATGATGGTGAGGGAAGCAGTGACTGCAACTGGACGATGAGTCGGTTCTCCAGTGAAGCGATTAACATTCGACTCGTCAAGCGCGAATGAACGATCGAGCGAACGCAACGAACGAACGATCGAGTGAACAGGCGCAATGGGTTAACGAACAAAAGATCGAGCGGACGAACGAGCGAACGCATTGAACGAACGAACGTGCGAACGAACGAACGTGCGAACGCATTGAACGATCGAACGAACCAACGAAGGCAAGGTTCTTTTTTATGTCAAACAGCAGGGATTGCGCAAAGAAATTTTGTTTTTCGATATATGGTTTCTTCAACGAACATAGAGAGTTTTGTCCTGAAAATCAACACCACTACTTTGGACTGAGGTGATCGTTCGTTCGTAACAAACGAAAGATCAAACGAGGGTAATGAACGATGAAACGAACGATCGAACGAGCGCAACGAACGAACGATCGAGTGAGAGGAAAGAACGAATGACCCAAAGAGAACACCGATTTGGATTTTTTTTTCACGATATTTTATTACGATAGCCATTTTTTATTTCGTTTTCCATTTTTTATTTCAATTTCGTGAAATATCGACTTAGTACACGCTCGGGGACGAAATCTCAAGACTTTCTAAAAGTATATCGCTTGAGCTTGAGAACCTTAATTTCAACTTTTATTTTCAAAAAGAATATAGCTTGGGCACGTTCATTTGAATTTTCATTTCGATGACGATTACGATTTTTTAATTTTTGTTTCAATTTTAATTTCTATATCTGGTTTTTTAATTATACAGGGTGCGCCAGACAAACTTACTTATTTGAAAAAATTCCCGCGCGGTGAGTTGGGCGGGTAGAGGGGCGAGAGGGGGCGCATCTGGAGGGGGAAGTTCCCAAGTTTGTTTCTCCCTCCAGTCAGTTGCCATCATGCTCTGGTCTAGAGAGCAGCGGGCCTTCGCAGTCGAGAGTTTCTTTTCTAACGGTCGCCCACTTGTTGCTACGCAACGTGCCTTCCGCGCTCGCTTTGAAATTCCTCCTCACAGACTCGTTCCTGGCCGTATTTCGATTCTGTCGTGGGTTAACTCATTTCGGGAGTGTGGAAGTGTCGCTAAACCCAGAAATGGACTTCAACGGACCATCAGAACTCCGGAAAATGTCGAAAGAGTGAGGCAGTCAGTTGTGCGTTCTCCCCGGCGTTCGGCTCGCAAATACGCAGCTGCTATGGGAATTTCTGACACCACTGTTCGACGAATTCTCCATGAAGACCTTCAATTTCATCCCTATAAATTGGCTGTTGTGCAAGAATTAACTGAACGCGATTTTGTTGCCCGTCAAAATGCATGTGAAATGCTGGTTGACAACCTGCCTGAAGACGCGGTCGTTTTTTTCAGTGACGAGGCTCACTTCCACATTTCCGGCTGCGTCAACAAGCAAAACATGCGTTATTGGTGTGGTGTAAATCCACGTGAGCTTCACCAGAAGCCACTTAATTGTGAGCGAGTTACTGTCTGGTGTGCGATGTCGGTAATGGGAATAATTGGTCCTTATTTTTTTTAAGAAAACGAACGCGCAGTTACCGTGAATGGAGCTCGTTACAGGAACATGATCGAGGAATTTTTTCTTCCAAGACTCGAAGAAATGAACGTTAGGAACGTGTGGTTTCAGCAAGATGGAGCCACAGCACACAGAGCACGAGACTCAATGAATTTGTTGCGACAACATTTACCCGACCGCCTCATCTCTCTCAGAGGCGATCTCCAATGGCCGGCACGCTCTCCAGATTTGACTCCATGCGATTTCTTTTTATGGGGTTATTTGAAATCTCTGGTTTATGTCGATCGACCACGGACCATAGCACACCTCAAGAACAACATTCGCGACGCCATTGCCAACATACCGATTGATATGCTGCAAAGAGTGGATACGAATTTCAAAAATCGACTTCATCAGTGTATGCGCAGTGGGGGTCGCCATTTATCCGATGTCATTTTCAAGACTGCATGAAAAAAAAAAATTGGGATATTGTATTCTCAAAAAAAAAAAAAAAAATTAAAACAATAATTGAAGTACTTTTGTTTTTATTGACCTTTCAAATAAGTAAGTTTCTCTGGCGCACCCTGTATTTAGAATTCGTTTCATAAAAAAGAACGAACGAACGCACCGAAGGATAGAACGATCGCAACGAAGGAATAAATGAACGAGTAAATGAACACAAGCTTCTTTTGCATATGCAGTGATCGAACGACGGAATTGAACAACGAAAGATCGAACAAGCGTATTAAACGTTGGAACAAACGATCGTATGAGCGCTACGAACGAACGAACGAGCGAATGCAACGAACGCACGAGCGATTAAACGAACGATCGAGCGAACGAACGAACGAACGATCGAACGGACACAACGGGTTAACGAAAGATCAAGCGAACGCATCAAACGAACGTACGTGTGAACGCATTGAACGATCGCACGAACCAACGAACACAAGGTTCTTTTACATATCAAACAGCAGGGATTACGCGAAGAATTTTTTTTTCGAAGCATCGTTTTTCAACGAACATGTGTATCCCTGACAATCAATACCACTACTTAGGACTGCGGTGTTCGTTCGTTCGATGGACCGGTTGATGCGCTCGTTCGTTCGGTACTCCGATTGTGCAATCCTTCGAACGTTCGATCGCATGTTCCTTCATTCACTCGCTGCGTTCACTCGATCGTTCGTTGCGTGCATTCGATCTTTCGTTCGTTTAACGGACGAACGAGCGAACGACCAGACGATCCGTTCTTTCACTCGTTCGTTGCGTTGATATTGAGCGAAAAAACGGTCGATTTTCGTTCACAAAAAACTATGAATCGAAAAGAAAATTCATCGGCCAATCACTGCTTTTTAATACCTAAAAGCAGCTTCATTTCTACGTTCGTTGATCGCTCGTCCATTTGCTGGATCGTTCGTTGATTTCGTTCGATCGCTCATTGCGTTCGTTCGGTCCTCTAGTCATTGCGTTCACTCAATCGCGGTTCGAATTGGAAGCATCAATTGTCGGTGAAAAAAACGCTCGATTTTCGTCTACAGAAAGCGTTGCATCGAGAAAAAAACCCCTTGCCCAAACACTGATGTTTGACATTTGAAAGAAGTATCTAAGAGGTATAATAAAAAGTATATAAGAAGAAGAAGTATCGATTTTCGTTGAAAAAAACGCTCGATTTTCGTTCACAAAAAACTTTGCATCGTAACAAAATCCCTCGGCCAATTTATGCTTTTCGATACCTAAAAGAAGCTCACTTTCTTTGTTTGTTCGATCGCTCATTGCGTTTGTGCGATCTTCCATTCGTTGCGTTCGCTCAATCGCGGTCCGAAGTGGTAGTGTTGATTGCCGGTGAAAAAAAACGCTCAATTTTCCTTCACAAAAACTATGCTTCGAATTAGAAAAAGAAATCTTTCATTCTATCGCTGCTTTATTGATATGTAAAAGATGCTTGTGTTCATTTCTTCGTTCACTCGTTCGTTGCGCTCGTTCATTTATTCGATCGGTCGATTGTTTATTGCAATCGTTCGATCGACCGTCGAATTCGTTTGATCTTGCGATCGTTCTACCGTTGCGTTCGTTTGATCATTCGTAGCGTTCGTTCGATCGGCCGTGCGTTCACTCGTTCATTGCGTTCGCTCGTTTAAACACTGATTTTGTATATGTAAAAAATTTCGTCGATTCGTTCATTGGCCCGCCGTGTTCGTTCGATCGTTCGTTACGTTCTGGAGGGTATATGAGCGAGGCGACATCGAGTTATTATAACAGATGATTTTATATTTTCTCAATATTTCATCAGTGCAATACACGCATACTTTTGCTCGACTTGTCAGGCCGATATGTTCCATACCCTCCGAACATTTTGGAAAACTATCGAATTTCTATATGCCCAGTGCTGGTATCACAAATACCCAAGACTCCCGAACGCTGGTGGTGGTGGTGGTGGTGGTAGCTCTCTCCTCTCACCCTTCGAGAATATCGGCAACTCTGTGGTGACCAGTCTGCCGCAAGCTTTTCAGTAAATTTCCAAAAGCATAAGGCCCGCGTGTTTTCATGGTTTTCAAGATATCACGCACAGTTTCCAAATAATTCGCCAGTTGTGCCTGAAATTATACATAGAGTGCTATTCTGAATACAGGATAATAAAATTAAAAAAAACGTCCATTAAAGCAGGAATACATACCTTCCATCGGGACATATTCACGTCATCCTCATTGAAAACTCCGAATTCAATTAAACATAGTAGTAGGTTGTTCATATGTATCTCAGTTGAAATATAATCACTAACAAGATCAATTGTTTGACGCTGATATTTTTCCATTGTTCGAGCACTGCGATAATTTATTCTCTTCGATGATGGTGAGGAAAGCAGTCACTGCGACTGTATGATGAGTTGGTTCTCCAGTGAAGCGATTAACATTCGGCTCGTCAAGCGCAAACCCATTTCTAGGGAGGGGGTAGATCTGAATAAATATGAAGTTTGTTCAGATATCCTCGATGGGTGAGGGGGGAGAGCTACCACCACCACCGGCGGTCGGTTAGGGCCCACTATGGCACCTCCCCCACTCCTTAACCCCCTCCCCTACTTCTTTTTCCACTCCTCGGCCTATGGTGGGTTTGCGCTTGACGAGTCGAATGTTAATCGCTTCACTAGCGCTTCACTGGAGAACCGACTCATCATACAGTGGCAATCCGACTCATCATCGACAATTGATGCTTCCAATTCGGACCGCGATTGAGTGAACGCAATGAATAGAGGACCGAACGAACGCAATGAGCGATCGAACGAAATCAACGAACGATCCAGCGAACGGACGAGCGATCAACGAACGTAGAAATTAAGCTGCTTTTAGGTATTAAAAAGCAGTGATTGGCCGATGAATTTTCTTTTCGATTCATAGTTTTTTGTGAACGAAAATCGACCGTTTCTTTCGCTCAATATCAGCGCAACGAACGAGTGATAGAACGGATCGTCTGGTCGTTCCCTCGTTCGTCCGTTAAGCGAACAAAAGATCGAATGCACGCAACGAACGATCGAGTGAACGCAGCGAGTGAATAAAGGAACATGCGATCGAACGTTCGAAGGATTGCACAATCGGAGTACCGAACGAACGAGCGCATCGACCGGTCCATCGAACGAACGAACACCGCAGTCCTAAGTAGTGGTATGGATTGTCAGGGATACACATGTTCATTGAAAAACGATGCATCGAAAAAAAAATTCTTCGCGTAATCCCTGCTGTTTGATATGTAAAAGAACCTTGTGTTCGTTGGTTCGTGCGATCGTTCAATGCGTTCACACGTTCGTTTGTTTGTGCGTTCGCTCGATCTTTCGTTAACCCGTTGTGTCCGTTCGATCGTTCGTTCGTTCGTTCGCTCGATCGTTCGTTTAATCGCTCGTGCGTTCGTTGCATTCGCTCGTTCGTTCGTTCGTAGCGCTCATACGATCGTTCGTTCCAACGTTTATTACGCTTGTTCGATGTTTCGTTGTTTAATTCCTTCGTTCAATCACGGCATTTTCATATGCAAAAGAAGCTTGTGTTCATTCACTCGTTCATTTATTCGTTCGTTGCGATCGTTTTATCCTTCGGTGCGTTCGTTCATTTTTATGAAACGAATTCAAAATATAATTAAAAAACCAGATATAGAAATTAAAATTGAAATAAAAATTTAAAAATCGTAATCGTCATTGAAATGAAAATTCAAATGAACGTTCCCAAGCTATATTCTTTTTGAAAATAAAAGTTGAAATTAAGGTTCTCAAGCTCAAGCGATATACTTTTAGAAAGTCTTGAGATTTCGTCCCCGAGCGTGTACTAAGTCGATATTTCACGAAATTGACATAAAAAATGAAAAACGAAATAGAAAATGGCTATCGTAATAAAATATCATGAAAAAAAAATCCAAATCGGTGTTCTCTTTGGGTCATTCGTTCGTTCCGTTCTCTCGATCGTTCGTTCGTTGCGCTCGTTCCATCGTTCGTTTCATCGTTTATTACCCTCGTTTGATCTTTCGTTTGTTACGAACGAACGAACACCTCAGTCCAAAGTAGTGGTATTGATTTTCAGGACAAAACTCTCTATGTTCGTTGAAGAAACCATATATCGAAAAACAAAATTTCTTTGCGCAATCTCTGGCGTTTGACATAAAAAAGAACCTTCCCTTCGTTGGTTCGTTCGATCGTTCAATGCGTTCGCACGTTCGTTCGTTCAATGCGTTCGCTCGTTCGTTCGCTCGATCTTTTGTTCGTTAACCCGTTGCGCCGGTTCGCTCGATCGTTCGTTCGTTGCATTCGCTCGATCGTTCGTTCGTTCGTTGCGCTCGTTCGATCATTCATTCGCGCTTGACGAGTCGAATGTTAATCGCTTCACTGGAGAACCGACTCATCTTACAGTCGCAGTCACTGCATCCCTCACCATCATCGCAGAGAATAAATTATCGCGGTGCTCGAACAATGGAAAATAAAATTCTTCGCGTAATCACTGCTGTTTGATATGTAATAGAACCTTGTGTTCGTTGGTTCGTTTGATCGTTCAATGCGTTCACACGTTCGTTGGTTCGATGCGTTCGCTCGATCTTTCGTTCGTTAACCCGTTGCGTCCGTTCGATCGTTCGTTCGTTCGCTCGATCGTTCTTTTAATCGCTCGTGCGTTCGTTGCGTTCGCTCGATCGTTCGTTCGTTCGTAGCGCTCATTCGACCGTTCGTTCCAACGTTTATTACGCTTGTTCGATCTTTCGTTGTTTAATTCCTTCGTTCAATAACTGCATTTCCAATACGGCTTCTCCCTTGCGGACTGCTACGAGTGCGCGTGTGTGTGCCAGCAAGCGGCCCGATTCCACGACACACGTATGCTCGTGCCCGTTGGTGTGCGCGCTGTATAGCAGGTACGGATATCAGCACAAAGAGGAAAAGCCGAGGATACGGCTTCTCCCTTGCGGGCTGCTACGAGTGCGCGTGTGTGTGCCAGCAAGCGGCCCGATTCCACGACACACGTATGCTCGTGACCATCGGTGTGCGCACTCTATAGCAGGTACGAATATCCGCACAAAGAGGAGAGGCCGAGAATACGGCTTCTCCCTTGCGGGCTGCTACGAGGGCGCGTGTGTGTGCCAGCAAGCAGCCCGATGCCACGACACACGTATGCTCGTACCCGTCGGTGTGCGCGCTCTATGGCAGGTACGAATATCCGCACAAAGAGGAGAGGCCGAGACCACGGCTTCTCCCTTGCGGGCTGCTACGAGTGCGCGTGTGTGTGTGTGTGTGTGCCAGCAAGCGGCGCGATTTCACGCCACGCGTATGCTCGTGTCCGTCGGTGTGCGCGCTCTATAGTATGTACGAATATCCGCACAAAGAGGAGAGGCCAAGAATACGGCTTCTCCCGTGTGGGCTGCTGCGCAAAAGATTTTGACAGTTATCAGCATAATTCGCAAACTCCTGAGGTGAGTTCACCGGCGGATGAACTCATCGCGGAGCGAAGCTAAACTGCATCGCTTAGTTTGTACACGTGCATCTATGCTATCTACGCTCTATGCTCACCGTCGGATGAGCTCATCGTAGAACGATCGCGCTCACGGTGAGGTGAACTCATCGTAGAACGATGCATCGCCTACCTCGCACACGTGCAATTATGCTGACCTGTCAAAATTTGCAAAAAAGGCCCTTCATACGACTGGCAGCTTCAGTTGCTCTTCAGACTCCGTCGCGCGCCTTTCACCAGTCCGCGAAAAATGTATCCCGAGTGCCTCGAGCTCCCTGTGGCGCCGTTCGCGTGCCGCGTTTCCCGCGTCGACCGCTTATCGGTATGTATACGCACAGTGGCGACGGGCGAAACGCACGAGTGGTTGCGTGAAGCCCTGTACGCGTTTTATGCGCAGCGTCGGGCGGGAGTACGCCTCCCGTTCGACGATGTTGTGCCGGGTGCGTCGTGTGTGATAATCCCCGCGGGTGGCTGTGACTTACTCCGCGGGAACATAGTGTCGTGCGACTCCGAGGGATATAGTGAAGTTTTTTTTGTCGATGAGGCGTACAGCGGGTACGCAGACGCGGACTCGCTGTATACCCCCGCGCCCTTTTGTGCGTTTGTCGCGGGCCTCGTTATACCGTGCACGGTTTTGGGGATCGCGCATCTTGAGGCCATCCCCTTCGTCTCGGACCTGCTCGCGGATCTCGTAGAGAACCGCGTCATCGTGGCTGTGGCCGAAGACGACACCCCCCTCCCCTGCGTGCGCATGTACAACGGAGTCGACGTCGCGACGGTGTTAATCGCGGCGTTGAACGCCGGGCCCGAACCCGTCGCTTTTTACGACGGGGGGTGGCCCGACGACGGGTTTGACGACTCGCTCGAGCCGGAGGGGAGGAGAACGAGCCGTGACACTCGTGCTCGTGTGTGTGCGCGCGCGTGTGTGTGTGTATGTGTACCCTCGGAGTTCGCCGTCACCGGGAGCAGCAACGGCCTCGGTGAGTAAGATAGTTTAATTTCTAAAAAATGAATTTTCAGGAAGTAAAAAAAAAAGGGGGGGGCCACTATGGCGAGCCCTCCACTCCGGCCATCCCCCCCTCGACACCCCGCGGGGCGTGGGGGGAAGCCCCACTCCATCCCCTCCACCTCGGATACCGAGGAGGGGAGAGGGGCGGGGGGATAAGGACGACTATCCCCACTCCATCCCCACCACCTCGGCTACCGAGGAGTGGGGGTAGGAGTGGGGATGAGGAGTGGGGGTCGCCATAGTGGCCCCCATACTACTTACGCATATTACGTAGGAAATAGAACTAATTATGTTTTAGAATTCATGTTGTTATATATTTAACCTTGTGATAAGTTTGTTAGTTATTAAATGACAATAAATAATAATAATTTTGTTATATCGTTTATTACTGAAAGTACTCGTATTTTAATTTAAAATGAAATATACAAATAAAATATATATGAGCAATGCCACTCTCAAATTTCCACTTTATAAGTATTAACATTTTTTTTTAAATTATTTAAAAGTATGACTTTTAAAAAATTAGAAGTATCTAATGGTTTTGTGTGTATGAAAAGTATAAAAAGAACTTGAAAAATAATTTTAAAGAAACGTATTTTGGATTGTATAGAATCCAGTTTCAAAAGTTGAGCTGCATAGATTTTTGTGTTCAAGCCACGGATCACGATGAAGTGGTTAAACCAAATGAAGATTTTAAGCCTCGAGCAGGCTTGGAAATAACTAGTATCATATTGTGATTATAATAAGAACGGAGTGTCTACCCGTCTAGTCATCGGACGAATAAGCGTATGTTATTCGTCCGGATAGCGGCTCAGTTCACGCCGTATTTCTAGTGGGCGTACATATTATTGTGATCCGTATAAGCTAGTATTCGGACGAATAACATAAATAATGGTCCGAATAGAATGTGTTACATTGTTAAACAAACTATTCGGAGGAATAATTCACACGTATTCATCCGAATAACATCTTTATAATTTTGTAGGAGGTAATCCGGCCGAATAACATATATATAATCGTTCGGGTAAAATTAGAGAAATCGTTAAACTAGCTATCCGGACTAATAACATACGTATGCTAGTCCAGATAAAACCTGTATTACTATTGAACGAGCTATCCGGACGATTAATATATATATATATATATATATATATATATATTTTCGTCCAAATAAAATCGTTACAATTATTTACTGAGTTATCTGGACGAATAAGTGTGTGGTACTCGTCCGGATCATCCCTGTGTGGCGGTTTCCTCGAAGTTCCTCGTTATAGGGTAGCCGGGCGAATAAGGGTCTTGGCGAGATTTGGCCCTCTCTTTCTCGCGTACGCGTCGCATCGTGCATTGTGCGTCATTAGGCAGTAGTACGTGTTATTGCCGGTTAGTCTAGGAGGCCTTAGGTGCTTTTTCGATATTTTTCATTCGTAATTCAGTGTCGCTGCAAAAAGGCGTAAACACTTGTGCTGAAAAGGTGTTTGCAGACATGTGTAAGTATATTCCGTTATTATCGTATAGCCAATAATGATATAAGTAATTGTTGGAATTATAAGTCGAAAGCCGGTTAGGTTCGATTTATTTGTTATTATCGTAATCTATTCGAGCCGAATCAGGATTGCTATTTTGTACTTTGTGTCGTATTTGTCACAAAGAGATCAGGCAAAAGAAATATTCCAAAAGATGGTATATGCGTCCTTGGAATATACGTACACGCAATTGTATGCTCGGCTTAAGGAAGAAGTGCCACTTGCCGTTTTGACGTATTTCGAGAAAAATTGGCATCATATACGACATGAATGGACTCTAATGAAAGAATTCATGCAGAGCAATTTCCTCAATACGACCAACAATCGAATAGTCACTGAATGGAAAAATTTAAAGCGTTGTCAAGCTATTCAATACTCTAGAGGAATTCGTCGAAAATTTATTCGTTCTCATTGTTTGCCGTAATTCCGAACGGGCTCATAACTAAAGCGGCATATAACTACCACCAAGAGCTTGTTACTTCATTCGAAGATAGTTCTCCGAGACGTTTTCACTCGAACTTGATCACACGACATCCTTTCCGGTTCATTAAAACGGAACTTCAATATAGAGGCGATGGCGAGTTCGTTGAGCTAGAGACGGGAGATGTTTTTCAATGGCAGTGTCGCGGATCGCGAATCTACTCAACGTCAAAGTCCTGTGATTGTCCGCCCTATTTGTCTATGAAATTGCCGTGCCGGTTATTGTTTCATACATACATTTCTCATTTCTTGCATTTGTTCCTGATGAGTTTTTTTTGTCTATGATTGTTGTGCATATGCCTTTTTGAACCTGTTTTTTGGTTGTATATGATTATAGGCATATCTTCACTGTCAGAAGCCGCTTGAGAGTGTCCCTTGGCGATGCATCGATGTGCAATCAAAAATGGACGCGGAAGTATTTTCAGAATCAGCAACATGTTTTTCAGTCGGAAGAATCCGACGAAATAGATGTCCCCTTGGTCACGCTTACCTCTCAAGTCTTTTGCCCCCGGATTTTGTCACAGAACGAGCGATATAGAAAAGCTTTTAACGTGGCAAAAATGATGGCAAGTTTGGCTTCAGAAATAACGGGCACCGCGTTCCCCGAGCGCTTGCAGGCAATGGTGAATTTGAAAGCTGTGTAGGAGCATCATCGCGATACAGTTTCGGGTTGTAGTGTAGATTCCTGCGTAAATTCAAACGACCTGTGCAATTCAACTAACACTTTACCCGTTGAAAATGACAAATCAACAGATCAACAAAATGATACTTTGAAAATTACGACGAATAACAGGCGTACCTCAGTGAACAATACGTGCCTGCAATGGTGGCTGGCGGGAGCACCGCACCTACCGGCATCACTACTTGCGCGTATTGCTCACCGACGTACGCTGGGTCATCGAGCAAATCTGATTGGCACGCCTTTAAACATTTATAGTAATTCAGGGGTTGTTCTGAGATCCATACATACTTATATCAATCGACTCAGAATTTCACCGCCAACCCCCCAATTCAGGGATTACCATCAGTCCTCGGACACCCTGTATAATGTTCCTTCCCAGTATTTATAAGGACATAGTTTAGAAGTTTATATTAAGTCCCTTGACAGTATTTCTAAAGTAATTACAAAGTGTAAAATTATATAAAGTACTATAAAATTGTTTTTGTAATTCATACATTTTCAGTGTTTCATAATAAAATTTCAGTATTGTCATTGTGTGTTTTGAATGTCATTCATACCCTTTTATTACAAGGTTTTCGTCGACAGGTGATACGTACGTGGAAAGTGCGTGAGTAGTGGTAATAGGCCGGTTCTACCCCAGGGATCTCAGGGGGAAGCGGGGCGGGGGTTCAGCGCGGGAAATCCTAGTATGCATAGCGGAGGGGGGGGGGGTCCAGCGCGTGACGTTACGACGGGGGATGTCAGGGGTCTCTATGGAGGGGGTAGCCATGTCGTCCGAAGAGCGGGTGGCGTGAGGGGAAGCCGCTGTCGCCGAGTGTTTTGTGGGGGCGGGGATCATGGTGAGTGACCGTTGAAAACCCATAAATCTTCTAATTTATTATAGACATACAAATATTATCATCGATGCAAGCGGGGTGTTTTCATTTCTACACTAAGTTGTGTGTGCGTGCGTGCGTGCGTGCGTGCGTGCTGTATATTCATCAAAGATGAATATAGAGTTGGATCGTGCATCACTTGGTGCTATCACTTGTTCATGTGCCTCGAATGGATGATATTCAACTCCACTCACAGGTTCGAGTAATTGTTCGAGCAACTTATTGTTGCCTGCTTCAACGATCCGGAATACAAGTTAATGTTCTCAAGTCTCAAACCATTCGAATGGATGATGAGAGTGAGCAAAGCGTGGGTCTTCCCACAATTCGGTGAACCGCAAAACAGTGTACGTATGCTATCCGGCAATAAATTCCCATGAGGTTTTTGTTTCTTCTTCCTCTCACCGTTTTCGATAAACTCGTCGAAATTTATCACGGGGAGTCCACCTCCGATAGTTTGCTTCTTAGACGTCATCTCAC
The DNA here is from genome assembly GCA_963210295.1 of Ophion ellenae. Lineage (NCBI taxonomy): Eukaryota > Metazoa > Arthropoda > Insecta > Hymenoptera > Ichneumonidae > Ophion > Ophion ellenae. The sequence goes on from OY723386.1 coordinate 24,760,696, forward strand.
ACACGACTAACGGCGAAATCATATAAATAGGCTTCTTATAGGGATTATCAATCAGTCGCATATTGTCTTTAGACATGATCATGCATGGCAAGAGTGGTAAAGGTTTAGTCAACCGCCTAATCAACAAACTCCCCGTTGAACTACATCTGCCTGAGTATCAGTATTGTGGACCAGGCATAAAGTTGGTCAAGCGCTTTGCTCGTGGTGATCCGGGCATTAACCCATTGGATACGGCTTGTAAACAACACGATATTGCGTATTCGAAAAATCCGGATAATCTTGAGGCGAGCCATTTAGCGGATAAAGTGTTGGCTGAACAGGCTGGGCAACGTGATACTGCGAGAGACGCTAGTATCAGTGAAAAAGCCAGTGCTTGGGGTGTGGCAAATATTATGAAGACAAAGAGAAAATTCAGCATGGGGATAAAGACCCGCAAGGGTGGCGTTTGTTTAAAAAAGAGAATTGGCGCTGCAAAGAAGACAATTATTGAAAGTAATGTTTCGCATAAGATTATTAAATCAGCTCTAAAGGGTGCTCGTGCAGCTTTAAGGATGCAAGGTGGTAAAGTACGCACACCTCGGGTTCTACCTGTACCCCAGAAAATTGGTGGTTTATTGCCCTTCCTAGTGCCCACTTTTGCGGGTCTTAGCGCTGCGGGTGCTTTTATCGGGTGGTGCGGCTAGTATTGCTAAAGCCGTGTTGGTAACGTAAATTATAATTATAAGGGATAACAAAAAATAGATACGATTGAATGTGGACATTTGTGTCTCAAATTTCTTTGTCGACAATTGCAGCACAAAGATAAATATACACTATATATTGGGGGGGAATGACGTGGAGAATTCAGTTGTCAATTTACCAGCATCATGGATGAAAGTTTAACATTGGCCATATCGGGCTCATCAACCATACTCGAGGCGCAATACTTTCCCCCCATCGAACTCTCGCCACATAAAAATTATACTCTCGGCCTCGTGGAATTATTAACCTTCAACTCTATTCCCAATATCGACGGTGAGCACGATAAACTTTACGTGGGAGATGAGGTGTTGACGATACCTACGGGTAGTTATGAAATTGAGGATATTGAGACGTTTGTACAAGCAGAGCTCTCGTAAAAACATCAAAATCAGCATTAAACCCAATAATAATAGGCTACGCAGTGAGATCGAGTGTGATCGTGATGTAAATTTTGAGCCGAAAGATTCTATTGGGCATCTACTAGGCTTTACCGCACGCAAATTGGTAGCCAATAAAAGACACGAATCGGACCTTCCTGTAGCCATTCTCAGAGTGAACGCCCTACGCGTTGAGTACAACATTACCACTGGCGCCTATATTAACGGACAAAAAGTACACACAATTCACGATTTTTGCCCATCTGTGCCACCGGGCTATAAGATCATTGTAGCTCCCTCCCACGTAATTTATCTGCCAATCACGAGCCGAACGATTGAAGCGATACAGCTTCGCATAGTGGATTAGGACGGTGATTTGGTAAATTTCCGCGGTGAAGTGATCACCATACGCCTGCATATAAAGTCGTGATGGGTATAGTTTTGGATAGATCTTCCAATAACAATAAACGGCCACGGATAAAAACAATCAGTCGTCGGCCAGCGCCCAAAGTGCTAACACCTCAAAACGTGCTACTCTTGAAGAGTTTGGGTCTCCACGTGCGTGGCGAAAGCGAATAAAAAATTATTTAGTTGGTGCTCTGTGCATCTGTTGCGTGAAATGGAAGAAGAAATCGTAAACATTCAGACACCCGTGGTCTTTGATGAATCCATAATCCATTGTGAGATTCACGCTCATCAGCCATATGCATCTTCAACCTCCAATAACAGCGATGAAATCCGTACTGCCATCCAACATCAAGCCAAGCAAGGCAACATCCTGCCAAGCAAAAGTTCCCTACACATATGTGGGAAATTATCCAAGCGTGATGGCACGCCCACCACTGCTACAAGTCTCGTCAACAATGCCATGTGTCATTTGTTTGAGGAAATGCGATATGAATTGAATGCCATGGAAATCGATCGTAATAAGAATGTTGGCATTACGAGTCTAATTAAGGGATATTCATCTCTCTCACCGGCCAAAAGTTCTATGCTCGAGAACACTGGATAGCTCGATGTCGAAGAGACGAAGCAGATTGTAGATGTATCGGGAAACTTTGATGTGTGCATTCCGCTCAGCATGCTCCTCCGGTTTGCCGAAGATTATCGTAACATTGTCGTAAATGCCAAGCACGAGTTGATTCTCACGAGATCAAAGACCGACGACAATGCCATTGTACAAACAGCGCCGGAAGACTACAAACTCGTATTGCATAAAATAGAATGGCTCGTGCCGTATGTAACAGTCTCGGATCAGCGAAAAATTGCACTGTTAAAGTTTCTCGCCCAAGACGCACCAATCTCCATGAGTTTTCGAACATGGGAACTGTATGAATATCCATTGCTGCCTGCCACCTCTAAGCACGTGTAGTCTGTGAAAACCTCGAATCAGCTGGAGAAGCCATGATATGTCATACTCGCGCTGCAGACGGGACGGAAAAATAAGAAACAACACAATGCGAGCCACTTTGATCATTGTAACCTGAGCGATGTCAAACTTTACCTCAATTCACAATGTTATCCATATGGGAATTTGAAATTAAACATTGATCAAAATCAATATACTCTACTTTACGAGATGTACGCAAACTTTCAACCGACCTATTACAACAAAGAGGCCGAACGATGGTTGAGCAGGATTGAATTTTTAGAAAAAGCCCCCCTCTTTGTCATTGACTGCTCAAAGCAAAACGATTCTCTCAAGTTCGGCCCTGTAGACGTGCGCCTTCAGTTCGAATTGAAAAATAATATTCCGCCACAAACTTCAGCATACTGCATGATCCTCCATGATCGTATTGTCGAGTACAATCCAATCAGTGAGGGGGGGGGGGGGGGGGGTTAAAAAATTGGTATAAAATCATGCCGATAATTGGCGTCTACTTCAGCCAACCTAGAGCTTATCGTCGATGTACAGGTCTTCAAGAGCCCCATTAACAAATTTGTCCGAAAGGAGATGTCCATCATCAAACACCACGACAAGGATGCTGAACCGCTGACGCTCGCTTTCGTCGCACCATTTGCATGGGACTCTTTACCGGCCAAGTACAAAATGACAAACAAGTGGTTGGAACGAAATTTCCATGGAATACGATGGGATCACAGCGGCATACCATACGAGGCAGCTAGAAAGACAATTCGAGAAATCTTGCAAGGATCTCCGACCATCTATGCGAAGGGATTCAAGGAATACGCATGGCTATCAAGATTCACAGATCCCGCAACAAAGGTCATCGACTTGGAGACTCTGGACTGTCCATCGCTGCAGAAGTTGTCGAAAATCACAAACTCCAAATGCCCCCATCATTCCTTCAACACGAAATACAACTGCGCCCATGATAATGTAAAATCGCTGAAAAGCTGGTTGAGTGTATATGGAGCGTTGTGTGTACGAGGGATTTTTTTAAAATGAATAACAAACATTTCGATGAAAATATATACTATTTGTATTCTTTATTTATTCTACGACGAAAATTGTTTTGTATTTCTCCTTCTCCTACATTCCGATAAAACATTTTTTTAATACATTTTTTTACATAGTCAAACACTTAAAATGTCGAAAACGATGGTGAGACGACTGTGATCTCGACGGCTGTTCCACTCAACGATGCTACCCCAACGAATATGCTCTTTTCTACCATACTCCACGACGATCGAACTTGACACTGTTGTATTTTTCACAACTGCATGTAGAGTTGACTATTACGCGCCAGTTGCAGCATACTCTCGATGATGCAGACAGCCGTTCGACGATGGTGTTCCAACGATTTCGACTTTTTCCACTATGTGTGCTCAGACTTGGAAAAAGTCTATGCTGTTGTATTTTCCACCTTTGTATGTCATCCAGAGACGATGATCACGTGCCGCTTGACGCATTCGCTCGAACGTTTCCACATCTTCATTGAAGGCCTACACAAGTCGCGCTGGTAAGAAGATAGTGAACTCATCCGCGATGTCCGCGATGTAGCGTTTCCCAAATTTGGTTTGTACGGCCCTCATGTCGGAGACTCGATGATCCGAGTGAACGCGGAGTTCTGACAGCTTTTTCGTTGGATGGAATTCCCCCATCACGCTGACTTTGTTTATACTCGAGAGATCCATCTTCCCACAATTTCAAAGTTCCTTTTTGGAGAGATGTTGATGTTGCGGTGGAATAGTGCAGTCTGAGCTTGGCCCACGAAATTATCAGCTTCCTCGTAACACTCCCACTCAAATTGTCAACTTCTCCCCACTTTTCCAATCGCGAAAAAAAAACAAGTTTGTACACGTTAGAAGAATCCCCATACGTGGAGAATTTCCCCTCTCACACTTCTACACTTCTCCAATTATGAAAAACAAGTTCAAACACGTCTGAAAATGCTAGTACATGGAGAATTTCCCCCCTTATGTCACTTTCGACACTCCCGACGTTGAAGTGGGGAACCGTCAATGTGATCTCTCATTCGCGGTGTATTATGATGTTCCATGCACGGCAGATATGATATTACTTCACTGTCTTCCCGATGATGTTCTGGCAAACGATCCCACAATAAACCAATGTAGTTTCCCCAATAACTTAAGAGCAAGACCTTTGGAATCTGTTCGAGCTCGTTTTTGGTCAAGTCCAGGGGGTGCTTCGCCGGATGCACTGCATACATACTCGCACATGTGAACATCTTAACGTTATATTTCGGAATGAGACCGAGACGTCGACGTATTGAAACTTTTATTCAAGAGTGCAACTCGAGTGGTCCATTTGCGGTCAAAGTCTTTGATGATAAATTTCTAAAGTTTATAGTTTTTTCAAGAAAACCCCTGACTTGTCAGGACCTGCCTCAAGCGTCGGCGAGACTCGAGTTGATACGCATACAAACATATTAAGGATTTCAGAAAAACGAAACCAAGGCACCGCAGCTGCATGTAATAAATAACAGGGCTTTGAAAGGCCTCCTTTAATGTGATCTTCAAACTTGAAATTTTCCCCTACCCATATACGGTTGTCACACACACACACACACGCGCACGCACGCACGCACGCACACCAATTAGTGTAGAAATGAAAACACTCCGCTTGCATAGATGATAATATTTGTATGTCTATAATAAAGTATGTCTATAATAAATTAGAAGATTTATGAGTTTTCAACGGTCGCTCACCATGATCCCCGCGCCCACAAAACACTCGGCGACAGCGGCTTCCCCCTCCCGCCACTCGCTCTTCGGACCACATGGCTACCCCCTCCATAGAGACGAATAAACGTATATTATTCCCCCCTGAGATCCCAGGGTTAGAACCGGCCTACCACTACTTGCGTCACGGGCAGGAGGTGTTTGGCACTGGGGGGGGGGGGGGGGGTGCAATCCCCCGGCGGGGTCAAGGGGTTCGTGTCTACAGAGTTCTGGAATTTATTCGGACGAATAAACGTATATTATTCGTCCGGAACCGCTTTTAGATGATTTCCATACTTACCCGGACGGATAAATGTATATTATTCGTCCGGATAGCTTGTTTAACGATTTTGCTAATTTTGTCCAGACGATTATATATATGGAATTCGTTCGGATCATGTATTACAAAAATATAAAGATTTCATTCGGACGAATACGTGTAGATGATTCGTCCGGATAGCTTGATTTACATTTTGATACATTCTATCCGGACGATTATATATATGTTATTCGTCCGGATACCAGCTGACCCGAATCACAATAATATGTAGTATATCGCATGTCAGGGCATTTTGTGAAAAGAAAAATTCTACCGGATTTGCAAATTATGGTGGTTTTTCCCTTCGTAACCGCCTCCGTACCACGCATATTTAAAAAGGTTTGTAAGCTGTGGAGAAGAAAACTAGTTATGTGTAAGAGATTTTAACTTAAAAATATTGTTTTTTAAGTGCAGATTGACGTGGTCATTGGATAATATTACTGTGTCAGAAAAGTGTTTGGCGAAATTTTTCCATACACGGAAGCCATAAACATCTAGGGGCTGGTGGGCAGCCCCTTTGTGTGGGTATCCGCCGCAAAGGGGAAAAAATGCTATCTTCCTGCGTCCACGTCGCGCCCTCCGGAAACGCTACTGTCGCGCCAATGTCCCTCGCGACAACGCAATAACAGAAGCGACTAATGGAAGCTCTGGCCGCAGCCGCATATAGTGGTAAGCGTCTGCTAGACAACCACTCATGCACAACACACTTACACCTCTGAGCGGCCCGGCAGAGGCCCAAAGCTGAAAGGGAACCCTATAAACGGGTATCGCCCACGAGAAAATAAACCCATGGGAAACCCTCTGGCGAGATCTGCAAAGACAGTGCAGAACTCCCTGGTGGAGATCTCTGACCACCTCACACTTACCTTACATAGAACGGAATAGACAGAACAATTATGATGAATACGCATGAACCAAAACAACTACCCCAGGTGGTTACCCCCAGACGGGGGGAGTCCACCCTGAGCTCCAACCGGGTGCAAGCCCCCGTGGCTCAGAGTTGCAGCAAGGACTCTGGGGGCTGCAGAACATGCAAATCAACGACAGTAGACAAGACAGACGAAGATAAGACGAACAAAGACAACCTGCTGGAGGTTCGCACGAGCCGGACGAGATGCAGCAGCCTCTCCAGCAATGCGAGCCTTGCGAGCTTTAAGAGCGCAACAGGCGGCAGCCTACTGACAAACGCGACGACAAAGTGTCTTGAAATGCAGACGATTGACGAGCTTAAGGATCATCTGCGGATAATCCTTAAGCGAGTCAGAGTCAAGCAAGACAAGACAACGGTACAGAAAAACGTGAACAAAGAGACAAAAGGCGGTATTGAAGCCATTACGGAGGTTGCTGAGATCGCCCTGGGCAAATGCGAAAGGCTCAGGAAACTAAGGACAGCCAGAGAGGACGAAAAGACGAAACCGAACTCAACACCGAAACGAAAACGCGACGAGTCTGACGCCAGCCCTCCTCAACATCTGGCGAAAAGACCGACGACGACTGACGACACGCAACCAGTGCAGCCAGATCGCGCGTAAAAGTTACCCCCTCTCTAGTCTCTTACGCGGCCATCACACAATCATAGTAGCGCGTGTCCGTGAGCGAGCGACGCTCGGACATCTTCGGAAAGAGCCGAGCACGGTCGAAGTTTCTCGACCGCGCCTTCGGCAGCTACACCAATACATGGACGCTTGGCCGCACGCTCATGTGCGGCCAAGCCGAAACGAAGGCTTCGAGGGAAAAAGCAACCTGAGCACGACTTGCGCGTGACGTCACCTGACGGCACGCATGAGGCTTTTAGATGATTTCAATGCTTATTTAGCTCTTGATTCTCTACGTTATTAATGTATACAAAAAAATGTATCGCGCATTCTGATCGCTTATTTTTTTAGTTTATACGTTAATTTAAATATAATAATAAATCTAAATTATAACTTATTTATCTTATATAAAATTGTTTACGCTTTTCTCACACCCGTCCTTATGCCACATAAATTATAATTCATAAAAGTAAGTGGAAATATTTTATATTCGTATTATTATATTGTATTCCAATTAGATCTGGAATTCAATATGGGACCTCAAATTTCTGCCTGATTATAATTACATTTATTATTCATTCCTCGTACAGGGTTTTTAAATTCCCCTTTTTTTTCTAAACGGACATGATTCGCGAATTAATCATTATCCTTCTTTATCAAAACTTCCAAAACATATTTTTTTATTTACGTTACATGGAGCGAATTATGCCGCGCTGATACATTTTCGTGTTGATATTACACTTACATACATATTTCGAAACTATCTCGTGGCTGAATCAAATCGTATTTTAAACTATATTAACATTCATCCTTCCATATTCACATTCGTCCTTCCATCCCATCGCGATTTATTTGCTATCTTACTCGGACAACCATGAGAGAATTAATTTTCTTTGATCACATTTACGTAACGTCTCTTTGCGTTATTTTGTTTTTATGCCATTACCGCGCGATCGAAGATGATCACCACTCCCTCACACCAGGTACTCACGCACAAAGTCCCTTTTTCTCTTTTCTGTTCCTCGATTTCGATGGTCCACTAGTCCAATAATCCTCGATTTAGAGGGGATACCGTGACCACGATTTCCCGGTGGATGTCCCCCGGTCCTGGCGAGGTGAGTTCCGGACCAGTGCTGGAAACCGGGAGTCAGGCGCACCAATGGAGATGCTTTCTCTGAATGGACCGTCTCGTTGCCTGGTAGTCGTATGGGCTGCCTCCGGTATTTTTAGCAGTCCGTTAGAATGGATCTCGGGATTTCTTCTGTCTCTTGGGCGTAGGAAGTTTGACACACCACGGGTGGTGCTATTCCCTTTTTTATTAGCCACTGCGTGCTTTCAGAATAATCGCGGCACAAGCCTTAACGCGAACTCGGTGCCTTGAATATAATTTTGATTATTTACGATTGACCAGTGAGATTCTTAGTGTGATCGCTCACGGATTTTTGACGAGAGCGGAGTCGACATGCCTCCTGCTCTTATATCTACTTCCTCCCCTCCACCCTTGTATTCACGCACGCACGTTGGCGCGACCTGCCCTTCCTAAATCTAACCACTATTACAATTAATCGATATCCACTTCCACATCGATGTAAGTATCGATCTATTACAATGTTAATTCTCATACTTTCATCAAGCGATAAAGCATTATCCCCAAAAACAAGCCAATCATCCATCCGGCTGCGAATCGTAAGTACCAGAAAGTGCACATATTCTACAAGCGATGAGATGGTCCCGTTGGTAGCGTTCCTGGCTTCGGTCCGCAGGGGCCCCTAGGGCCAATTTTTCTCCAAATTTTTAGTAATTTCTCATATTTTAGTCATATTTGAGATTTTCGAAGAAAAAATGATTTAAAACAGATTCAAGTTCTGGTCTATTTCCCAAAAACACATTTTTTCACTGAAAATTCATGATTTCTCATTTTTTTCCCGGAAATTTCTCTTTTTCCTATGACCTGAGTGAACGGCTGCGGAGATATTCGGAGAAAAGTTAAAGGTGAAAAGAAATGAGATTTTCGTAAAAAAAAACTTATTATTATGATTATTTTTTTCCGGAATTGTTCCTTTTTCCTATTGCCTGAGTGAACGGCTGCGAAGATATTCGGGGAAAGAATCTAAAGATGAAAAAAATGAGATTTTCGTAAAAAAAACTTGTTATTATTTTTTTTCCGGAACTTTTTCTTTTTGCTATTGAGTGAACGGCTGCGGAAATATTCGGAGAAAAGTTATAGATGAAAAAAATGAGATTTTCGTAAAAAAAAACTTATTACATTTTTTCATCATAATGTATCCGGCCACGAATCGTAAGTACTAGAAAGCGCACATATTCTACAAGCGATGAGATGGTCCCATTGGTAGCGTTCCTGGCTTCAGTCCGCAGGGGCGCGTGATCGCCCCCCGCGCTCGGTGTTTTTTAAAAATTATTATTACTATTAATTCTTATTTGATTAGTTATTGAATGAATATAATAATACGAATATAAATATATTTCCGCTCATATACTTTCATCAAGCGATAAAGCATTATCATAATGCTTTATCGCTTGATGAAAGTATATGAGAATTAATATAATAATACGAATATAAATGAATTTCCGCTTACTTTTATGATTTACAATTTATTTGGCATAGGGACGGGTGTGAGTAAAGCGCGAACAATTTTTTAGAAGATAAATAAGTTGTAATTTAGATTTATTATTATATTTAAATTAACGTACACACTAATAAAATAAGCGGTCAGAGTGAGCGAACATTTTTTCGACACTAAAAGATAACTAATTAAAATAATGATGATAACTAATAAAAAAAACTAATAAAATAAAAATTAATAGTAATAGTAATAAAAAAAGCACTGAGCGCGGGGAACGATCCCGCGCCCCTAGTGCAATTTTTTTCCCGAAAAACTCCGATTTTTTCCGAAAAATGTTTCCGAATTTTTCTATGAATTGGAACAAATATGAATATATCACCGAATATTTCATCATTTTAATTACGATCACGAGAAAATCTCGGAAATTATATGACGACTTTAAGAGGTAACACCACTGTAACGGCCTTACAGAAAGCGTATTTTTTTATATATTTTTCTGGCGGAAGAAAATGTAATAAACAAATAATACTTGAGGTATTTATTGAGCATATACTTAAGTATATTGCTAGAAATTTTTATCCGAAAATATTACAAAATGGCGACACTGCAGCAATTCTTCCGAGACATGTCGAACCTCTGCGGCACGCAGTATAACTGTGCCAATTTTAAACTTGAAAAAAGAATTTTGTTTCATTAAGTCTAAATTAACATTTTTAGTCAAATACTCGGCAAGTACCTAAAAATCAATATTTCTAAAATCCCCTACGTGGTTCACTAGCTACACTCATCTAGATTTAATAAAAAAATATTATTTTGTCCAGATTAAAATTGGCACAAGTTATACTATGTGCCGCAGAGCACCTTAAGTTCAACATGCCTCGGAAGAATTTGCTGCAGTGTCGCCATTTTGTAATATTTTGCTATAAAATTTTTTTGCCATATACTTCAATATATGCTCAATAATTACCCCAAGTATCATTTGTCTAAAACGCTTCGTGGCAGGCCGTTACAACGGTGTTACCCCTTAAGGAAAATAATGTTTGCAAACATTTTGGAAATTCATTATTTCTAAGAATAATGAGGGATAAAAAAATGCAATAAGTTTTTATTACGAAAATCTAATTTTTTTAATCTATAACTTTTCTTCGAATATCTCCGCAGCCGTTCACTCAGGTCATAGGAAAAAGAGAAATTTCCGGGAAAAAAATGAGAAATTATGAATTTTCAGTGAAAAAAACGTGTTTTTGGGAAATAGACCAGAACTTGAATCCGTTTTAAATCATTTTTTCTCCGAAAATCTCAAATATGACTAAAATATGGAAAATTATGAAAAAATAGGAGAAACATTTGCACTAGGGGCCCCTGCGGACCGAAGTCAGGAACGCTACCAACGGGACCATCTCATCGCTTGTAGAATATGTGCACTTTTTGGTACTTACGATTCGCGGCCGGATGGATGATTGGCTTGTTTTTGGGGATAATGATTTATCGCTTGATGAAAGTATGAGAATTAATATAATAATACGAATATAAAATATTTCCGCTTACTTTCATGAATTATAATTTATTTGGCATAAGGACGGGTGTGAGTAAAGCGTAAACAATTTTATATAAGATAAATAAGTTGTAATTTAGCCACCGGTGCGATGGTCTAGTGGTTAGCGTGCTCGCCACTAAACCAGCGGACTGGGAGGTCCCGGGTTCGAATCCCAGTCGCGTACATTTCGTCGTGAAATGTTTTTCTTCGGCATTTCGCGGCGAAATAAGACTAGTTCCACGACTGGGGGGCGAACTCGATGACCGGCTGTATTGGTATAGGTTTTCCGCAGTTCCCCTATACCCATGACAAAAATGTCATGATGAATATAATACAGAGGGGGAAGTCGGCTGCGGCCGCAAGAGGGGGGGGGGGACAAGGAGAAATATGGAGAACAAAAAAAAAGGAGTATACAGTAGAGGAAAGAAACGGGCACAATGAAGGGAAAGAACAGGTAACAAACGCGAAAAGCGTGTACCTAAGGAAAAAACCAATATAAAAAAAGTTGTAATTTAGATTTATTATTATATTTAAATTGACGTATAAACTAAAAAATAAGCGATCAGAGTGCGCGATACATTTTTTTGTATACATTAATAACGCTGACAATCAAGAGCTAAATAAGCATTGAAATCATATAAAAGCCTCGTGCGTGCCGTCAGGTGACGTCACGCGCGAGTCGTGCTCAGATTGCTTTTTCCCTCGAAGCCTTTGTTGGGGCTTGCCTCCATATGAACGTGCGGCCTAGCGTCCATGTATTGGTGTAGCTGCCGAAGGCGCGATCGGGAAACTTCGACCGTGCTCGGCTCTTTCCGCAGATGCCCGAGCGTCGCTCGCTCACGGACCCGCGCTACTATGATTGTGTGATGGGCGCGTAAGAGCCTAGAGATGGGGGTAACTTTTACGCGCGATCTGGCTACACTGCACGCAACCGCCAGAGGGGAGCTGGCAATTACGAATGAAGAAAAAGAAACGGAAGAAAAAACAAAAAACAGAACGGAACAAACAGACGAACGAGGACAACAAGGTGGTCAGGGAGGACATACCGCGCCCCAGGGCCCGGGGGACGGCCATCCTTGTCAAGCCACAACACTGCACAGCCTACGCAGACTTACTGCGACAGGTCAAGACGAAGATAGACCCCCGCGACGGACAACGTGACGGTGAGGGGCTACCGCAAGACAGAGGACGGAGGACTGCTGCTTCAAGTGCAGTCAGAACGCGAGGGGAGCCAAAACTTTCAACGCTCCCTCCAGAGCGCAATCGGCCAGGAAGGGCGCGTCCGGGCCATGATTCCCAGTACATCGCTGGAGATTATGGACCTGGACTGCGTCACGACTCCCGAGGAGGTGGCGGCAATCCTCAAACAAGAGACGGGACTGGAAGGGGACCTGAAGGTGCACATCTTCGGCCCGAACAGATGCGGACAGTGCATGGCGGCGTGCGAGCTAGAATCGTAGAGAGCCATGCACTTACTGGAACGACAGCGACTTAAGATCGGGTGGGTCAATCGCCGCATCCGACTCGGGACGACAGTACCAAGGTGCTACCGGTGCCTTGGCTACGGACACACGAGACGGAACTGCAAAGGACCAGACAGGACGGACTGCTGCTGGAAGTGCGGGGGTGGGGGCCACGTCGGCACGACGTGCCAAAACCGACCAGCCTGCTTCCTGTGCACCGAGGCCAAAAAACTGGAGGTGGCGAATTGGCCGGGCACCGGTTCATGCGCTGTCTTCAGGGCCGCACTGGAAGAGAACAGGAAAAAGACCAAGACATGACGAAGGTCCTCCAGGGAAACCTGAACCGAAGTCAGACGGCACAGCTACTGCTACCCCAAATAGCTGACGAACTTGACGCGACGATACTGACACTATCCGAACAATACCATGACGTGACAACGCCGATGTGGCTCTCCAACATCAGGGGCACCGCCGCCATCTGGGTCAGGGGGGATGCCGCCTCCCGGAAATGGTCTTCTCGCGAAATGGCAGACGACTTCGTCTGGGCAACGGTAGGCGCTCTGACGTATGTCAGCGTGTACCTAACGCCAAACTGCACCGTCGGGGAGTTCGGGGAGAAAGTGTCTTTCCTCGAGGACGAGCTACGGCTCATACAAGGGCCCGTGGTCGTCGCAGGCGACTTTAACGCCAGAGCGATCGAGTGGGGAATGACCACGACGAACAAACGGGGACGGCTCCTGCTGGAGATGGCCGGGAGGCTGGACCTGGCAGTGGCCAACACGGGAAACACACCGACGTACAGAAGACCGGGCTTTGGGGACTCCATTCCTGACGTGACGCTGACGTCGGACGCAACCCTCTCGCAGATAAGGTGCTGGCGGGTAGTCGAGGGCTGCAATGCCAGCGACCACCAGTACATATCCTTTGAAGTGGGAGGCGACACAACTGGACTCCGACGGAGTACACCCCCGCCGCTGTGGAACCCCAAAAGACTCGACAGGGACATATTCTCAGAAATATTCTCTCGTATTATCAACACGGTCGCACACTACTCGTACTAATATTCTCAGAAGAGCTGATGGCAGCACCAGCTCCGAAGGGTAACGTTCCCGACGGACTGACTGGACGGCAAAGCGCCGAACGACTGACCGACGAGACGACGAAACTCGTCCAGCGGCTCTGCAAGGATACAATGCCACAGAAACGCTACGGACGGAACCGACAACAACAATACTGGTGGACAGACGAAATCGCGGAACTATGGAGGGCCTGCTTCGCCTGTAGGAGGAAACTCACTCTGGCGAGGGAGGGGGGGGGGGGCTAAGCAGAGACGCATAGAACAGCTTACAGGACGGCACGGAAAAAACTGACGACGACGATCAAGGACACAAAACGGAAGCTTTGGAGGGAACTGTGCGACGAGGTGGATCGAGACCCCTGGGGCACCGGCTACAAGTTAGTAACCGGCAGACTCGGGGCTCGGACGCCGACCGCCGCGATGGATCCTCCAAGGACACAGATGATCATCGACGGACTTTTCCCAATGCACGAGACGCGAACGGAGACGTAAGGTGACGACGAACCTGGGGACATACCACTCTTGTCCGAGGAGGAGGTCGCGAGAGCGACCGCCTCGATGAAGGTCGGAAAGGCCCCAGGACCGGACGGCATTCCGGGGGAGATTCTGCGGCTGATGGGCAACCTGAGGCCGCGGGTCCTCCTGGACATGTGCAACACATGCTTGACGACAGGCACGTTCAGTGAGCGATGGAAGGTGGCGAGGCTGGTGCTCATTGCCAAAGGTAAGGGGGACCCACATTCGCCGTCGGCCTACCGCCTGCTGAGCTTACTCGACACGACAGGAAAACTGCACGAACAACTGATAAGACCCCGACTCACGGACGCAATCGCAGCCGTTGGAGGATTATCGGACAGACAATACGGCTTCAGGAAGGGACGATCGATACTTAGAGCAATCCAAGACGTCGTGACGACCTTCCAACGGACTCAACAGTACTGCCATAGAGCTCGCCCGATGGTGATACTGGCTACACTGGACGTACAGAACGCCTTCAACTCGGCGAGGTGGGCGGACATCCTGGAAGCGCTGAGAGGCGTTTCAGGGTCCCGCCGTACCTACTCCGAGTGCTGAGCGACTACTTACGAAACAGAGGTATTACGTACGAAACGACGGACAGACGAGAAACCCGGACGATCACGGCGGGGGTTGCCCAGGGATCAATTCTCGGACCGGACTTTTGGAATGGAGTATACGCCAGTTTGCTGCGGCTGGAGATGCCGCCGGAGACTTTCTTAGTTGCTTACGCCGACGACGTAGCAGCTGTGATCGTCGAACGCGATCCGTCTCTGGCCCAGCTACGACTTAACCAAGTGATGAGGCGGGTGGACGGATGGATGACGGAACAAGGACTCCAACTGGCCACAGCCAAGACGAAACTTATGCTACTGACGAGAAAGAGAATACCGACGATAATACCGATGAACGTCGGGACAGAGATTATGGAGACCAGAAACGAAATCAAGTATCTGGGGGTTACCTTGGATACGAAGATGACTTTCTAGCCCCACATAAGACGGACAGCCGAGAGGGCGGCGGAGAGGGTAAAATCTCTCAGCCGCCTGATGACAAACACTATAGGACCGAGACCGCGTAAACGTCGGCTACTTATGTCGACGACCCACTCGATGCTCCTATACGGCGCCGAAATATGGGGGGAAGCACACCACGTAGCTAAATACAGACACGCAATGACGATGGTACAGAGACAAGGTCCGCTCAGGATCGCGTGCGCCTACAGGGCTGTCTCGGCAGGGGCATTTTTGGTCGTAGCGGGCGTGATCCTGGTGGACCTCCTAGCTTTCGAGCGAAGGAGAATCTACCTTCAGAGCGCACAGACGGGACGGATAGATGCGGCAAGAAGGGAACGGGAGACGACGATACGACAATGGCAGACCAAATGGACAAATGAGACGTCTGGGACGTGGACAAAACGACTGATACCGGAACGCAAACAGTGGATCGGAAGGAGCTGTGGGGAGGTACATTTTTATCTCACGCAGTTCCTGACGGGACACGGATACTTTAGACGATACCTACATAACATGGGAAGGGTACGAACTACAGACTGCAAATACTGCGGACACGACCGAGACGACGCGGAACACACATTCTTTACATGTGACCGATGGACTGAGACGAGACGCCAACAAGAGGCGACAGTTAGAAAAATCACGCCAGACAACATCATTGGCGTGATGACCCAGGACAGCGAACGGTGGGGCCTCGTGACCACCTTCGTAGAGACGGTCCTTAGGAGAAAGAATGCAGAGGGATGGTTGGGTGACTGAGCGAATGAGAAGGGCCGGCACTCAGTAGCCAAGACCACGACGAGATAATACGATCAGACAAGAAGACATGGACAGGATGTCCGGCCGGAAGTAATGCTAACGCAGTCCACGGCCGGTCATCGGACAGAAATGGTTCCCCCGTTCTGACCAAGAAATTTCGGTTTTTTGGCCAGGGGAGGGGGGTTTTAGCCGGTATGCATCTCGTGAAAACCCTGGCCGAGAGGGATGACCCCCTCCGACCCCATGATGCGAGATGAGAGTCCGGAACACGGGTGACGACGCTGCTCCGGGTTTTAAGAGGCAACTCCTAACCCCTGGCGCAGTGGAGACGCCCATGGTCTTTAAAATATTTTTCCCCCTTTTTACCACGATAAAAAAAACATCAAGGGGCTGTATCATGCCCGTTGTACCTGTAAAAATCGTTAATTGTATTTAATATAAACTAATTGTTACAGAACCAGTGGTGGGTGTTTTTTAAATTGATTGATGATACTCTAATTACAAATTACGAATGTAATTTGTAATAAGTAAACAACATTGCTTATTACAATGGTATTTTGTAATTAGTAAAAAAGGCTAATTACAATGGCATTTTGTAATTAGAAGGAAAAAAAGTACTAATAACAATTGTCATTTGTAATTAGAAAAAAATTAGTTACGAATTACTATTATAATTTATAATTATAAAAACTGTAAATACGAATCACAAATGTAATTGGTAACGGTTTTTTTCTAATTACAAATTACACATGTAATTAGAATATTTTTTCTTTCTAATTACAAATGAAAAATGTATTTAGAATATATTTTTTTCTAATTACAAATGACAAGCGTAATTATAATTAATTTTTCTTTTAATTACAAATCTAATCAGCATCGATTTTTGTTCTCATTACAAACGACAAATGTAGTTTAAATGAATTGTTTTTTATAATTAACATAATTCACATTCCTCAAAATTCAGGAATTCAAAATGGCGGATCGAAATACAAAAATTTAGGCGATTCGCACGATAATTGGTATTAGGGGGTGTACGAGGTCGCTGGTTATGAATCCATCCTCAATTTCATAAATTCAAAATGGCAGATTGACGGACCCCGTGTGCAGCTCATTGATGCCATATGGCCCACATAGAGTATTTCGTGATTGGCTAGACTTGACTTTCGCAAAATTGGTACTCAGAGGTTTTCGCATTCTGCTGATTATAAATTAAAGGTCAAAATTAAAAACAGCGCATCCAAAATGGTGGTTTAACAGTGAAAATTGATTCAATTCGACTGAAAAGTGGCACTCGGAAGTTTTCGAAATTGCTGATTACAAGTCTGTCCTCAACATGCGTAAATTGAAAATTGTGGATCGATCATGGTGAACTACAATACAATCATTTACTCTATTCTCACTCCGCTCTCCTATCTCAAATAGTTCCGTATTTATCGTTTGTAGTTGCAGAGAAAGTAACTACAAACAAGAAAATGACGTAAAAATAATTTTTCAGCAATTTTAGACGGATATGTCTGTTTGTAGTAAAAAAAACTAAGTAACTACAAACGCTGCCCGGGCTTTCAAATTATTCGTAGTTGTTTGTAGTTCGGTTTTTATCGTTTGTAGTTGTAGAGAAAGTAACTACAAACGAAGAAATCACCTGAAAATTATTTTTCCACGATTGTGACAAGATAAGACCGTTTCTAGTAAAAAAAAAATACTAAGTAAATTCAAACGCCGCTCGGGCTTTTAAAATGTTTGTAGTTGTTCGTAGTTCCGTATTTATCGTTTGTAGTTGTAGAGAAAGTAACTACAAACGAAGAAATCACGTAAAAATGGATTTTCTATGATATTAGAAGGATTTGTTCGTTTGTAGTTGAAAACTAAGTAACTACAAACGACGCTTGGGCTTTTCAATCGTTCGTGGTTGTTTGTAGTTTCGTATTTGTCGTTTGTAGTTCCAGAGAAAGTAACTACAAAGAAGGAAATGACGTGAAAATAATTGTTCAGCAATTTGAGAAAGAAATGTTCGATTGTAGTTATAAAGGAGGTAACTACAAACGACGCCCGGGCTTCTAAAGCGTTTGTAGTTGTTTGTAGTTCCGTATTCATTGTATGTAGTTGCAGAGGAAGTGACTACAAACGAGGAAATTACGTGAAAAGAATTTTTCAGCCATTTGAGAAAGATGTGTCGGTTTGTAGTAAAAACGAAATAACGACAAACGCCGCCCGGGCTTTTAAATCGTTTGTAGTTGTTTGTGTAGTTCCGTATTTATCGTTTGCAGTTCCAGAGGAAGTAACTACAAAGGAGGAAATGACGTGAAAATAATTTCTCAGCAATTGGAGAAGGCAATGTTTGATCGTAATTATAAAGTAGGCAACTACAAACGACGCCCGGGCTTCTAAAACGTTTGTAAATGTCTGTAGTTCCGTATTTATCAGTTGTAGTTGCAAAGAACGTAACTACAAACGAGGAAATCACGTGAAAATATTTTTTCAGCAATTTAAGGAGGAAATATTCGTTTGTAGTGATAAAGTAGGTAACTATAAGCGACGCCCGGGCTTTTAAAACAGTTGTACTTATTTGTAGTTCCGTATTGATCGTTTGTATTTAGTTGCAGAGAAAGTAACTACAAACGAGGAAATCACCTGAAAATTATTTTTCCACGATTGAGACAGGATATGTCCGTTTCTAGTGAAAAAAAACTAAGTGAATCGAAATGCCACTCGGGCTTTTAAATTGTTTGTAGTTTTTCGCAGTTCCGTATTTATCGTTTGAAGTTGCAGAGGAAGTAACTACAAACAAGGAAATAACGTGAAAATAATTGTTCAGCAATTTGAGAAGGAAATGTTCGTTTGTACAGGGTGCGGCAGCATAACTTCCTTTTTTCAAAACTTAATAAAACCCATTGCATGAATCAGAACATTTTTATTTGTTTTTCAATTTGTTCCCGGATGTTGGGCTTCAGCTCTTGTAGGGTCCTTGGACGGTTCACATAAACAAGGGATTTCTAAAAACCCCATAGAAAAAAATCACAAGGGGCCAAATCGGGAGAGCCGGCCGGCCACTCCAAATCGCTCCTAATTGAAATGAGGCGCTCTGGGAAGTGTTCCCTCAAAACAGCCATCCTAGTCCTGCACAGTCGCCATTTTATAAGGATGGAAATGAAGATCATCATGAAAAATTCTCCTCATAGAACAATCGGAAAGTCCAAGGGCTGACGCATGTTTGCGCGCAGAACGCCGTGGTGATCGCAACATTGAAGCTCTCACTGCCTCAATGTTATGAGGTGATCTAATGGGCCGAGGGGCTCCAGTTCTTCGTCTTGTCGCACTTGCAGTTTGTCTAAACGTAGTGACCCACGTAACAATTGATTTCCGGTCCGATCCGTCCGGCACGCTCCTCACTGTTCCAACGCATAATGGCGATTGAACTGTGTCGGGATGAAACTTTAGAGTCCCCCCTTTCGAACGAGACCACTAGCGCTCCGTTACGACATCAACCGACTGAATGGCGCGCATTTTAAAGAAGGAAGTTATGTTGTCGCACCGCACAAAACGAACTACAAACAACTACAAACGACGCCCGCGCTTCTAAATCGTTTGTAGTTGTTTGTAGTACAGTGGTTGTATTTTCAGGTGATTTCCTCGTTCGTAGTTATTTTCTCTGCACCTACAGATGATAAGTATGGACCTACAAACAACTACAAACGGTTTAGAAGCCCGGGCGTCGATTGTAGTTACTCAGTTTTTTACTACTACCGGACCTATCCTTCCAAAATCGTGGAAAAATCATTTTCACGTCATTTCCTCGTTTGTAGTTACTTTCTCTGCAACTACAAACGATAAAACCGGAACTACAAACAACTACAAATAATTTAACACCCCGGGCGGCGTTTGTAGTTACTTAGTTTTTTTTTTACTACAAACGGACATATCCTTCGCACATGGCTAAAAAATTGTTTTCGCGTAATTTCCTCGTTTGTAGTTACTTCCTCTGCAACTATAAACGATAAATATGGAACTACAAATAACTACAAACGCCTTAGAAGCCCGGGCGACGTTTGTGGTTTTCTCCTACAAACGAACAAATCCTTGTAAAATCGTCGAAAAATCATTTTCAGGTGATTCCTTCGTTTGTATTAACTTTCTCTAAAACTACAAACGATAAATACGGAACTACAAACAACTATAAAAGTTTTAGAAGCGCGGGCGTCATTCGTAGTGAACTACTTTATAACTGCAATCGAACATTTCCTTCTGAAATGGCTGAAAAATTATTTTCACGTCATTTCGTCCGTTTTAGATACTTTCTATGGAATTACAAACGATGAATAGGGAACTACAAATCACTAAAAATAATTAAAAAGCCCGGGCGGCATTTGTAGTTACTCAGTTCTTTACCACAAACGAGCATATCCTTCCAAAATCGTGGAAAAATCATTTTCAGGTGATTTCGTCGATTGCAGTTACTTTCTCTGCAACTACAAACGATAAATACGGAACTAAAAACAACTACAAACATTTTAGAAGCGCGAGCATCGTTTGTGGTAAGCTACTTTTTTACTCAAACGATTATTTCCGTCTCAAATTTCTGAAAACTTGTTTTCAGGTTATTATCTCGTTCGTACTTACTTCTCTGCATCTACATACGATAAAAATGGAAGTACACACAACTACCAACGTTTTAGAACCCCGGGCGTCGTTTGTAGTTTGTAGTCGTGTCAAGACTTTGGCCTTTGTCGCATACCTCTTCTTCGTCCTCTCTGACTCGTTTGTCTGATCCTTTGACCAGCCGCAGCTGTCGATAGAGCATGCAGGGGAGTTCCATCCGTAATCAAAATCGAGTATGTTTCGGGCTGCGAAGGGCGCGCCCGCGGGACGAGCCGCCCGCCCCTCCGAAGCAACCGATGAAACACTATCTCTCCGTTGAGCAGGCCGTGCACTGGACCCTGCCTTCTCCTCAGTCGCAAGCGTTGAAAGTGCCACTATTGTTTTTCGTCTTGTTTTAGTAATTTCAACCATTTTTAGTCCCACAAATATGGTCGGAATGAAACGTCCACCCGTGCATTGCCGTCTTACCTCGGTAAGGGTATTTACTTACTAGCGGGAGAACCACAGGTATCCCGGACAGGCCATTCCCGATTGTCACCGTTTTCTCCATATTGGCAACCTCGCATCCGAAGGCACTGGTACTCACAGCTCGAAATTAAATGGTTGATGCGCTCTTAATTCGAGAAGCTCAATGCAATCCCAATACAGCGTTGCTAAACCGAGCCGGAGCTCTCAGGTTTAATGATTCTTTACCACCCTTACGCCCCTAAACCGCCCATGCAAGGTGACTTACACCAGCGGGGGGCCGAGTCAGGACAATTTGTTCGGTAGCTCCGATTGTCCGCCGACGTCGGGACTTGGGCAACCGAGCGACGCAGTCTATTATCAAGCCGCCATGCTGGCGCCGGCGGAACTTCAAGCCAAGGATCGCTGGCGCATGATTTACCGCCATATAGAGAAATTCCCCAACTCAATAAAAATCATGCTGGTGCACCATCTGCAAAGGTGTCGCTTGCTATTTCGAGGACAATACGGTCATGAAGATATTCCAACCCCAAGAGTCCTCGCCTTCCACCCTGTCACGGCATATACAGGCGCGGGTTAGAAGACCGGGGTTACGAATTCCGCTAGATGTTCATTATCTTGCGTGTGCCGAAGTCTAGCTGTTTAAGCTCGTCTCTACGCCATGTGACGATATCAATTTAATAGAGCAGAGTCTTGTTTTTCCCAGAAAGTTCAGATTTCGAAATCCCTCTGAGACGCCACCTATACTTGCTGCAGACCCGGGAAAAAAAGTTCATATCTGAATATATTTGAATCATATCTGTAGAATCAGATATGATCAGACAAGAAAAATGGCCATATCTGTTCATGTAGTGTCATGACAAATCATGTATGCTTATATCTGAGCATGTATGATCATATCAGAGCCATTTTGATAATTTCGAGAGCAGACCCGTCCATATCGCAGCAGGTCTAACCAGATCCAATCCCCAGGCAAGATCTGATCTTGTTGGACCAGATCTGATTTTATTGGGCCAGATCTGATCATGTCAGGTAGATCTGATTTTATTGTGCCAGATCTGATCATGTCAGGCAAATCTAATCTTATTGGACCAAATATGTCTGTCCGTATAAGAATAAAATACCGTGGATCCTAGTAGACCCGGACATCTATGAACAATAGACCTGCCCATATGATAGAATCATAGTTTATCTGAAGTATCAGACCAGCTATGACTCCGACTATATCAGAGCAAATCTTACCGTGTTGAGACAGATCAAATCTTGTTCGTGCAGTCATGAAGATATTAAAATGTTTACATATATAGAGCGGGGTGATTAACACGTCATCACTTGACGTGTTAATAATTAATAATATTATGGTAACTCACATGATCACATATAATAGTCAGGTGAGGTGCCATATCTGATCGGATATCGTCTCATATCCTCATATATCGTTTCATATATTTAGATGTTTTCATGTGTGAACAACTGAACTGCATATACGATAAGGTATGAGCGTATAAAACTTCGTAGGTTTTCTAGGTTTGGTATTGTATCTGATGGGATAAAATTTTATATGAACGGGCCTGCTCATATATCACATCATATATGTTTAGATATGGTTTCACGCTGCCAACTCGCCTTGGTACCTGACCAGATAAAAACAAATATGAGATCTATATAGCGGAGTCTGGTACCGTATTTGATCGGATATGATCTTATACGAACAGAGACGTTCACATATCACATCATGTATGTTCAGATACGAATTTACGGTACCAACTCGCCTTGGTACTTAACCAGATATAAACAGATATGAGTTCATACATGGTCAGGCCAGATACTGTATTTGATCAGATATGATCTTCTATATGCATATGTGATGTGGAATATGATCAGACCTAATCATATATGATACTGTAAAATGTCAGATATAAATATATCTGATACATATATGACAATATCTGAAACATATATGAACATATCCACTCAGACATGAACTTTTTTCCCGGGGAGGGCCTCTTTAACACCATCAGCGTCTTGTACAGAACGCTGACGACGCCAATATAACGGTAGGATCCTCCGGCGTTCAAGTGTTTAAAGACGCTTCCATCTACCAGCCGAACATCAGTCGCAACACCCTCCGCCATTCTTCTCCTAAGATGAGTAACACCTTCTGTCCTCCTCTCTAACAGCCACGCAGGGATTCGTACCATCTCATCGATGAACTGCAGAAGATGGGGGCCCGATGGGTATGGGTGCATGTGCATTCATCCCATTTAGTTCTTATGCATTTATACCAGTTAGACCCATCCGGCCCGGAAGCGGCGTGGTTCTTCATGCTACTCGGCGCCCTTTTTACCTCACCCCGCATGTCGGGAAGACATTCGTTACGCTGCTGCGGCTGTTGCCAGCGCAACGGGACGAACCGCCACAGAGCTGGAATGCTTTTATCAAAATGACTCTTCTCATTATACAGATTTTCCCATAACTGCTCCATCTAAGCAGCTGTTCGCGCTTTGTTCGCACAGACGCAGGTGGTTGGAACCAGCGGTCTGGGTCAGAGTGGAAGCGTTAGTTGTGGAGCGCTCGACCCAGACGCCTCTCTTTTCACTATTATTATTTTTTTAACACATTCAATTGCTCCGGGCAACGCACTTCTTCAGTTTGCACTAGGAAACATTCACGTACCTCCGGGGATTAGGCTTGATCTTCATCTACACCGACACAAAAGGGCGGCACTCGAGGCACCATCTCAGGGGGCCGGAACAAGACACGATGGCATTATTATTATTATTATTAAAGTTATTTTTTAAGTATCATTGTATAATTTTTCAATCGTTTTGCTATTATTGTTATTATTGTTCTTTACTTTATAGTTTCGATTGTTGCTTCTATTATTATTATTATTATGTTCACTATCATTGTATCATTTTTAATGGTTATTACTATTATCGTGATGATTTCTTAACGTCAAAACTAGGTTGCTGAAAAAAGTTCCATTTCTTTCTACAATTGTGCTTTTGTGCTATTAAGGGTTGAGATGCAGTCAGAATTTTCAAAAAATCGATTTTATAAACATTTTCTTGAAGTATGATGTTTCTAGAATATTCCCTGAAAATTTCAAGTCAATCCGATGAATAGTTTCGGGGATATCCCATGATTAGTGAAGGGGCGTCGGGTCCCCATGGCAGGTAGCGGCTGACAAACGCGCAAACGATAATACCCGGGAAGGCAGGATGCTTCGAAGACAACAACAAATTGATATTTTGGAAGCTTCCACATCGGCAGAAGCCCTATTGTATGGGCCAGGAATTGATGATTCGATGGAAGTAATTGTTTAATTAGTATTTCTATACATAAATCAAGTGTAACATTGGAAAACTCTTTCAGAAATTTTCAAAAATGTATTGCTCAAAAACTATGAACTTTAGCAAAATTTTATAAGGGATACTTTCGTTTTAAAATTGCCCAAAATGTTAAAAAATAATAATTGATCCCGAAAAACTTTAATTTTTTGAAAAATTGTTTTAACAATTGGATATAAACAATTAAATGCTCGAATTAACGGCAAAAAATTGTGATATTCAGATTCAGCGGATGAAAATACATGAAAAAAAGTTTAGCTTCATCCATCGAGCTCAACATTTTGCGAACATAAAATACCGTATCCACATCGAAAAACTTTAAACGCGTTTTTCTCGAAACTATGTTTTTTAAGTCGGTGACCACTATGATTCAAAAACTACTTGACGGATTTTGATGAAATTTGGTGTGCTTATTGATAGCATTAAAAACTAGTCCTTAATCGAAGATTTTCATTTTTGTTGAAAATTTCGATTTTTTTAACAATAAACGAATGATTTTTTGGTCGAAAATCGAAAGTTATCCGTCAGAAGCCGCCATTTTGTTAATTTTTGAAAAAATAGGTTCGATTAAGGACTAGATTTATTATTAAAGTAATGATTTTTTGTTGGTTTTTTTATTTCAGATGATCCAGTAAAATTTCATAATGGCCACCGCAAAGCACTACATGCCGAAGGGGGTCCGACAAAGATGGCGATATTGTTATAAATAATCAATATTTTTCTTTGAAAAATGGTACAAGTTGAAATATAACAAAAAAGTCTGTGTAACCACTTTTGTAAAACAAACTTAATTAATATTTAAAAAAATATATTGAAAATGCTCGTTTTTTCACGCCTCTGACTGCACTCACTCCTTAAAGCAGACTGGCAAAAAAATGTGAAAAAAATTTAATGATAATTATTAGTAGTTTTTATATCAGGAAAATTCGAATCGTCGACGCGGACGCGAAACGCCGCGCGATTGGCACTGGCGGTTGTGACATCACGATGTTATAAGCCATGGGTGGCCAACCTTGTCAGCATGCGGGCCAAATTTTAGTATTAATATTTCCCATACACCCATAGTAAATTTATATGATATGATATATAATAATATTAAAATGTTAGTATTAATATTTCCCATACACCCATATGAAATTTATATGATATGATATATAATAATATGATGTGTGAAAGTCGGCTTGTCAAGGTAAGTTCCATTAATTTGCCGACCACAGACATTTTTATAGTGGCAGAGTTTCTGAGCGACAATTCTCCATTCAACGCTGCAGAAATTCCTGAGGGCAAATATTGATTGTAAGGTTAAATTTTGACGAACTACTTTTCGTAGTATTCAAACGGAGAGAAATGGAAGAAGTCATGTATAACTTTATCGTTGCCATTTTGACAGAATACTAGTACTACACGAGTTGGGAGTGGCTTCGTGTGCAACCCTAGCGCCGCGTGGCGTTTGTATTTTTGCCGGCGCCGTCAAAGGCTTAGAAATTGTGGTTATAATATTGTGATAAATTATACAAACTAAAATCGCGTCTCAGGTGCATTTAATTTGTTTGGATTAAGGTATTCCTTTCACGAACCTGAATATTTAACACTTAACTGATTTTCGCCTTTTATAAAATAAAAATACTTGCCAGTATACTGATAAAATTTCAAACCAAGTTACTGAACCTTCAAGGGAAAATTACGACTCTAAAAATCGTCACATTTATACGCCACTTTATATAAATGACACGCTAGTCACATTTCTTTCTAATAATTTATACACTAAATAACTCTAGATGTCTGATATAAACTGCTCTAGGCGTGTCGAAAATTCGAAAGTATCCGTAACGGCATTAAAAGCAGGGGGTCACTGAATGTTTAAAGAAAATATTAATGATAATATTGGGAAAAATGTTACTAGCAAAATCTTTTTCGTAGCCGCGGCTTTTCAGCGAAAATTAAAAAATGTCTAAATCTACTAAATTCGCGCGAATTCTTTTATTCCAGTTCATCGTTGGGTATAATAATTGATTGTAGCTTTTTTTTTTATTAAGGCCCACCCTAATTTACCAATGATTTAGAGGGGTCCTGCTTATGCCTCCACAAAACACGGCCCTCCGCGAAAGGAATACCTCAAATCAAATTGTCTGGCCAAAAAACGGCCAGAAGCGTTTCCTTTCATCAAAGTGAAAAAACGTAAGGAACATTTTCGTAAAATGTATATTTTTGTTTACTTGAAATTTTGTTATAAGGCGAGAAAAATGAAGCTATACAATTGCTTTGATTCAAATTTAAAAAACATATATTGTTGCTGCACTTCTTTATAATACAATAAATTGAATTTTGTTTTCAGGCCGAAATGAGCATAATTTTGAAGACCGGCTTCGAGAGTATAACTCAGAATATCAATTTCCAACCTTAAACAAACCCAAATAATAAGGGAAAAGTATTGGTATCTGCTGAACACGTCAGGGACATAGAAGAGGTAAGGACAAATCATGACTAAGGTTTAAACTTGTGGTCATGTTTTGTGAATTATTAATTACATTTATTGTGAAAAGTTAATTAATTACAGGTATTGTGAATTATGAATAATTCGAGCTCGTGTCATAAGGTAACCCTCTATTTCTTTGACGCCTTACAAAACTTCAAGAAGGGTAATACTGCAGTTATCCGTTTATTGCGTTGTTCTAACTTCCAATTTGCCGCAGCGAATCGATAACATTTTCATTTATTATTCCATCCGGCATGTTTGCAATTTATTACTTACTAACTGTCATGCACCATTTTGAATAGAACAATATTTCAACCTTTATTGAAAAAATCCTGAACTACGCTGATACAGATTTGGCAGATAAAATGCAATAGATATTATTGCAATTTTTGTCCACTGCGGATGCAGCGTTCGATTTCATTACCCCCACCCTTTACTCTGCACCAAGCCAATAACATTGTAATGTCACACCGCGCGCAGCTAACTTTGGAATCGTCGGCGTGTTGTGGCGAGCCAAATAGAATGAGAATTTCAACATGCTATAATTTTGTTAATTGTTGTTCGAAAAAAATAAAAATACTTTTGTTATGAAAACTGCACATAATCTGTATGATGAAAAAAAAGTAATTTAATAATTTAAGTATGAAAATGACCGAATTAAATATTATCAAGTAATATCAACCGTTTCGTCGTTCACCGTGTGAATTTCCCAGACTCAGATTCGCTGCCCTTAACAATTCCCAGCCAAGGAGGGCGGGATCGTTACACAGCTCGATTATCGCCTGGATATTGCTGCCCAGTGGATTACCCCACATAACCAAGGAATCCTCCAGGCTCTCTGCAATTGCGACCATTTTTATTCTAATGGTCATCGTCGCTGTACTTGTTGCATTTCTCGGAAATTGTGCAATAGAAGAGAACTGCTTGAATATTGGTTTAAAAAAATTGTGTGATTTTCTCCAAGTTAATTTTGTTCTGTGTACCTTCGACGAGCCGCGGAGTATTCGCGATGATTTCCTCAGCGAGGAATTTCGCGACACTCTCGTTCTTGATGCGATAGGTGGCAACGATGTCGCCCACCATCTCCAACTTCCGGTCGCAATTGCTGCCCACTACCTCGTAGAGCAGTGGCATGGGATCCTCGAGGTTCAACAAGGATTGGTAACTCCTTCGTAGATAGGTCGCGAGTTTCGCGCAGAGCATTATTCTCGTGCCTGTCGCTGATCCACTCTCGAGACTCTTCGTCAAACGGTCTAACATCGAGAGCGTGTCCACTTGAATTTGGTCAATCAAAAAGTGCGAGGAGTCCTCGTTGACGCTCGGGCTCACCTTCGGTACTGGAATGGAGAACGTGGGATTTTTTTCGTAAAAAACTATTATATTATTGTAGCTTCCATTTGTACATCCCCTTATTACTTTCCCCACCGTAAGGTGGGGAACCCCATCTGGGACCCCATCACAGGGGGTCCTTCCCCTTATCACATTCCCCACCATATTCCAATTCACATCCTCACCTTACGGCCGCAGCCGACTTCTCCCTCTGTATTGCATTTACCATGACATTCATGGGTATAGGGAAATTGCGGAAAACCTATTGGGATCTGTCATATGGGCGGAGCCTAAACAACATGGCGACGAGAAGAGGATCGTCAAACGTAAACATTCGTGTAATCTAGTGCTAATTTCTGTGATATTATGATAAGTATTAGTGCAATTTGTGACAGGGCCGGTGCCAATCCGAAACAACGCAATTTTGTGGAACGCGAACGTATTTTGAAGGCAGGGCACATTTCAATATGTGGAAAATTAGCGACGTTGCGACGGCGGTGCTGCATATACACCGCAGTGAGCACACTTTCATGTCGGAATTCATTTTTTTATTTTCAAGGCTCTCCAAGCCTTTAATTGATCGGTTTTTTGTACATTTCCGAAATCATTTTTCACGTACACGAAACGTTTCCCTGCAATGGGAAACTTGTGGAAACGGACTTCTAACTCTTTACTCGAAGTGCTTTTGGAATCTTTCACAGCACAGTCAAGTGAAATTGGGAGTGAAATTGGGGGAGGGGGGGGGTGCAGGGAGATATATACGTTAGCATACGCGGATGGCATAGTGGCGATGGCGGAGAGAGAGGACGACATGAAAAATATGATAAAAAGGATGGAGGGATATTTTGAAAGGAAAAGTCTGGAGGTAAACGTAGGAAAAACAGAAATAATGAGGTGCAGGAAAGGAAGAAGGAGGCAGAAGGAGAAGGAATGGAAATGGAAAGGAGAGAGAATAGAAGAGGTGAAGGAGTTCAAATATGTAGGATACGTCTTTAAAAGAAACGGCGGTCAGGAGGCGCATATAAGGGACAGAGTGAGAAAGGCAGGCACGGCGATGAGACAGATTTGGGGAATAGGGAAAAGGAAATACGGGAAGGATGTAGGAAGGAGGATGTGGTTATTCCACACGATGGTGTGGACAATAATGGGATACGGAGCAGAAATATGGGGATGGGAAAAAAGAGAGAGAATGGGGGCGGTGCATGAGAGGTACATTGAGTGAGTTTTGGGGCTGGATTGGAGGACGCCACTATATATGGTCAGGGAAAAAAAGAAAAGGGATAAGATAAAAACGCGAGCAGGTAGGAAAGCATGAAAGTACGAGGAAAAACTAAGCCAAGGGGGAGGGCGAGGTAGCA
Source organism: Ophion ellenae (assembly GCA_963210295.1). NCBI lineage: Eukaryota > Metazoa > Arthropoda > Insecta > Hymenoptera > Ichneumonidae > Ophion > Ophion ellenae. The sequence continues at coordinate 24,790,345 of OY723386.1, forward strand.
AGGCTGTGTTGGGAAGAGATAAAGGAGAGGGAGATAAGCGAGAGGGCAAAATGGGAAATAGGAAGAGATTCACTTAGAAGGGAGAAAGGACAAAGAGAGGGGGCAAAGCAGGGCCGGGAGAACGAGGGGTACGAATAGAAGGAGAAAGAGGGAAGGGAAAGAAGGGAGCGGATAGAAAAACCGAGCTATAACAGATGATATAGAGAAATCAGGGTAGAGGGGATGCCAGAGTACCTAAAAGCAGGTTGGAGCGAAGAAAGGTATGTGAGGATGGCTCGATTTAGGCTGGAAAACGAAAGGAGAGAAGGGAGGTACTGGGAGACAGAAGAAGAGAGAGGATGCAGATGTCGCGGGGAAGAACGGAAGACGTGGGAGCATGTAATAGACAGATGTGAAGGGGGGACAGGAGAAGAAAGAGGAATAGGGGAAAGCATATAGGAAATACTGGACGAGAAAGGAGGAGGAGGGGCATGGATGAAAAGGTTAGAGAAAAGGAGGACGGAGAAGGAAAGAGAAATGAACACAGAGCGAAAGAAGAATGGAGTGAATGGAGGAAACGGAAGTCGGAGAGAGGAGAGATAAGTAGCTTAAGAATAACGATAATTTAGAATAAAGCGAAGGGGCGGAGCGAAATAGTTTTCAAGAGCATGGTGGATAGGATTAAGTAGAAATAAGTTAGATTAAGATGCATTGTAAGAAACGGAAGGCCTTGTAACCTTAGAGGGACAATAAAGATGTACATACACACAGCACATTTAATGTTCTTCCGATAGTTTTTACGCGGAGAAAACTTCGCGCACTCCATTTACACCGATATTATGTTTCTAATTGAAATTAAATACTTTTGTCGCACGGCTGCATGTAATTGCTATTGAATACCAGTCCGCGTGCGCGACATCCGTTTGGAACTGGAGCTACGTCACGCCCGTATTTTTTTTCCTGCGAGACTATAGACTGGGATTCGAACCCGCGACCTCCCGTATACTTCAGACGCAGACACGCTAACCACTAGACCAGCACACCGAGACGGACCGCACGAGACTTCGAACAGCTATGGGTTTTTTTTTATTGATTTGGGTTTTATAGGATTGTTCAGGTTTATTTGGATTGCTTTGGGATTATTTGGGTATAAATATATATATATATATATATTTTAGTATATTTGCTACGGCGAATGCTTCGCTTATTGTAGCTTCCATGTACGGGATATTTCTTCTTATTACATTTCCCACCCTTTTCTCCACCCCACATCCCCAAAAGATCCCCACCTTGCGGCCGCAGCCGACTTCCCTCTCTGTATCGCATTCACCATGACATTTTCTGCCATGGGTAGAGGGAAACTGCGTAAAACCTATACCAATACAGCCGGTCACGAGTTCGCTTCCCAGTCACGGAGGTAATGGCGTTTCGTCGAAAAATAACTCACAGGCTACAGCTCTACACACACGGCACACACACGCACCGGTCTGTGTGCACGACATCCGTGTAGAACTGGAGCTACGTCACGCCCGTCTTTTTATCTTTCTCCGAAACTACGAGACGGCGATTCGAACCCGCGACCTCCCGATGTGCTGATTTCAGAGGCAAGCACGCTAACCACTAGACCAGCACATCGGTTCTATTTGGGTATAAATATTTTTGAATGCAGTTTCAATGGAAATATTACAAACTATTTGAGTGTATTTGAGTTTGTTTGGGTATATATGGGACATCCTAAGCCAAATCGACCACTAATTAGAACCGACCCCTTTTGATTTGGCTGAAATTCAAATAAGTTATTGTTTCTTTCTAAAAACGCTTGTGTGATTATTTCTTACATAATCGGAAATATATAGTACGTTTCTAAAAAAATAGATTTTTTTTAAATGCTCATAACTTTCTGAATAGATAACGAAAGATCTTTTTGTGTTCACTTTTTTCTTCTGGAATGTACCTGACGAACATTAAAAAAAAAATCAGTCCCCTTCCACATCATTTTTTAGTTTTTCGATAGAAAAAACACGAATTTTTCAAAGTTCAACACATTTATTTTATTTTTTCTTAAAACAAACATAAGCTTTTTTGCCGCAAGACCCATCGTGATAAGGTTTAACATTCTATTTATTTTCTAAATTGAGTTTTTTTGGTCCTTGATTTTTTAAATCGATCTTTTGTTACATCCTAGCGAATGTCCCTTCTCTCATCTAGGTTTTTTTCATCTCGGTTATTCCTAATATCCTCATTTGCCATCCGAAGCGTATTAAACGTATAAATCTAAGAATAAGACGCGTAACAGCGTTAAACGGATCTTGCGTACGTTCCGCGAGCATATTCAAACTATGGCGATATATACACGATAGCAGCACCGCCACAGTCATTGACTTTTCCTATCACATTGGCTTTCAACAAGAACATGATCTCAGGCAAATATTCCACGAAAAGCCGCAGCTCAAAAAAACCAAACAGGCACTCACTCCAAAAACTTCACGCTAGCCATCCGTATGGGGACAAAGAGAAGTCTGCATGATTCGACCCGGTAACCAGAGCGGAGTATGAAAACATCCGGCCGTCCGAATCAAACGGTCGCCGCGCTATCGCGAATGACTTAGCGCGAATTTCGACTACACACCTCATGCACGTTCCGTTAACAAAGCGAAATTGCCCCTTCCACCAGCGCCATTACTTCCAAGAAGAGAAACCAAAGATTGTCCCCCACTCACTCTAAAAATTCGCATGCGAACCAAGAAGGGGCAGTGTGCAAAAGGTCAAAGCAGTCTCCCGTCAACTACCATCGACTCAAGTTCTTCTATCAAGTCTCAAACCCAGTCTCCCGTCAATCTTCATCAAATTCAGAACTTAGTCTTCCGTCAACCAATATTTCCGTCAACCGGATCACTCCCTATATCAAGTCTTAACCCAGAAGCCTAACGAATATCTCCGATTATCCTTCATTCGAACCGTCTTCATTTTTCGAGTCACAAAAGTTTTATTTTACACTTGTATAATTTCTATCATCGGTCCGTGAATATCAATCTCAATTCATCGACCTTGCGCGCCGTTCATATTTCTATCTACGCGTAGTGCCCGCCGTAGTAAACACGTCGAGTATACACACGACCAGCGTAAAATCCTGCGAGCGTCTTACCAGCAATTGTACCAGCGAGCGCACCAGGCCAAGAGCGAAGGCCCTTGTAACGCGAGCGTCAACAAACATCTACGCGAGCGACCGAGCGTCAATCACAACCAATGTAAGCTAACTTTACCTTTTCTTTTTGTATCATTCATCGTAGACCTGATCGCTTTAACCCGTCTAGTAATCTTATAAAAATAACTTCGTGTCAATTGTACACAAATTCTGTCGAATTATCCCTCAATATCAAAATATCGCGTCAATTCCTTAATTCTATTCTTTCCCACGCAGTAGCTCTGTTTTCCCCTCATCCCGTGCTATTGTGCTAGGCGTAGGCAACAAAGAGGGAAACGAAAATATTATGCTCTCATCCCTTCCGGATAGGACACTTTCTCCTATGATAAAATAATTTCAAATGGTTAATTCTATGATATTCAATACTTTGTATATAATATTAACAAATGAAAAAACCTTTCCAATAATTTTTTATCCTAACTTTTTTTTCGTAATATTATTGAGCTCTCAATTCATGAATTCCTACGTATACACTTCCGGGTTTTTACGTATAACCCTTCCCATTTGAACTCCCTTCCTATCACTCCCTACCTGCACGTCACTAGTCTAACCTAACGTCCATTGCGTCCACAGCCATCTTGAGCTACATTATACCGCATTTGCCGAGGGTACGGCACAACTGTGGAAAACCCGTACCGGTATTGACAGCTCTATATTTTTTTAATCTACACCAAGGCATCAGAAGTATTGCCCTTTCGCTCGCTGGTTGATGCGAGTAGATATACAATACAGATTATTATATAGATTATAGATTATATAGATTATATTATATAGATTCTGGACCAGTTTGACCTCATTGGACCCCGAGAACGCGCGGGAAATTCGAAAAGTGCTGAGTCATCGCGAAGCATCGAGAATGTTCTAAAAGGTTCTCGTCATTGGTGGGCGAGGGGGTGGAGGGGTGCGGGGTTTCCGGTTACAGGAGCTAATAATAATGATAATGATAATAATACATAATTGAGAAATGCGATAATAATAATAATGAGACGTAGGGAAGCAGACGTGGCCATCGCCCGGGCGAGCACAACTCCTTCGCAATAGCCACCGACGTGCCAGGCTAACCACCTAGCACGCCGAAAACTAGGTTCCAACTAGACCTAGTCAGGCCCTCCACAACCGGTTCCTCTCGAATGGGGACAAAGGATCAGTTGGTAGGGGCACCCGTATAGGACCCACGGCAACGACTACGGCTCGAAATCGGCGCCTCGAGTCGACGGAGAAACTCGAGGAGGACCTCATCCGCTACTGGAGGGATAGCGTACTGTCCCGGCAGGGTTACATGGCGAGGTTGCAGGCCCTGTGGAGCGAAGCGCACCCAGAGCTTGCACACCTCTCACAACAATATCTGCGAGACCAGGTCGCGCGCTTGCGACGACAAGGCTACGATCTCTTTTTACTACTACCAGAGCTGTCAGGCAGGCGCTCGTCCGCGCTTTCAGTGCGGAGGTCAGCCGGACGACCTCAGGATCGGTCCCCCTGGCAGTCGGAACCCCCCCGTTGGCGCGTCGACTTGACAGCGGACTGGGGAATAAGGAGGGAGAGAATCACTGGGAAAGTTTCTCTTCAGCCTGGTTGCCTAGAAGCGGAAAAGGAGTCCCTTGCGGCAGCAATTCCTGAGACTGCTGATCTCAGCTTGAACTGGTCTGTGTATCACGCGGCTGTTGAGGTGAAACCTCGGATACGCAATGATAAGGCGGCGTTCGTGGTCAAGACTTGGCGGTGGGTTGCACAGCTCCAAAATAAAATGAATAGAGCGCTGAGGCGGGCATCCCGTGTTCAATGTGTGTTAGACTTCATTACGGCGGGGAGCTTCATTACGGCGGAAATGCCGTCATCACACATTGAACAAAGCTAACCTTCTTATCGAGAAGTAACGCTACGTATAGAAGGGGCGGAACCTGGGGGTTGTGAAGCAATTCCTAGAGAGGCGGCAGATCGAGCGTTAGACAACGCCCTCTTCCGCTCTGACCCCGGCCGCTGGTTCAAACCACCTACGCTAGCCCCCGACAAAGCGCCAACAGCTGTTCAGGTGGAGCGGTTTCGGCGAAAACTGTATGGCGAGGAGGGTCATTTTGATGAAAGCACTTCAGCTCTGGGACGGTTCGTGCGCATTTTGCCGGCAACAGCCGAGTCAGCGTGGTGACTGTCTTCCAGTCACCTCTCACGGGGCGTCCGGCTTCACTGGCCCAGGTCAGCGTCACTGGGCGCTTCGGGGAGTAGCGCCCCCGAGGGCCGAGCTCCATCTAATTCCGGGGTTGGAGTGACGTGCCTCGGATGCGAGATTAACAAGATGGGAAAAACGGCGGTAGTCACGAGCGGCCTCCCCGGTGCCGTTGGGGCAGGCTCGCGGGTGTATTATAAGTTCCTTACCCCGGTAAGGCGGAAGGCCGGGGTGGACCTTTATGACCGACCACAATCGTGGGAACAAAAATGGAAACAATCAAAACAACAAAAATCAAAACCGGCACGGAACAGGCAACGACCAAAGGTGCGCAAACGGACAAGGCAATGGAAATAGGCATAGACTCAGTGAGACCAGGAATGTCGAGAAGTTCTAGCGTGGCGTCGATCGCTTCCAAGGAAGCTTGAAGCGCTCGCGGGAGGAACTCATTTTCGACAGTGATTCGACGGGGTCCCCCGGACGCGGGGGTACTTCGAAAACTCCTGCCGCAAAACGCAAGAAGGCTGGACCGAAGTCTAGGAAGAAGGCCGAGGGCTGAGTTAAGGAACCGTTCCTCAACCCGGCCGATAAGACACCCGTGGTGATGGAGGCGACAATTGCACCCGTGGAGCCGGAAAAGGCGACGGCAACGGCAGAGGAGGAGGCTTCCTTCGGAGTGACGCAGAGTGCGATTGAGGAGGCGGATGCTAGGGACATCGAGCTCTTTCACTGGATGGATGAGCAGAGAAAAGCGCTGGAGGACTACATGTTCCAGGACTCCATCCAGTTATCCAAGCCCGGGATCAGATGGATCCTGGACGTGATGGCGTCCTACGAGTTCTAGCTGAGGAGACAGCATCGGCACGCGTTAAGTACCGGGCCCTGGCGGCGAGGTTCGGAGTTGAGGCAGATTCGCTGCAAAGAGAACGTGACATGGCGCATGCGCTATTGGAGGAGGCGAAAAAGGAGGGTGAGAGGCGACTGGCGGAGGCCGAGAAACGCCTGGTGGAGGCGCGGAAGAAGGAGGACGAGACTTCCCGGCAGACGTACGCGTCTGCCGTCAGGAAAAGAGGACCTTCGGGCTCGACTGGTGGTGCGGAAGCACCATCGGTCGGGCCGGTCACGTTGGGGAGAAAACCTCCCCAACCAAGGGCGGTGGCGGAGGTGGTACGGCCCACCAATAAGTCCGACGATGGACCCGTGGAGGAGGTCCAAAAGGACCTCTTCCGCGGTCTCAAAGAGCACCGAAGCACCCTTAAGGTAGCGTCTGTCAGGCAGACGCAAAATAAGGGTGTAGTGATCAACGTCGCCTCGAACGAGAACGCCGGAGTAATCACGAGTGCAGACCTTAGCGGCATGAGCCTGACCGCAGTGATTGCCGCTAAGAGAAAACCGTCATTGATTATATACGACGTGGAGTCCGACGCTACCAAGGAAGACCCGAAGGGGGACTTCATTACGGAGAACCTCTTCAGGCACTCGAACAAGGAGAAGGCCTCTCTGAGGCAATCTCCTCCGAACACTGCTATAGGAACAAGCAGGGGCTGACCAATTGGATTGTTTAGCTGGAACAATTGGATTGTTCAGCATTGAACAATTGGATTGTTCAGCATTGAACAATTGGATTGTTCAGCTACCCATGAGGCTCATAGAAGGAGTCCTCAAGCGGGGGCGTGTGTACCTCGCTTGGGGCTCATATAGGAGCGCCGAGTATCTTAACGTTACTCGGTGCTTCAAGTGTCGTGGCTGCGGCCACATGGCGAAAAACTGCAGTGCTCCAGACCAGGTCTGTGAGCACTGCGGCTCGAACGATCACCTGCGGAGCACCTGCCCGGCTACTGCGACACCAAAGTGCGTCAATTGTACGCGGAGCAAGAGGACGGACGTAGCGCACACCGCGAGGAGCGAGCTGTGCCCGGAATACATCCGAAACGTAGGGTTGTACCGGGCGCAGCTAGACCCTGGCTAATCGAACTGAGGACTCGGACATCTATGCAGCGAAGTGCTGCGACAAGTGTTTGTGTTGTGACCGTTCTTGGCCTCGGCCCGCGAACGAGACGGTTTTTTGTCTTAAAGCGTAATGTAGACTGTGGACATCGTGACACTTTTGTGCGTGTATCGTCAAGTGTTTTTTTTTGTGTTTTCTGTTTTTACGCCACAAGACATTGGACTGTGTGAGAGGTGTGGGGTCATAGCCTCACGTTGTGACTGTCGCGGCCGGAGGGTTCCCGCAGTCTGATTCCAACGAGATGATGCCTGTGGAAACCTTGGTGAACGGCGACACCGCCGTTCCAGCTGGCCTACTACAGCCGTCGGGGCGGGACCCGCAAAGTGTAGTGGCACGATTATGTGCTACGAAGACCCCACCACTGATCTAAACTGGTACCATGGGGGCTGGGCAGCCACCGACGAGTAGTCGACCCAGCCAGTGAGGTTGGACTCGCCGTGGCAGTGGTTGGCCGTATGCTGGTCAGGAACCGTTAGTGGTTTCGACGTGGAAGTTGCGCACCACCAACTCGGATAGCAGCCTGCAGAGATGTAGAGTGTTGGAAACTCACTCGGCTTCACCAGTAGTTGCTGGAGGATCCGCATTCGAATGTAAACTGGGAGCCATGCATATGCTTGTCGCGTGTCGGGCGTATCCCGACCACTTGCTCATGGGAGCCGTGTAGTTAGGGTCGACGACTAGGTACTAAACGTTAAACTAAAGGACATTATCCGTCTTCCAGTCACGCCGGGTGAGGTGGAGGAGGCGGTGAGTAGCATGAGGAACCACGCCGCTTCCCGGGCTGGATGGGATTAACATCTTCTGGTGGAAGAAATTCACGTGCGCCCATACCCATCTGGCCCGCATTTTCTCGTCATTCATCGATGGGACGGTGCCAATCCCTGCATGGCAGACAGAGGGAAGGACGGTGTTACTCCCCAAAAAGGGGGATCTGTCTCGTCGGGAGAACTACCGCCCGATAACGTGTCTGAATGCGCTCCACGTTATCTTAACAAAGATAATTTATGAGCGTGTTCTGCGCGAGATCGGCCCTGCATGGCGGGAGATACACGAACAAAAGGGATCCAAGAGGGGGCTGGGAGGTTGTAAGGAGAACTGCTGGTGGACCGCTAAATCACGCAAGACGCGGTGCAGCACAAGCGTAACGTCTCAGCCGCTTCGATAGACTACTGTAAGGCGTTCGACACTGTCAGTCACAAACTGATTATACACCTACTCGAACGCCTTTCAGTGAGTCCTTATATAGTGGGATGCATTAAGCAACTCATGCCGCTCTGGAAAACGCGCTTCACAGTTAGGACTAGTGAAGGCAACGTGTCGACTGGAGTGGTGGGGTATAGGAGGGGGATTATCCAGGGAGAATCTCTCAGCCCCCTTCTGTTCTACGTCTCACTATTACCCCGATTAATCGCCTCACGGGCTGCACGCCGGTACGAAGCAGGGGCCCTTGGGGAGCGTGGGCGAGGGATCACCCATTTCTTTTATATGGATGACCTCAAGCTATACGCTCCTGGGGAGGGGCTTGAGCTCTTCGTAAACATCGTAGTGACGTACACGCGGGCAGCGGGAATGGACTTCAGATTGGACAAGTGCGCTGTTCTTCATCTCAGGAGAGGGAGAGCAGAGGGTGTCGCGGCTGATGTTCGGCTGGTGGACAGGAGCGTCTTCAAACACCTGGACGCCGCATGGTCTTACTAGGTGCGCAACTAAGTTTCCGGGTTTTTTTTTACTAATAACAAATCGAAAATTTCAAGACAAATACAAAAAATTGTTCATTCGAAGTATTGTCCCTCGCTATTTACACATTTATGCCACCTCTCTAGCAATACATAAATACCGCGACGATAAAAAGACGCGTCTTTGGACTGAAACCATTCGTCCAACCAACTTTTTACTACATCGTAACTAGCCAAGTGTAGCCCACCCAAGCCATGCGCCATCGACCGGAACAAGTGATAGTCTGAAGGGGACAGGTCTGGCAAATACGACGACTGCGGTAGCAGATCCCATTTCAGTGTTTTTATGGTGTCCTGGACGATGGAACTGCGATGGCACGGATGGCGTTGTCATGCTGCAATATCACACGTTCGTGTCTCGTGTCTCATTCAGGCCGTTTTTCGAGCAATCTGTTGTTCAAATTGATTGATTGTTGTCAGTAGCGATGCCCATTGACAGTTTCGCCCGGTTTCAGCAGCTGGGACGATTCCTTCTAGTCCCACCAATAGCAGAGCATTGTCTTTTTTCCAAAGCGATTTGGCAATGCCGTCGATGTTGACGTTTCGCCAAGTGAAAGCCACGATTTTCTGCGTTTGGGATTCTCGAAATATATCCATTTTTCATCGCCAGTATCAATTCGACGCAGGAAACTCTTTCTGTTCGGCCACAAAAGCAAAATTTCGGAAGTAGCTCTTCGATTTTCCATTTGTCTCTCAGTCAACTCATGCGGAACCAGTGCAGCCAGATCGCGCGCAAAAGTTACTCCCTCTCTAGTCTCTTGTGCGCCCATCACACAATCATAGTAGCGCGTGTCCGTGAGCGAGCGACGCTCGGACGTTTTCGTAAAGAGCCGAGCGCCATCGAAGTTTCCCGACCGCGCCTTCGGCAGCTACACCAACACATGGGCGCTGAGCACGTGCATGTGCGGCCAAGCCGAAACGAAGGCTTCGAGGGAAAAAGCAATCTGACTACGACTCGCGCGTGACGTCACTCGACGGCACGAGCGAGGCTTTTAGATGATTTCAATGCTTATTTAGCTCTTGACACACTCTGATCGCTTATTTTTTTTAGTTTATACGTTAATTTAAATATAATAATAAATCTAAATTACAACTTATTTATCTTCTAAAATATTGTTTACGCTTTACTCACACCCATCCTTATGCCAAATAAATTATAATTTATAATAGTGAGCGGAAATATATTTATATTCGTATTAATATATTCATTCTCATAGCTCTCATATGAAAAACACAAAAAAAAACTTCAAAACCTTAGATTTCAACGAACCAAGAACATACATCTTCACATTTTCAATCATGACGAATTTTTAAGAACAATATCATCACAAACACATCTGAACCAAAACAATATACATCGCCTAAATTATCAAAACATAAATCAAACAACACAAAATTACAACATCTTATACTCAACTCTTACTAATAGAAAACAGAACACAAATAACAATCTTTCCACTGATCCTCTGAATAATATAAATTCGACAATCACATTAAATAAAACGAAAGAATGGCTTATAAATCTCTCCAACATTGATATTCCGCTACACATTTCCACATTCTTGTCTCTAGGTGAAAAGTTTTGTTTTCCTTACCTCAAAGTCTCAAACATAAAAACTCATATCCACAAATCAATCTCCGAACTTGAGTCCAAATTAAATTTTGTACTCGACAAACCTAGACAAATCGAAATTAGAACCAGATTCACTAAAATCTTAAACAAAATAAATATTCCAACAACATTTTTCAACACTAATTAAATTATAAAATACACGTCCTCATTCTTAAAAAACAACCCTCAACTTTTAGTTACACGAGCTGACAAAGGAAATTCAACAGTCATTCTTAACAAATCAGATTACATTACAAAAACTCATAATTTACTCGCAAATTCCTCAACATACAAATTAACAAATAGAAATCCCATCAACACTCTACAAAAAGACATTAACAATATTCTCTCCAGATGGAAAACCCTAAAAATCATTGATGAAACAAAATACAAATACTTAAAAGCTGAAAATTGCAACCTATCTCGTCTTTATTGTCTGCCAAAAATTCATAAAAATAATTATCCACTTCGTCCAATAGTATCATCAATAAATAGTCCAACACATAAACTAGCTGAATTTATACAATCTAAACTTTCTAAATTAATCAATATGACTAATTCACACGTCAAAGATAGTTTCCACCTAAAACATTCACTATCTACCGTCTCAATTCCACTCACCTACAAATTGGTCTCGTTTGATGTTGTTTCTCTCTATACCAACATCCCATTACAACTCGTTATTCAAAGCCTTCAAAAAAGATCAAATCTATTTTCAAAAACATTTCCTTTAAACGAAATAATTAAAGCCATAGAATACATCATGTTATCAACTTTCTTTACATTTCAAAATAAAATTTACCAACAAATCTCAGGGTTACCAGTGGGCTCACCTCTGGCTCCAATACGATGTAACATCGTCATGATTGATCTTGAAACAAATTGTCTGGAAAAATTAAAATTTTCGTTACCACTATATAAAACATATGTTGATGATATTATTATTGCTCTACCAACAGACAAAATTGAATCCACCAAAAAGATTTTTAGCTCATATAACTCAAAATTACAATTTACATCAGAAAATGAAGCAGATAAAAAAATCCCGTTTCTTGATATACTTTTAATCCATAAACAAAAGACCGCTTATTTTATTAGATTGTACGTTAATTTAAATGTAATAATAAATCTAAATTACAACTTATTTATCTTCTAAAAAATTGTTTACGCTTTACTCACACCCGCCCCTATGGCAAAAAAATTGTAATTCATAAAAGTAAGCAAAAATATATTTATATTCGTATTATTATATTAATTCTCAAACTTTCATCAAGCGATAAAGCATAGAGATAAAGATAGATGATTGACTTGTTTTTGGGGATGATGCTTTATCGCGTGATGAAAGTATGAGAATGAATATAATAATACGAATATAAATATATTTCCGCTTACTTTTATGAATTACAATTTTATTGGTATAGGAACGGGTGTGAGTCAAGCGTAACCAATTTTTTAGAAGATAAATAAGTTGTAATTTAGATTTATTGTAGATTGTACGTTATAATTAACGTACAATCCAATAAAATAAGCGGTCGGAGTGCGCGATAAATTTTTCGACACTAAAAGATAACTAGTTAAAATAATAATGATAACTAATAAAAATAATCAAATAAGAATTAATAGTAATAATAATTTTAAAAAAAAGCACTGAGCACGGGGAACGTTCCCGCGCCCCTGCGGACCGAAGCCAGGAACGCTACTAACGAGACCATCTCATCGCTTGTAGAATATGTGCACTTTCTGGTACTGACGATTCGCGGCCGGATGGATGATTGGCTTGTTTTTGGGGATAATGCTTTATCGCTTGATGAAAGTATGAGAATTAATGAGTCATTTATTTCCAAGGTCAGCGACGGAAATAAATAATGCCGTCCTACGTTCCGACCCTTTGGGTCGAGTCCTCTTCAGAAATGACATTTTTCTCTATAAATTTTGATACATAAATTTTACAAATCAAGTTTAAAGGAATTAAATACACGAATGTTTTATGTTATGATTGTTTTATAAAATTATTGTGTCGTTTTATAATAACTTTTATGTTAATTTCGTTTTGGTTATACCCATATTGATTTGGTATGCATAAGTTCTTGTATTGCGTTAATTCTTCTTATTCATCGGTGTTTGAAATGAGTGATGTGTGAGAGTGTGGTTTATTATACTATGGAGTTATAAAGAAATGAAATATGAGAAACGACTAACCTCGATGTTGTTGATGTTTCTAGCTTTTGCTTATATTTGGAAGGTTATTTCAAACGACAGTATTTATGGAAGTAAATACTGTTTTGCTGGAGATCAATAAATGGAAGAATTTATCGTTTTTAGCGATTTTTAACGTCTGTAAGGGATTCATAATTATGAGAAAGTTTTGTTTTGATTGTGAAAATTTAATGTACGTGATTGATTTAAAAGAAATTTTAATAGTGTATAAAATGACTGGTGCGATGGTCTAGTGGTTAGCGTGCTCGCCACTAAACCAGCGGACCGGGAGGTCCCGGGTTCGAATCCCAGTCGCGTACATTTCGTCGTGAAATGTTTTTCTTCGGCATTTCGCGGCGAAATAAGACTAGTTCGACGACTGGGGGGCGAACTCGATGACCGGCTGTATTGGTATAGGTTTTCCGCAGTTTCCCTATACCCATGACAGAAATGTCATGATGAATATAATACAGAGGTGGAAGTCGGCTGCGACCGCAACAGGGGGGAACAGGGAGAAAGATGGAGACAAAAAGGAGTAAAAACAGTAGAGGAAAGAACGGTCATAATGATGGGAAAAAATAGGTAACAAACGCGAAAAGCGTGTACCTAAGGAAAAACCCAAATAGTGTATGAAATGACTGTGATGATTACCGATTGAGTTTAAGATTTTAAACATTTTCTTCCAAAATAAACAAAAACTCGAAATTTCCATTTCTCAGTTACATATTGAGTTGTGTGATCACGGAGAGTTCGAGAGAAACTGAGTGGTGTCTTAATTTCGTGAAGCTTATAAGAGTCTTTATTTTGCGAATCGGGAAAGAAAGATCCTTTAGGCAGTGACGTGTCAAGAGAAATAAAATTGGTGCGTCATGTCAAGGGTATTTAAAATTAAATTATAGTGTCAATAATTTAAAAAATGTTATGTCAAGTAATCTATTGTAAAATATTTTAATAGTTATATAATAGAGTTATAGATCGAGCTTAGTTTTTGTATGTCAGTTCTAAAATTTATGGCGTTGGAGTGTGACTTAATTTGGATCATTTCTAGGGTTAGTCTTTTTTGAGCCAATGTTCATTGTTTAAAATTTTTACATAGTCGAATTGAAAGTCATGTTTTTGTTCTATTGCATGTTGTGCTAAGGCTGCGTGTATTGTGGTAGTATGTTTTAGGCTATTTTTATGTTCTTTTCTTCTGGTTTCAAGGTATCTTTTGGTTTGGCCGATGTATGTGGCATTGGAATCCTTACAATCGATTTTGTAAACTATGTTGGATTTTTGGTTGTTATTTATTTTGTCTTTGGTGGAGCCAGTAATCGATGAAATGTTGTGTTTATTGTTTGTGACTAATGCTATGTTGTATTGTTGGAAAAGATGAATTGGTTGATGATGGATGTTTTTTGTGTAAGGAACATTTATTAGTCTGGAAGAATCAAAATTGTTGTTATTTTTTTTTTGATTATTCATTGTGGAAAGCCGATGTTTTATTATTTTTTCTGTGAAAGAGATCGGATAGCAATTTTGTGTCATCGTGTTACTAATAAGTTTGAGGTTTTCTTTGTGAAATGAAGGATAAAATCATTTTATTGCTCTGTCAACTAACATGTAAATTATAGCTTTTTTGGGAAAGTGGGTGGTGTGAAAAGAAAGGGGGTAGCCGGTTAAGGGGGGTCTGACGGCCCCCACCGAGTTTGATCGAATCGACCCAAAAACCTGAAAGAGGGCTGAAAAACAAAATTTTAGAGATATTTTTTAACCCCCTAAACCCTTATGAAAACACCATAAACGCAAAAAATGCGTTTTTTTGATGTTTAATTTTTTTTTGAGCTTTCAAATGCATTTTAAAGCGGTTTTAACACAACCAAAATTTTGTTTCAGATGTGTAGACATGCCCTGAATTTTTCCAGATTTTTTCGTAAAGTTAAATCATGTGCAACATAATTTTAATGGCAAAAAAACCGTAAAAAATCGTCATTTTTTGTATTTAATGCTATGGTTTTTATTGACGTATTAATGGTAAAAAATCGTGCACCATAGCATAGAAAGCTACTATCTTCCTCTACAAAATGACGCTAATTGGGCTCAATTCGGTCGTCTCTAGCGTCCGAAAATCAAACTTGAATAAATTCCGTTTTTATAATTTGAGCATTTTCAGTTACGAAAATGACACAAAATCATATTTTTCAATTATTTTTTTTAATAAAAGTACATTTTGGGGTTTCTGAGGTCGCCGATTACAAATTTGATGTCAAAAATTAGTTTTGTCACATGACAGCTGTCAAAACGAAGAAAAAATATTTTAATTTTTGAAATTTTTTAAAAAAGCTATGGGAACGATATTAATAAGGATTTTTTAGGTCGCTGATTATAAATTCATTCTTATACACGAATTTTTAATCGTAACAGCTGTCAATAGTTATATTAACAAACAAAAAATTACGTATTATTCAGAAAAAAAATTTGGAATTCCCCGACTAAACTGTCACCTGGCGGAGAAAATCCCAACTTGTACCTTATTAAGCCACGTACCCGAGTGCCTAAGGCCACCGTACCCACGTGGGCCTTAGGCTCGTATGCCCCTCCGCACGGTACTGCGCATGCCCACTACGCACTGACGCATCGAGAACGCCGCTCCACGCGGTCTCTCTTTCTCTCTGTGTTCAGCCGCCGTCCAGTACACACGTCATGCGACGCGCTCTGCTCCGTTAAACAAATCTATTTGTTTTGTTAACAGCGTTTTTTTAATTTATCGTTTAACCTGCCTATCTCAACACGAAGTGATTGAAGCAGTATTCTAAGGTGAGTTTGAATATCAATTTAAATATCAATCAACATAAAAATTGATTTATAATCATAACCTCAATCTACAATCGTTTGCCTCATAGTCGACTTGAAATCGTACAGAAGGTGGCCGTCAACTTCAAGTTGTTGTTTAGTTCACTCACATGAAAAGAATTTAAAAAAAGCAAAAAAAAAAACAAAACTAAGACGAAACGATATTTCAATAAAAAAATGATTTGGAATACAATAATTTATTTCTGTTTTGTTTACCGATGTTTTCAACATTTTTTTTGTTTTGATTTACAATTTTTAATGTACTTTCGATTTTCGTTACTTTTGTTCTATTTGTTTTTTTAATTATGGTTTTTTTTTATTCCGGGTTTCAGTTACTTTTTTCATTTTTTTCAAAAAAAAAAAAATAATTTGTTAATCATAATAAAAAAAATAACAATGTTCTTTTTTTTTCTTTAGGAAAAACTGTGCGATGCCACCGAAAAAACGAAAATGTACGGCTGGTGAAAGGTGCATAAGATGCAACAGATTGTTGCGTTATGATACCGGAAAACAGAAGTCCATTTCTTCAGATGATGACGTACACTTATATACTAAACTACTAGGTAAACGAGTAGAGAAAGGTGACGTTTTATGTCATCTGTGTCGTTCCGCAATCGCTAAATCCCGAACGGTTTCACCATCGACGAGCAGTGATTCTGATCCTGAAGAAAATCTTCAGTTGGATTTTAATCCCGAAGAAAATCCTCTGCCAAACGTCAATCCCGAGGAAAATCCTCTCCCAGATGTTGATCGCGAACAAAATTCTGTCGATCCTGTAGAGAGACATTCATCAACACTCTCCAATTTGACAGTATCAGATGACACAGAACAATCTTCGGAACAGTCTTCGCAACAATTGTCACGGTCGGAGTCTGGATCTTCCACAGGACAGTCATCACAATCTTCTAAGGACCCTCCTTACGTTCTTCGTCCAAGAGAACCGGACTATGAAATGATCGAGATGCCTTTCAACAGAGTTACCGCGACTCACAAATGTTGTTGCGTATGTCTTACTCCAATTACGACATCTCCGGTTGTTCCGTTTAAAGCGAGGTTACAGGTATTTATAAGTTCACGAATTTTCATTCCAAAAGGCAATCGCTGTTGTCCTGTACATCTTATCAGTGAACGTATGTACGTTGACGAAATTTCAAACTTGAAAATATTTTCGAATACTTGTACTATCAGTTCTCAAGAGTTGGCATTATTTTTGGATGCACTGTCCAAAAAATGCGACAACAGTATTTTAGACAGAGTAGATGATTACAATTTATCGGCAGAGCGCATAAAATCGCTAACTGGATACACAGTTGCAGAAATCAAGACTCTAAAAAACATGTTGGTCACTTTGCGAAATTCTCAAAATCGCAGTATTAATCAAGCTCTTTTAATATTCCTTTTTAAATTAAGAACTGGAAATTCCAACACAATCACTGCGTCAATTTTCGATATCAAATCTGAACAACTAGTATCTGCTTATTGCAAATCGGTTTTGGATTCATTCGCGAAAGACGTCTTTCCACTTCGTTTCGGAGCTCGGGCATGTTCTCGCGAAGATTTAATTGCTAATCACACGTCGCCTTACGTAAAAAAATTACACGGATTTGAAGATCGCCTGCTCTTGATTGCTGATGGTTCATACCTTCGACACCAAAAAAGTAGTAATAATTGTTACCAAAAAAAATCTTTCTCTGGTCAGAAAAAGTGTCCACTCTGTAAACCCTTCACAGTTTGTGCCACAGATGGATATGTAATAGATGTTTACGGACCGTACGAAGCAATTGTGAATGATGCGAAAATCTTACAACATGTACTAAGTGATCCGAACGGCTTGAGATCAATCCTCAAAAAAGGGGATGTTTTTATACTTGACAGGGGGTTCAGAGACGTCAAAGATTGGTTAGAATCTCAAGGGTTCGTTGTGTTGATGCCAGCGTTGAAAGGCAAAAGAAAGCAACTTCCAACAAATGAAGCAAACGAAAGTCGATTTGTTACGAAATTGAGGTGGGTGGTAGAGGCTGTCCACGGTATAATCGGTAGTAAATTCAAACTCTTGCATAATCAGTTTAACAACAACATGTTGGATTCAGCGATGCTTTATTGCAAAGTAGCGAATTTTTTGGTTAATGAGTTTGGAAAAAGACTGAATTGCGATACCGATTTACAAGATCAAATTGCCGAGCAAATGTTGAAAAGAAAAGACGTTGACAATTCTTTAGCGAAAGTTGTGGAAGAACAAAACTGGAATAGGAAGAAAAGGATCTTCAAACCGTTAACATCAAATGACGTATTAGACTTTCCGGAAATGACAGAGCAAGATTTGAAGATCCTTTTCACTGGCTCGTACCAGTTATCGCAAACTGTTTCATACTTAGCTGAAATGTATACCGAAGAAGGACTTTTGAATATGCAATACTTGTTGGAGGACGATACTATTTTGAAATGTGAAGTTAAATCAAGACATATAAACAAGAAAGTATACAGATGTTACGTTCACTACGACCCTAACAGTATTGGATATAACGGTATAAAAAACTACGTATGTGATTGTGCAAATGGGCTAAGAACTGTTGGTTGCTGTGCCCACGTTGCAACAATCATTTACTTTTTAAGTCATGCACGGTATTTGTCCAAAATCATCCGCCCAGCTCAAATTCTAACGAATCTATTTCACGTTGATAATGTCGAACCTGTTATTGAAGAACACAGTGACGAAGATTAACAACATAACAATCATGTTGCAATGTATGTATTACTTGTGTCTGTTTAATGTATATATTAGATGAATGTATGTAATATTATTATAAATAAATAGATTTTTTAAAATACAATGACTTTTAATTATTGAAAAAACCGAAATAGCAAATACCATTTTCATTTGATGACATGTGTAATTTTTTTTTTTGTTAGCTGTTTGACATCAAATTTGTAATCGGCGACCTCAGAAACCCCAAAATGTACTTTTATTAAGTAAAATAATTGAAAAATATGATTTTGTGTCATTTTCGTAACTGAAAATGCTCAAATTATAAAAACGGAATTTATTCAAGTTTGATTTTCGGATGCTAGAGACGACCGAATTGAGCCCAATTAGCGTCATTTTGTAGAGGAAGATAGTAGCTTTCTATGCTATGGTGCACGATTTTTTACCATTAATACGTCAATAAAAACCATAGCATTAAATACAAAAAATGACGATTTTTTACGGTTTTTATGCCATT
The DNA here is from genome assembly GCA_963210295.1 of Ophion ellenae. Taxonomy (NCBI): domain Eukaryota; kingdom Metazoa; phylum Arthropoda; class Insecta; order Hymenoptera; family Ichneumonidae; genus Ophion; species Ophion ellenae. Next base: position 24,809,295 of record OY723386.1, read on the forward strand.
AAAATTATGTTGCACATGATTTAACTTTACGAAAAAATCTGGAAAAATTCAGGGCATGTCTACACATCTGAAACAAAATTTTGGTTGTGTTAAAACCGCTTTAAAATGCATTTGAAAGCTCGAAAAAAAATTAAACATAAAAAAAAACGCATTTTTTGCGATTATGGTGTTTTCATAAGGGTTTAGGGGGTTAAAAAATATCTCTAAAATTTTGTTTTTCAGCCCTCTTTCAGGTTTTTGGGTCGATTCGATCAAACTCGGTGGGGGCCGTCAGACCCCCCTTAACCGGCTACCCCCTTTATGAATCTGCCTGACCAGGTTGGTTTCCTATACCAGATTGTGATAATTGAATTTTGTTTATGGATTAAAAGTATATCAAGAAAGGGGATTTTTTTATCTGCTTCATTTTCTGATGTAAATTTTAATTTTGAGTTATATGAGTTAAAAATCTTTTTGGTGGATTCAATTTTGTCTGTTGGTAGAGCAATAATAATATCATCAACATATTTGTTATATAGTGGTAACGAAAATTTTAATTTTTCCACACAATTTGTTTCAAGATCAATCATGACGATGTTAGATCGTATTGGAGCCAGAGGTAAGCCCACTGGTAACCCTGAGATTTGTTGGTAAATTTTATTTTGAAATGTAAAGAAAGTTGAGAACATGATGTATTCTATGGCTGTAATTATTTCGTTTAAAGGAAATGTTTAAAAAAATAGATTTGATCTTTTTTGAAGGCTTTGAATAACAAGTTGTAATGGGATGTTTGCATAGAGAGAAACAACATCAAACGAGACCAATTTGTAGTTGAGTGAAATTGAGACGTTAGAAAGTGAATGTTTTAGGTGGAAACTATCTTTGACGTGTGAATTAGTCATATTGATTAATTTAGAAAGTTTAGATTGTATAAATTCAGCTAGTTTATGTGGTGGACTATTTATTGATGATACTATTGGACGAAGTGGATAATTATTTTTATGGATTTTTGGCAGACAATAGAGACGAGATAGGTTGCAATTTTCAGCTTTTAAGTATTTGTATTTTGTTTCATCAATGATTTTTAGGGTTTTCCATCTGGAGACAATATTGTTAATGCCTTTTTGTAGAGTGTTGATGGGATTTCTATTTGTTAATTTGTAAGTTGAAGAATTTGCAAGTAAATTATGAGTTTTTGTAATGTAATCTGATTTGTTAAAAATGACTGTTGAATTTCCTTTGTCAGCTCGTGTAACTAAAAGTTGAGGGTTGTTTTTTAAGAATGAGGACGTGTGTTTTATAATTTGATTAGTGTTGAAAAATGATGTTGGAATATTTTTTTTGTTCAAGATTTTAGTGAATCTGGTTCTTATTTCGATTTGTCTAGGTTTGTCGAGTAAAAAATTTAATTTGGACTCAAGTTCGGAGATTGATTTGTGGATATGAGTTTTTATGTTTGAGACTTTGAGGTAAGGAAAACAAAACTTTTCACCTAGAGACAAAAATTTAGATTTATTATTATATTTAAATTAACGTATAAACTAAAAAAATAAGCGATCAGAATGTGCGATACATTTTCTTGTATGCATTAATAACGCAGAGTCAAGAGCTACATAAGCATTGAAATAATCTAAAAGCCTCGCTCGTGCCGTCGAGTGACGTCACGCGCGAGTCGTGCTCAGATTGCTTTTTCCCTTGAAGCCTTCGTTTCGGCTTGGCCGCACATGCACCTGCTCAACGCCCATGTGTTGGTGTAGCTACCGAAGGCGCGGTCGGGAAACTTCGATGGCGCTCGGCTCTTTACGAAGACGTCCGAGCGTCGTTCGCTCACGGACACGCGCTACTATGATTATGTGATGGGCGCGCAATAGACTAAAGAGGGGGTAACTTTTGCGCGCGATCTGGCTGCACTGTGCGGAACCCACTTTCCTTCCTTATGAATTTTTCCCATGGCGTACAAACGTTTTGAAATACATTGCCGAGTCACATTTAATGCCTCGGCAAGTTGATCTTCTGTTTGAGTGTCATCTTCATCCAATAACGCTTGCAGATCGGCGTCCGCAAATATTTGCGGTCTTCCCGAGCGCTCCTTGTCCCCAGTCTCAAAATTGCGACTTTTGAACCGCTCGAACGAATCTTCACACGTTGTTTTTGATGGTATATGTTCGCCGTAGGCCTCCTCAAGTAACCGACGTGCTTCTGCTGCTGTTTTTTTTTTTAGGTTGAAGCAGAACAGCAATGCTTCCCGCAAATGCTGTTTATTTGGCATAAACTGTGACATTTTCGAGGTTAGAAAAAAGGTCGTTGTGTTGCAATATTTGTTTATATTACGACTGGGTGTTATTAACAGATGTCCTAGCCATAAAGACACCCAATTTCAGACCTGTATGCCAACTACATGTGTCGCTAGCGCCACCATCCATGTGTGAAACCCGGGAACTTATCTGCGCACCTAGTAATACTCTGCGCAGTGCAATCGAGTGTGATCATGATGTAAATTTTGAGCCTGGAGATTCGTTTGGGCATCTACTGAGCTTCACACCACGTACATTGGAAGCGAATAAAAGACACCAATCTGATCTTCCAGTAGCCATTTTCAAAGTGAACGGCCTACGCGTTGAGTGCAATATTACCGCTGGTACCTATATTAACGAACAAAAAGTGCACACTATTCACGAATTTTTCCCATCCGTCCCCCCAAGATATAAGATCATTGAAGGTCCATCACATGTCATTTATCTACCAATCACAAGCCGAACAATAGACACAATACAACTTCGAATAGTGGATCAGGACGATGACTTAGTGAATTTCCGCGATGAAGTAATCACAATACGGTTGCATATAAAATCTTAATGGGTATAGAGTTCAATAGAGTCACTAATAACACTAAACAACCATGGGTAAAAACAATCAGTCGTCGGCCAGCACCCAAAGTGCTCACACCTCAAAACGTGCTACTCTTGAAGAATTTGGGTCTGAAAGTGCGTGGGGACAGCGTGTAAAACATTACTGATTTTATGCTCTGTGCATCTGCTGCGTGCAATGGAAGAAGAAATCGCAAACATTCAGAAGCCCGTAGTCTTTGACGAATCCATCATACATTGTGAGATTCACGCTCATCAACCATATGCATCTTCAACCATCAATAACAGCAATGAAATACGTATTGCCATAAAAAATCAAGGTCTATCCATCCTGCCAAGCAAAACTTCCATACACATACATGGAAAATTATCTAAGCGTGATGGGATGCCAACCGCTGCCACAAGTCTCGTCAACATGCCATCTGCCATTTGTGTGAAGAAGTGCGATATGACTTAAATGCCCTAGAAATCGATCATAATAACAATGTCGGTATTACGAGTGTAATTAAAGGATATTCGTCTCTCAGTCCTGCTAAGAGCTCTATGCTCGAGAACACGGGATGGCTCGATGTTTAAGAGATGAAGCAGATTGTTGATGTTTCGGGAAATTTTGATCTGTGTATACCGCTCACTATACTGCTCGCATTCGCCGAAGATTATCGAAAAATTGTGGTCAATTGTGGTAAATTGTGGTAAATGATGAAATGAATGAGGACTGATGATAATGACATCATACAAACAGCTCCCGAAGACTACAAACTCGTATTGCACCAAATCGACTTGTACCATACTTACTTGTACCATATGTAATAGTGTCAGATCAACGAAAAATTCAACTAATAAGGGAAGGTTCTGCCTTGTTGGGCCAAACAATGTTCGATTTTTCACCAATGTTTTATGCGAAAAGTATTAAATATAGAATGTTGATATTTGGTATGTTGACTACGCGGTCTTTATTGAACATCAAAATATTTTTTTACGTTTGACAAAAGACGGTTGTGGGAGTAGTAGGAGCCACGTATATCGGTGCGCGGGCGATGACATTCTTCGCTTGCGGAAGTCCTAAGTCCCGGACAGGTGATCTGATGCAAAAAAATCAAACAAATTTTTACTTTGTACAGTATTGTGTATAAGTTGACCTAGAATCACGAAGAAAAATTGAAAAATAAAAGCATAGTGAGCGATAAGACGGAAGTTTTTTTTCCCCAAAAATTTTCGCATTTTGCTCATTATTTTTCAATTTTTCTTCTTAATTCTAGGTCAACTTATACACAATATTATACAAAGTAAAAATTTGTTTGATTTTTTTGCTTCAGATCACCTGTCCGGGACTTACGACTTCCGCAAGCGAACAATATCATCGTCAGCGCACCGACAAACGTAGCTCTTCCTACTTCAACCACCATATTTGTCAAACTTTTGAAAATAATGTTCAATCATGTTTGATGTTCAACGAAGACCGCTTAGTCAACATACCAAATATCAACATTCTATATTTAATACTTTTCGCATAAAAAATTGGTGAAAAATCGAACATTTTTTGGCCCAACAAGGCAGAACCTTTCCTTAAATTTCTCTCCATAGATGCACCAATTTTCATGAGTTTTCGAACGTGGGAATTGTATGAATTTCCCCCTCTCCCCGCCACGTCTGAACATGTGTGGTCTGCCAAGACTTCCAATCAGTTGGAGGAGCTACAATATGTCATTCTCGCACTGCAGACGGGGCGAACAAATATTGGGAGTACAAATAAGAATCCGCCGTTTCACAAAAGATGGCCCCACCAGGAGGCTATGGTTGAAATTGTCAGATGTAAAACGTGGTATCGTAAGGTTGGACATCTGGCAAAACCATAACCTTGAAATATTAGCGATTTTGTAGCAGCATCACATAATTTTGTCAAACGGCCGAGACTTATTTGGGCTCTCAATATGAAAGAGTGGAAGGGTGGCAAGCAACTTTGATCATTATAACATAAGCGACGTCAAGCTATACCTAAATTCCCGAAGGAATCTGATGGAAATCTGAACCTTAATATCGATCGAAATCAGTGTGCTTTACTCTGCGAGATGTATGCAAACCTCCAATTCACCTATCACAACCAAGAAGCTGAACCACGGCTAAATAAGATGGAATTCTTAGAAAAAACCTCTTTCGCCATCATTGACTGTAAAAAAAATGATTTTTTTAAGGCCGGCCCAGTGGATGTACGTCTCGAATTTGAATTGAAGACGAATTTTCCGCCGAAAACTGCTGCATTCTGTTTGATCCTCCATTATCGTATGGTCGAAAACAATCCGATCGGTGGTGCGGTCAATCTTGTCAATTGTCTGGGGACCCTTCAGTCAATATAGAGCTCGTCGTCGATGTGCAAGGCTTCAAGAGACTCGTCAACGATTTTGTCCTAAAAGAGATATCCATCGCTAAACTCCACGTCCAGAAGGCTGAACGGCTGACGTTTTTCATCAACGCACCATCTGCATGGGACTCGTTACCAGACAAATACAAAAAGACAAATGAATGGTTAGAACGCAATTTTCATGGATTACGATGGTATACCATACGAGGCAGCTAGAACGATAATTCGGACCATCTTGCAAGGAGCCCACACCATCTACGTGAAGGGTTTCGAGAAGTACTCGTGGATATCGAGATTCGCGGGTCTCACAACCACATTTGTTGACTTGGAGACCCTGAACTGTCCCTCGCTGCAGGAGTTGCCCTCTCTCAATCCGAATGTCCCCGTCATTCTTTCAATACAAAATCAAATTGCGCCAATGCGAATGTAAAATCGCTGAAAAGCTCAATGAGTGTATATGAAGCGTTGCGAAGCGGAGAATTCTTAAGTAAATAAAAATCGTTTCGTAAATATATCGTTTTTTTATTGTATTTACTCTTATAACTAACAGCGGAGCAACATGGAACATTTTCTTTTTTATACTCGATGAAAACTATACTTCATACATTGTAGCGAGCATATTGAAAACTCAACGATGGTAGCGACCGATGGTGATGATGTCGTTGAACTCATAATTTCCAACCAGCACGGTGGTGCACTCAGTTTATTGAACTCTATGCTGCTGTATTGTTCGCCATTGCAGTTAGTTGACGATTGCGAGCCATTTCCAATATGTTCTTGAACATCTTTGGATCGTGATGGTTGGCCTTTACGACCCGTGCTGGTCCGAAGACGGCGAACTCGTTCGTAATGTCCAGTATGAAACGCTTCCGAATTTAGTTTGGACAGCCCTCATGTCGGAGATTGGGCCATGCGATTGAACCTTGAGTTCAGACAGCTTCTTCGTTGTGAGGAATTCCGCCCTCTTGCTAACTTTGTTAATGTTCGAGAAATCCATTTTTCACCGACACAACAGCTTCAAATGTGTCAAGGAACGTTTATTTTGCTCTCCCGAATAAATTTTTCTACCTCACAACACTTCTCTATCTGTTGTTGCGAACACATACACACACAATACAAGTTATTCCATGTACCACACGTTTTCATATAATAAATACTATCCAAATATATCTCACGAATCCCGAGTGAAAATTACTTTTGCTGAATAAACCTAACAGATTATGGGCCCAGGCAAGTAACATGATATATATTTTGAGAATTATAAAGTGAGAAAACGTGCAAAAGTCTAAAAAGTGAGACCGCGTGTTTTTTTGAGGTTATACCCAGCCGTGCGCGATAGTGGAAAATTATAGCGGACAAAAAGACAAGAAAATGGCGAGTGAACCCGTAAGAGTTACGGAGCTCAAAAATATAGAAAATTGGGGTGTGTGGAAGTTCCAAGCGCGTGTGATTTTGAACGCGAATGGCACCTGGGTTGTCGCGTCAGGCACAGAAACAATACCGATGATGCCGGCTGACGGTGCGAGTGAACCACTACTCGCCGAACACAGAAAGAGCCTCGCAAAATGGCACAAGGACGATGCTGCGGCACAAAAGATGATAGCGACAACGGTGGGAGAGCAACCGATGCTACATATTATAAATTGTACCTCAGCGAGAGAAATGTGGCAGAAACTGTGGTCGGTGTGCGAACAAAAAACCGAGGCAAGCGTGCACATGTTGCAAACAAAATGATTCAGCGCTACGAAGAAGAGCTCGGACGACATGGCAACGCACATCTCCAAGCTGGAGGATTTGGCGCACAGGCTGCGGCTGATGGGTGAGGAAATTTCAGACTCAATGATAATAACGAAAATTCTTATGACCCTGCCAGCAAACTACTACCACTTTGTGAGTGCGTGGAAGTCTGCGCCAGTTAACGAATGCACGCTGGTGAATCTCACGTCGAGACTTACCATCGAGGAGTATAGACACTAGTCTCGAGAAGAGAAAAGCGGAAACGCTCTTGCATCAAAAGCCCAAAGAGGGAAGACATACCGCGACAAAGATCCGAAAGAAAAATCTAAGAACGGGAAGTGCTTCGTGTGTGGCAAGCCAGGGCATTGGGCGAAAGAATGCTCGCAGAGGAAAGGCGGCGACGCGGAAAAAAGAGACACCGGTAACAACGAACAGCGAAGAAGACCATTCGGCGTAGGCTTAGTGAGCGTAGCCCTCACATCCACAGCGACCGCAGCGGAGAGAGACGCTGACTGGTTCTTGAACTCAGGCGCCAGCGATCACATGTGCAATCAGAACGAATGGTGTGTCACGTACGAGGCTTTCGACAAACCACCGCAGTGTGCATCGGTGACGGAGGGCAAATCGAAGCCAAAGGATGGGGTTGCATCAATATGTTGATGTTCGATAAAACGAATTGACACGAAAATCATTTGGTCGACGTTTTACATGTACCAAGATTAAAATATAACCTTTTTTCAGTCGGTGCTGCTCTTCATAAAAGTTTAAAAATGCAATCCAACAGTACTACGTGTGAAATATCGAGGGGAAAACGCACTGTGGCAGTGGAAGTACGGCAAGGAAAGCTGTACTCGATGAAATTCCAAGTCGTTCGTCCGGAGGGGTCGAATTTGAAAGTTGAACGAGCATGTGCAATCATAACTTCGACAGGGACGCTTAGAGATTGGCATGAGAAGCTCGTACACCAGAATTTTCGGCACGTAACTAAAATTCTGAAGCGTTCCCAGATACCCGTCAACATCGAGAAAGATACCTTCTGTGAAGCGTGCACAGTAGGGAAAATGCACAGACTTCCTTTCCCGCATAGTACGTCACGAACGGAGAAAATCGGCGAGCTCGTACATGCCGATCTGTGTGGTCCCATGCTGACGAGATCAAGCGGAGGATCGAGGTATTACCTCCTCCTCAAAGATGACTATCCACATTTTAAAGTGGTCTACTTTATCGAAAGCAAGGCGGAGACGACACGCTGCGTTGAAAACTTAAAAAAAATGGCCGATAAACAATGTCCACGAGGCGTGCGCATCCTACGCACAGACAATGGGCTTGAGTTCATTGACCACGAGATGCAAGAGTTGACTCACCGGCACGGGATAAGACACCAGCGAACGGTGACGTACACCCCCGAGCAAAACGGGTCAGCTGAAAGGAAAATCGCACGCTGATGGAGGCGACGCGAACAATTTTAAGCGCTAAAGAATTCGAGGCACGATTCTGGGCTGATGCGGTAAATACCGTGATCAACGTCTTAAACCGAACAGGAACAAGCAGAAAAAAAGGGACAATACCGTTCGAGCTATGGTTTCAAAGGAAACCGGAGATAAAAGATCTGCGAACGTTCGGAGAAGAGGTCTTCACTCATATTCCCAAGGAAAAACGACGCAAACTCGACCTGAAAGGAAAAAGAGGGTTCCTAGTCGGTTACGACGACGGAACAAAGGGCTACCGAGTATGGTACCGGGAGGACGACACAATTGCGACAGCCAGAGACGTCGTATTCACGGGTCGAACGGGTCAAATAGAGGTAAAAGAGAATCAGACACACGAGTTAACGATTCAAAACACTCCTAGTATCGACAAAGACGAGCAGAGCGACCCTGAAACGATAGAAGACGACGAGGAGGATCAAATTGAGCCACAGGTCGACCGAGACGCAGATCAACAAGGCGACATAAACGACATATGCGAAAACGCTGCTCGCGAGATAGAACGTCAGAACGCCGCTCCCGAAATAGATCGCGAGAACGAAGCCCCAATCCAAGGAGGTCAGCTCAGGAACAGAGCAACACGGCGACCGCCAGGATGGCATGATAACTTCATCGATATAAACGAGCTTTTCCTAGCTAAATTTCAGGAACCGATCTCGTTCAAAGAAGCCGTTGAGAACGAGGGCTCAGAAAACTGGAAAAGAGCCATGGACGAGGAAATCGAGATGCTATCGCGAAACGAAGTCTGGGAGCTCACGGACGCGCCGAAAAATCGAACGATCATCGACAATAAGTGGACGTACAAGTTGAAACATGACGCAAGCGGCAATATTCAACGGCATAAAGTGAGACTTGTCGCCCTAGGTTTTCGACCACGCGAAGGGATTGACTACCACGAGACGCATAGTCCAGTAGTTCGCTTTGACTCTATTAGAGCCATACTCGCCGTTGCTGCCAGTGGGCGCAAGCACGTTCAACAACTTGACATAAAACCCGCTTTTCTGTACGGTAACACCGACGAGGAACTGTACATGGAGAGTCTGTGAGCTCAAGCGCAGCGTATACGGGTTGAAACAATCCTCTCGCTGTTGGAATCGACGTTTTACCGACTTTCTGAAAAGATTCGATCTCACAGCAACGAACGAGGACCCGTGTGTATTCACAGGTCGTAGCAAGAATCGCGAGATACTGCTCGCTATCTACATAGATGACGGTCTGATCGTTGCAAAAGATCGCGGGCTCATCGACAAACTTCTTAACAAGTTAAAAACAGAGTTCGAAATAACCCACGGCGAAGCAAATCTGTTACTCGGACTGCTGATTGGGAGACATCACGACGGAAGCATATTCATGCATCAAGGAAACTACGCAAGGAAAATTCTGGAAAGATTCCAAATGGAAGAATCCAACGCGGTGGCCATCCCGGCGGAACCCCACGAAGAAACGAGTTACCACGAGGACTCGACAAACGAGCACGAGCGCACGCCGGTGCCGTACCGTGAGGCAATCGGTAGTCTCATGTACTTTTCGGTGGCATCGAGACTCGACATTACCTTCGCCGTCAATCGAGCGAGTCGCCATCTCAAAGAGCCAACGAAAAATCACTGAAAGGCAGTGAAAAGAATTTTCAAATACCTCAAGGGCACGGTCGACTATGGGTTGAAGTTCGAGAGCAACCAGGAGCATCGGCTGGAGGCGTACAGTCACGCCGATTACGCCGATTACGCAGGCGATCCGGAGACTCGGCGATCGACGACGGGGTACGTCATGGTGTTTGACACTGCGACTGTCTCGTGGAACTCACAGAGACAAAAGTCAGTCGCACTGTCAACCACGGAGGCGAAGTACGTGGCCGCGAGCCAAATCATGAAAGAAATAGCGTGGATGAAGAACCTAGTCAAGAGCTTGCTTGACACCAAAGAGGTCCACACAACGATGTACTTGGACAATCAAAGTGCAATTAGGTTAATCAAAAATCCTATATTCCACAAGCGAAGCAAGCACATCGAAGTACGCTACTATCACATCCGGGAGCAGTACGAGAAGAACGAATTCCTGTTGAAATATACACCGTCAAGAGAACAACATGCCGACATATTGACCAAAGCGCTGCCTCGAGACACATTTAAATATCACCGAGCAGCAATAGGAGTCCAAGAGAACCCTCTGCCGAAAAAAAAGGGCGGCAAAGACGGAGTGGGAGTATTGGGTATATCGCCTTTACCTTATAGGGCTTCATTTTCTCCTAGCCAAGAGGGCTGGTAGCTTTTGTCACGCTCTCGCCTGCGCGCCACTTCCTATGTGTTGTTACGAACACATACACACACAATACACGTTATTCCATGTACCACACGTTTTTGTGTAATAAATACTATACAAATATATCTCATGAATCCCAAGTGAAAATTACTTGTGCTGAATAAACCTAACATTATTGTAATGTTCCATGCATGGAAGATATGCATATTTCATTGTCATTTCGATGATGTAATGTTCCATGCATGGAAAATATGCATATTTCATTGTCGTTTCGATGATGTTCCGGCAAACGATCCCACAGTATACCGATGTGTCGACTCCAATATTTTATGAGCAAGGGCTTTGGAACGTGTTCGAGCTCATTCTCCGTCAACTCCTATGGATTCCTTGCGGATTGCACTGCCTACATACTCGCACATGCGAACATCTCGACGTTATCATTCGAAATGAATACAAGACCGGATGCAATGAAATTTTATAGGAGCCATCCTTTGTTATTACACCTGTATGAAAAGTTTATCGGTAAGTCTCATTTGACATCTGGCATTACAATTGCTTTACGTTGTCGAGAGTGTATCATAGACGCTAGCGTTCACATGTATATCCACGTGTTTAAGACACATTTCCCCTCCTTGTCTGGAAAACCGATTCACCTGTATCAATAACGCAATAATAGTCTACGATGTCCCTACGATGCCCCGCGCCGACAACAGTTATTCCCTCCCCATGGACCCCGTGTTTTGGGGGTCCTTTTTCACCGCGTGATGTCATTCGCCGGAGTCACCGCACCCCTCTCCGCGAGCCGCGAGTCGTCACCCCTCCCCCGATTCCCCAAATGGGCCCCAGGCCCTCGCAAGACATACACCCACTCCCCCGTCCCCTCGCCATATACTCCACACCACCCGCTTCCTCAACCACATGACCAGACCCCTCCCATGGCCCCCGTCCCCGCACCTCCCTCCTCAACACTTTTGTCCAGAACGGCCCTAGTTCTACTACTTGCGTCGTTGAAACGCAGCTCGAGCGACTAACAGCTAGTACCAAGCGGGAAAAGATTAAATCGATGCTGCGAACGGTTTTTAGAGCTTCTATCGACATCCCTGAAATGATCCACTCATATTCGTTCTCGATTTCATCTTATTTCCGGTCAGAGTAAGTAAACGAGTCGTGCAGTGCTACAAGCTTCCAGAACGACGATATGATCATTATTTATTTGATAAAGATGAAATCGATATTGCACTTGAAGGTTTTGGGAGGCTTTTAAAGTCATTCAACCGTCCGTCTTGTGGCAGTCGTCGATTTAATCTTCAACCCAGCAAACGATTCCGAAGAAGGACGTGGTGCGTGGTTGAAACGCTGCACGAGCGCCTACCGGCTCGGACCAAGCGATCAGAGTTTAAATCGATACTCGGAAAGGTTTTTGGAGCTTCAATCTGACATCCCTGAAACGATTTACTTCAATTCGTTCTCAATCCTATTTCCGGTCAGAGCGAGTGGACAATCGTGTGATGTTCCAAGCTGCCACTACGGCAACGGGATCGTTATTCATGTGATAAAGATTAAATCGACATTGCGCTTGACGCATTTGCGTGGCTTTCGCCGTCATTCAACCGTCCTTGTCATGGCAGTCGTCGATTTAATCTTCAATTAAGCAAACGATTCCGGAGAAGGGTATGATCCATCGGTGAAACGCAGCTTGAGCGACTACCAGCTCGCACCCTGCCCTTCTCCGGAATCGTTTGTCCGATTGAAGATAAAATCGTCGACTGCCATGACACGAACGGTTAAATGACGGTAAAAGCCACACGAAAACTTCAAGCGCTATCTTGATTTCATCTTTATCGCGTATATAATGATCCTGTTGTCGTACTAGCAGCTTGCAGCGCTGACTTGTCCACTCGCTCTGATCGGACATAAGATGAAATCGAAAACGAATTGGAGTGAATCGTTTCAGGGGTGTCCGATTGAAGCTCCAAAAACTATTCCGAGCATCGATTTCATCTCTGATCGCTTGGCGCGAGCTGGTAGGCGCTCGGGCTGCGTTTCAACGATGCACCAGGTCCATCTCCGGAATCGTTTGCCTGATTGAAGATAAAATCGACGACTGCCATGACACGGCCGGATGAATGGTGTTAAAAGCCACACGGAAACTTCAAGCACAATGTTGATTTCATCTTTATCACGTAAATAATTATCATATCGTCGTTCTGGCAGCTTGTAGCACTGCACGACTCACCCACTCGCCTTGATCGGAAATAATATGAAATCGAGGACGAATATGAGTGGGTCATTTTAGGGATGTCAATTGGAGCTCTAAAAACCAATCGCAGCATCGATGTCATCTTTGCTCGCTTGGGATCTGGCTTGGCAGCTCAGCTGTTAGTCGCTCGAGCTGCGTTTTAACGACGCACCATGTCCTTTTCCGGAATCGTTTGCTTGATCACAGATGAAATCGACGACGACCATAACGGGGATGATCGACTAACGTTGAAAATCGCGCAGAAACGTTGAGCGTAATTTCGATTTCATCTTTATTACGTAAATAATGCCCCTGCGTCCCACTGGCAACTTACAGCACCGCACGACTTATCCACTCGCTCTGACCGGAAATAAGATGAAATCGAGAACGAATTGGCGTGAATCGTTTCAAGGATGTCTGATTAACGCGCTAAATACCATTCCGAGCATCAATTTCACCTTTGATCGCTTGGTGCGAGCCGGTAGGCGTTCGAGCTGCATTGCAATCACGCACCATGCTCTTATTCCCTAGCGTTTGCTCGATCAAAAATGAAATCGGCGACCGCTATTCACCGGTTCCACGAGTACACGTTCCAACGCGTACGCGTATGTTACAGAAACCGAGATTTTTCTTGTTTTTTTTTCAGTATTTATACATTGCCTTCTCGTCGCGTTGCCAGACGTCTCCGGAGGCGTAATACGCTTCGGGCTGTGATATCTACCGGTAGGTAGCAGTAGTGCGAGCCAATCCCGCCCTAGCCGATCAGCCTGAAGCTGCGTCGACGTTTTGCTTCGTGGGCCATTTCGTCGTAAACGAATTGAATAATTTTCTTATTCGCTTGTACGTACTCCCAAGGTCGTCACATATAAATGTAGTAAGAATCTGATGATGGATTCTGAAGATATTCTTCACAGAACGTTTGTATACGAGATGTGCGATTAGTGGATCTACCCCCACGTTTCGTTATCAACCGAGACAGTTGCCACTAAAAATGGAAAAACAATAAGAAAATAAATAAAATCGACTTCGTACTTATCCAACTACTTTACTTAAAAATTAAAATCATTCGGTTTTGAAGTCGGTACCGAGACAATTTGAACGCATTTAGTCTTGATTTTAATTATTTAGTTGAATTATTTAGGTTATTAAACTATCAAGTAAAGTAAGTCTATTAATTCAATATTAAGTAACTGTGGCTACCTACTAAATATTCTTTTTACTTGTGAGTGTTCTTTTTCAGAAGTCGTTTTTTTCAGTTCATTTTATTACTCTATGCCTTGGTATCAATCTTGAGGCAATCGGAAAAGGCGAGAGAGAAAGGAAACTCCCCAAAGTTGAGGCACCTCGAGAGACCCATAGATTGATTCACATTCCCCCTTAATATTTATTTCAATGAACCCATAATGCATTTCAGATTGTTTTCCTAAAAAAAATTCTCGCGTTTGTTTCACAGGAATCCCCGCAGGTCAAATTGCAAAATTATGCTCCGATGGGTTTCAACCAGTACAACTGTGTTTCCAGTCATACCGTAAGCGTAATCGTATGACGGTTTTTAGTGCTCTGCCATGGACATTAGTTTCATTAAAATCCTAGGCGCGTACCAAAGTGGCATTCCATGTTGGAATCGACGAGAGGGATTGGACGGAAAAACAAAAATTTGCGTAAATATAAAAGACTGTGGGAGAGGAGATTTATATTAAGTAATGAGAGATAGACGATAACAGACGTTGAACAAATAAAAGAGAATGAAAGTGCGACAAATAGGGATCTATGACATCCGAAAAAACAAATCACGCTCAGTCGCTTGATTCCGCGCGGCTTGACTCACGCTCTGAACTTCCGTACTCAAGATGACAGAAAATAATAGCAGACGATACACGAAACGTCAAATGGGCCGGGCAACCGAGACAGATGCCTCTCTACCTTGCTCGTCACCTGCTACAACAATCCTTCGAACGCCAAAATTCTGATCGCTGCCATTCAAAAACTATTTAAAGGAATCAAAAAAGCCTTCACAGTTATACTCGGGGTACCCCTCTGAACCCGCCCGATCCGGGTGTACAGGTCATCATGAATCACCATGTATATATATATATGTGTGTGTGTGTGTGTGTGTGTGTGTGTGTGTGCGTGCGTGCGTGCGTGCGTGCGTGCGTGCGTGCGTGCGTGCGTGCGTGCGTGCGTGCGTGCGTGCGTGCGTGCGTGCGTGCGTGTGTGTGTGTGTATGAAGGGTTTTGGATGTCTGTTGAGAAAAACTCCCTCTACGTCCAGTTCTGGTTTAGGTACAGCTTTATTCTGGGCAATACACAGGTGCGCGCGTGGTCTTTGGTCCGTGTTTCGAGTCTGACTGACTAAATAGCTGAGATTATCGCGTCGCGGAAAAGCCTCGAATATTCTGGGAGCTCAATAATTATAACAGTAATTATGATTTGATTTATTTCGCGCTACGCGTGTTAATTGCTCGCCAAAGCGAGTATGTAGTTGCCGCCACATGTCTCCCCTTTTTAGAGGAAAGGCCCAGTGAAAGAGAAAAAAAGGATAAAATCGCAACAAAAAAAATATATACAGCAAAAAAAATCGCGCGTTATGTACACTATTTACGTTATCCCGGCAGAATTCGTAGTAGGTTGCGTAGGGAAATTCTACTCTTGGAATGTTACGCGGCGAACTTGTGTTTCCTCCGCCCTGGCGGTGCTTGTGGATGGTTTCGGGCTCGTCATTGTCGTTTGTGAGATAGCTGATGGATCCCGTTGCCGAGGCGTTTGGTCGTCTCGGACAAGATAAGCTGGCTTAAGTCGGTCGACTGATACTGTTACTGGCTTGTTTTTGTACAAAACGATATAGAATTTATCTGTCTGCCGGACCACCTCATAAGGGCCTTCATATGCTGCAACGAAAGAGGGCCCGATCTGACCTTTACGGATGAAAACGTGTGACGCTCTGTCCAAGTCTTTAAATATGAAGATAGGGCGAGTCCGATGTCGCGACGTGCTTCCTGGTGTCAATTATCGGAAATGCTGCTGCAGGGTCTTCACCAAGTCCGGTGCTTCAATGTTCCTCTTAGATGGTGCGAGGAACTCCCCAGGTAGACGGATTGTCTCTACGTAGACTAGTTTGGCTGGTGTGGAATTTATGTCCTCTTTCCATGCCGCCCGGAGGCCCAATAATACCGCTGGTAATGCATCGTACCACGATTCCTCGTGGCATAGCAATGATGCTTTCAGCTGCCGGTGCATCCTTTTAACAAGGCCGTTTGCTTGTGGGTGATACGGTGTTGTCCTCAGATGCTTCATTCCCAATACTCTTCCCAATGCTCGAAAAAGATCCGACTCAAACTCGCGGCCTTGGTCGGACGTGATTCTCAACGGTACCCCATAGCGAGCAATCCAATTTAGCTATAATGCTCGGGCTACCGTTTTCGAAGTAGCATCTTCTAGGGGGATCGCGTCAGGGAACCGTGTGAAACGGTCGACGATCGTCAGGCATTGGCGAAAATTTCGCGTTAGAGGCAGAGACACCAGATCTATGTGAATGTGTTCAAACCTTTGGGTCGGTAGCTCGATATTTCCAAGCAGAGAGACGTTGTGCCTCGAGATTTTATTCCTCTGGCATTCAACACACGATTTTGCCCAATCTCGACAGTCCTTATTCATCGACGGCCACACGTAACGTTGAGAAACTAACTTAGCGGAGGCTCGCCGTCCAGGATGTGCAAGAGAATGCAGGGAATTAAAGACTTGTTTTCTGAATTGTTGTGGGACGAACGGACGGACTGAGTGTGACGAAACGTCACAAAACAGAGTGACTTCCGGGTCCTGATAACGTATCTTTTTTAGTTGGAGGCTTACGTCATTCCGTTGAAGGAGCTGCTGGAGTTCTTGGTCATCCGCCTGTGCCTGTGCGAGATCGTGTATGGAAACGCTCGGCGTTATGGCATCCACTCGTGATAATGTGTCGGCCACGACATTGGTAGATCCACTAATGTGTCCAATGTCTGAGGTGAACTGACCGATGAAGTCAAGACGGCGAAATTGCCATGGTGATGCCGTCTCAGGTTGTTGTTTAAAGGCGTGGATAAGCGGCTTGTGGTCCGTGTATATGGTCACATGCCGGCCCTCGAAGATCTGTCTAAAGTGTCTGATGGCCTCGTAAATTGCGTGGAGCTCTCGATCGTATGTGGAGAGTTTCTGAATATTTGGCGCGAGTTTGCGGCTGAAAAATGCGAGTGGCTGCCATACATCACCACATTCCTGCTGCAAAACTGCGCCGATCGCTTGATCCAAGGCGTCCGTGAAAATAGACCACTTCGCGTTGGCATCAGGATGCGCGAGCAGAGCCACGTCGCCTAAGGCGCACTTGCACCTACTGAAAACTTCCTCAAGTTCAGGAGTCCACTCGATGGCAGAATTGCTTCTGATTCCGGGTCCAGCTAAGAGTTGGTTTAACGGTGCCAGTAGCTGCGCACATCCTTTTATGAATTTCCTATAAACATTGATACTACCGATAAATCTTCGGAGCTTTTTAATTTTATCGGGGCGCGGGAAATTCATTATCGACGCGACTCGTTCTTGTGGAGGCCTGATTTCCTGTGCAGAAACCGTGTGGCCCAGGAATTCCACCTCTGCCTTCCCGAACTGGCATTTGGAGGTGTTGACTACTAAGCCGTAATCTCTCAACCGTCGAAAAAGCGTTGTCAGGTGTTCACGATGCTGATCTTCATTTTCTGAAAGGACGAGAATATCATCAATGTACGGGAACACGAACGATAGATCTCGCGTTACTTCGTCGATGAAACGCTGAAATGTCTGAGCTGCAT